>JAINUT010002116.1:0-389945 GCA_020205555.1 Panax stipuleanatus
ACCAACTGCTGAACCGAATTAGGATTCGTCCCATCGTATTGTTGTTGTTCGTCGAACCCTCGGGATTTTGACGCGTTACTCTTCTTCTAGGAGGCATTTTCTGTTAAGAAAATATTATTATTAGACCCTTTATTCAATTATTAAGTATCCAAGTTCATACTTAAACGTTTAAATAATTCAATTCACATAGAACACCAAGCACGTCCATAAACTTCTTTTATCCATCAGTCGTAGTTTTAAAAACATCAAACAGATAGCATTTCTGCCATTTACATCATCCTTCCTGAACTGGAAAAGTTGCAGGATTACATTATTAACTCATCCCATTCTTATCTCAAATTATGGGATTTTTTTTACTTATTACAAAACATGCAATACATAACAAACTCTACCACTACTGTTACTACTACCACTACTACCACTGCCTTGGCATATTAATGCGTCTCACAGCCTCTCTGCGTTCCTCTTCCATTACCCGAAATGCCGTTCTTCGGTCCACCACATACCACGGTAAACCTTGGAACTGAGCTGGGTAGTAGAAACTATGATCCTGAGCTCTCTCTATTGCCGTATAAAAAGCATATTTCGTTTCCCTCAGCTTGGCCCTCTTGGCTTCAGCTTCACCTTCACTCATCGGCTCGTTGATTAGCCCTCAAGCTTGACTCTTCAGCTCTGGCACGCTTCCTCGACTCCTCCTGGATGTCTTGCTTCAGCTTTGCCAGTTCAAATCGAGCACCATCTCTCTCGACGTCCATATGTATCAGGTTCCATTGTGCATCTCCTAGTTCACTATCCATCTCTTCGATAATCTCGTCCCGCTGCTGAATAGTCTCCTCGAGATCTCTTACTCCTCCCTGAAGTTCCACATTGCTATCGTAGACTGCCTCGTACATCTCAGCACTAGTAGAGTGAGGTGGGAATTCCTCCTCGGGATCCTCTTCCTCCTCTTCCTCCTCTTCAGACTCGTCCTCGTCCTCATTCTCTAGAATAGGTGTCAGCTCACGCTCCCGACCAGCTACGGTGATAATTGGAGATGGCTCTCTCCTAACCAGCTGCTCCCAGACAATATGTATGTCACTGGGCTCTTCCTCTCTAGGCACCTGAGGTACATCCTCTCTAGCCTGACTAGGTTCTCCAACGTTCGACATCCTGACAAAAGAATTTTAAAGTTCATTATTACGTGATAACGAATCGTCACTCTTCGAATACTAAAATGTAAACACATAGACACATAAGGTAGTTTATTATCTTTTACCTATCACATCTATCTTTTCGATCTTACCATAAGGCTACTACCTAAGGTTTTTCCCCACCTAAGGTTTCATAACCTATAGCTTTGATACCAACCTGTGACACCCCCAAATTCGGGTACTTCGTTTCCCACATAATTTGGTGTTCACTTTCTAATATAACATATATCTACCCAATGAATAATGCAAAATAAACTACAACTTAAATTAAAATAACTAAATCTCCCTTAAAACAAGGGTTACAACCTTCTCAAAATCAATCCCAGGGTTACTCTAACCTTGACATGAATATAATAAAGTGCGAAAATAAAATAACATTTAATTATTACAATCATTCTCAATTAAATAAAAAAACAAGTCTTCACTTGCTTTGCTTTCCCTTGCCCTTACTTATAGACGGAGCATCAGCGTTATCAACCTTAACTGAAATTATTATTTTATGCAAGAGTGAGCAAACCACAGCTCACTGGAGTTTAACAATAATATAGACATGAAAGAATATCTTTAAGAAAATCTGAACAACTTAGCTTGCTTCAATAATAAAGAATTGAATAATAATTCTCTATCAATATTAAAATTTGGATATAGAATTTATCTGAGGGTCATAAGACCTTTGAACTCTTGTCCTAGGTTATAAATATTTCTATTTAAACCTTTAACAGTTAATAAGACTATGGACCTTAACTCGTACTTAGGGGGATCAGCCCTTCGTACCATGTATTGTGCACCAACATCTTAACGCTATGCGTAGTAACCTCCCCTAATAAATAGGGTTGTTCAACTCAGTAATTTGAATTCAAGTCCGCACCAAAGAAAGTTTGGTTTGGATAAGCTTACAAGGGTAATTTAGAATTCACGTTCCTCAACTAAGGATTAGTTGAATCGACTTCCAATAATTCAAAATAAAAGAATTATGAATTAACATATGCTTTAGAATCAACTTAAAGCATTTAAAATAATAATTGGATCTTACTTGAACAATAAGTTAAGACCATTTCAATTAAATAAACAATTGTCCAATACTGAAATGGAAATGACATTCTCAACAATAAATATATGAATTCAAGAGATCATATAAAATCAATACAAGATTAGGGTTTAGAAAGCTTGCGTAAAATTAACGAGTTTAGGGTTTAGAAGACTTGCCTCAAGCGCAAGCTACTTAACACAATTCACGTACTTTAATACTTCCTACACATATATATTCAATCACAATAACCTAAATTAGTTAACACGTAACTAATTCACATAAGTGGTTAACCCTCATGGTTAACTCACATTCTGATTAAATAAACAATAATAATTAACTATCACATAGTTAATCACATCACACATATACTCACATAATTAATTTATGTATTTAACTCAATTATAATTAAACAATTATAATTCAAACACTTAATCAAATTATAATTACTTAAATTATCATTACCTTTTAAATTATAATAATTTATAATTTAAAATCAATTAAACCACATTCATGCATTTATAATTACACAATTTATAATTAATCATGTATTTATCAATTATAATCAATAATTAATTAAACTATAACATGCATTATAATTACACAATTTATAATTAATCATGTAATTATCAATTTAATCCACAATTAAACATGCATTTATTAAATTATAATTATAAATTATAATTTAAATTAACATTTAATAAATCAACCTTTATTCATTATAATTTAACCAAATTATAATTTAAAATAAACATTTACTTTTGATTATAAGTATTTAAATCATATATCACATTTAAATAATAATTCAAATCATACATTAAGGTTTTCAAACCTCTTTTCTTTTCTAAATATAAATTTGTCAAATTTATGTTAACAACATATTATAGCAACTAGATACATGCTCACTGTCATAGCATAATTAAACTAGGTTAGAAACAACACTGCACAAATGACTAGCATTCACTGCCTCTGAACAGAGCCTGGCGCAGCTGCGCAGCCAGCTGCCTTGAAACCGGCGCAGCTGCGCAGGGTAAGAATCTGGAAAAGACCAGCGGCGCAGCTGCGCTGCTCCTGGCCTTGCTGCCGGCGCAGCTGCGCAGCAACTCGGCCAGACGCAGACAGCCACGTTACTCTGCTTCACCGATTAACCCATACAAGCCAACAACGCCAAAAATACAGTACTATAGACTCTATAAAACATATATACGCTATTACACATATATAAGCATGCTTCCAAACACAAAATCATTTAAACAATGATAATCACAAGTTTTAAAAATCCAATTTGGCCATTTTCATGAAAACTCATATTTTCTCAAAAATAATCTACTGTAACTATTTTTCTCCATCAATTCGAACTTATTTACATGCATTACATACTAAGTTGAAGATAGCATTAAGTAATTACTTAATAAGCACTACATAACACATACCAATTGCATGAATTTCTCAACTAAACTTAACCAAACTCATGAAATTCTATATGAACTCATATAAACATGAATTTTCTGTTAAAAATATATTTCTACAGTAATTTAATTTTTTTTTTAAATCCTCTTATGTCATACAATTACCACAATCAACACATGGATACAATACATATATATAAAATTCATGATTACATAATTTCATGAAATTCACAGAAAACTAAATTTACAGAAACTCAAAACAATGAAGAACAACTGATCACAATTCTTTAAAACTATAAGATATTAATTACCTTTTTGATGATTGGAGAAGAATACAATGACTAATTCTAGCCTTCACAAGTTTCTTCTTCCTTCTCTTCTCTAACTTCTCTGCTCTTCTTTTCTCTTTTTGTTCTTAGCTTTACAAACTAACTTCTAATCTAACGTAGTATAGATATATTATAACTGAATATATACGTATACTAATAATATATGTAACTGCTAATTACTTAATTATATAATAAATACATTTATTATATAAGTTACAAAATTCAAAAACCACAATGCCTTGTTTGGCAAAACAAGGTTATTTTCAAAAATTGATTATTAATGCTAAGGCCATGTTTGGTAAACAGTTTATTTAAAAACAGCTTTTTGATAGTTAGGGCCCTGTTTGGTAGAAATAGGTTTAAAACAAATACAAGGGCCTTGTTTGGTAAAAAATCATTTAAAAATTCTTTTCCTTTTATTTAATAAATCATTTTGACACATACTTTAATGTCATATTTTAATCAATTAAATATTAATCATCTAATTTAATCAATTAAAATCTAACATCCATTAATCACATAAAATTTGCCACATAATTATAATTACTAGCTAATTATAATTCATGTAACACTTCATTAGATAATTCATCTAATTCAATTATCTCAATTAAATTAGAACTATAATATAACATTAATATATACATATCAATTAAATAACATTCATTAATTTAATATGTAACACTTAATTAAATCATTACCATAATTTACTTCATCTATTTATTTACTCAATAAATAATTCAAATAAATATTATTTAATTCAATAAATATTTAAAATTAAATATAAAATCTCAATCCTTACAACTATCGCGTCCAAAACGATGCGTAGATCTCACACAAGTCTTCATTTTGGGAGGACCTCATATTGTTTCATTGGTTGTTTTGAATTTACAAAGAAAGAGGTGATTAAGAGACTGTGTTACTCGTTCTAGTTTGATTAGCTTTAAAAAGGAGAAAACCCATGACTATCGCGTCCAAAACCCTGCGTACATCTCACACAAGTCTTCGTTTAGGGAGACCTTCTTAGTTGTTTCATTAGTTGTTTTGAAATTACAAAGAAAGAGGTGATTAAGAGTGTATTACTTCGTTCTAGTTTGATTAGCGTCAAAAGGAGAACCCATGACTATCGCGTCCAAAATCGCATACATCTCACACAAGTCTTCATTTAGGGAGGACCTTCTTATTGTTTCATTGGTTCTCTAAAATTGTCAAAGAAAGAGGTGATTAGGTGTCCAATTTAATTCGTTCTAATTTGATTTGCATCTAAAGGACCAAATCAATGACTATCGTGTTAAAAACGATGCTTACATCTCACACAAGTCTTGATTTAGGGAGACCTTCATTGTTTCATTGGTTCTATCAAATTGTCAAAGAAGAGGTGATTATGAGTCCTATGACTTCGTTCTAGTTTGATTAGCATCAAAAGGAGCAATCCTATCACTAATTCATTCAAAACGATCCGTACATCCCACACAAGTCTTCATTTAGAGAGACCTTCTTATTGTTTGATTAGTTCTCTCAAATTGTTAAAATATAGGTGATTATGAGTCCTATTACTTCATTCTAGTTGAAATTAGAATCAAAAGGAGAAATCCCATCACTATCGCGTTCAAAACGATGCGTAGATCTCATACAAGTCTTCATTTAGGGAGACCTTCATATTATTTCATTGGTTGTTTGAATTGACAAAGAAAGAGGTGATTAAGAGTTGTATTACTTCGTTCTAGTTTTATTAGCGTCAAAAGTAGAAACACATGACTATCGCGTCCAAAACCAGGCGTACATCTCACACAAGTCTTCATTTAGGGAGACCTTCTTATTGTTTCATTGGTTCTCTAAAATTGTCAAAGAAAGAGGTGATTAGGAGTCCAATTAATTCGTTCTAATTTGATTAGCATCAAAAGGACGAAATCAATGTCTATCGCATTAAAATGATGCGTACATCTCACACAAGTCTTGATTTAGGGAGACCTTCTTATTGTTTCATTGGTTATCTCAAATTGCTAAAGAAAGAGGTGATTATGAGTCCTTATGACTTCGTTCTAGTTTGATTAGCATCAAAAGGAGCAATCCTATCACTAGTGCATTCAAAATGATCCGTACATCTCACACAAGTCTTCATTTAGAGAGACCTTCTTATTGTTTGATTAGTTCTCTCAAATTGTTAAAATATAGGTGATTATTTGTCCTATTACTTCATCTAGTTGAAATTAGAATCCAAAGGAGCATCCCATCACTATCGCGTCCAAAACGATGCGTAGATATCACACAAGTCTTTATTTAGGGAGACCTTCATATTGTGTTCATTGGTTGTTTTGAATTTACAAAGAAAGATGTGATTAAGAGATTGTGTTACTTCGTTCTAGTTTGATTAGCTTTAAAAAGGAGAAACCCATGACTATCGCGTTCAAAACCATGCTTACATCTCGCACAAGTCTTCGTTTAGGGAGACCTTCTTATTGTTTCATTAGTTCTCTCAAATTGTCAAAATATAGGTGATTATGAGTCCTATTACTTTGTTCTAGTTGAAATTTCCATCAAATGGAGAAATCACGTCACTATCGCGTCCAAAACGATGCGTAGAACTCACACAAGTCTTCATTTAGGGAGACCTTCAGATTGTTTTCATTGGTTGTTTCGAATTTACAAAGAAAGAGGAGATTAAGAGTTGTATTACTTCGTTCTAGTTTGATTAGCGTAAAAAGGAGAAACCCATGACTATCGCGTCCAAAATCATGCGTACATCTCACACAAGTCTTCATTTAGGGAGACCTTCTTATTGTTTCATTGAAGCTCTAAAATTGTCAAAGAAAGAGGTAATTAGGTGTCCAATTAATTTGTTCTAATTTGATTTGCATCAAAAGGACCAAATCAATGACTATCGCGTTAAAAACGATGCGTACATCTCACACAAGTCTTGATTTAGGGAGACCTTCTTATTATTTCATTGGTTCTATCAAATTGTCAAAGAAAGAGGTGATTATGAGTCCTATGACTTCGTTCTAGTTTGATTAGCATCAAACGGAGCAATCCTATCACTAGTACATTCAAAATGATCCGTACATCTCACACAAGTCTTCATTTAGAGAGACCTTCTTATTGTTTGATTAGTTCTCTCAAATTGTTAAATTATAGATGATTATGAGTCCTATTACTTCATTCTAGTTGAAATTAGAATCAAAAGGAGCAATCCCATCACTATCGAGTCCAAAACGATGCGTAGATCTCACACAAGTCTTCATTTAGGGAGACCTTTATATTGTTTCGTTGGTTGTTTTGAATTTACAAAAAAAAAAGTGATTAAGAGACTGTGTTACTTCGTTCTAGTTTGATTAGCTTTAAAAAGGAGAAACCCATGATTATCGCGTCCAAAACCATGCATACATCTCACACAAGTCTTCGTTTAGGGAGACCTTCTTATTGTTTAATTAGTTCTCTCATATTGTCAAAATATAGGTGATAATGAGTCCTATTACTTCGTTCCTGTTGAAATTAACATCAAAAGGAGCAATCACATCACTATCGCGTCCAAAACGATGCGTAGAACTCACACAAGTCTTTATTTAGGGAGACCTTCATATTGTTTCGCTGGTTATTTCGAATTTACAAAGAAAGAGGTGATTAAGAGTTGTATTACTTCGTTCTAGTTTGATTAGCGTCAAAAGTAGAAACCCATGACTATCGCGTCCAAAACCAAGCGTACATCTCACACAAGTCTTCATTTAGGGAGACCTTCTTATTGTTTCATTGATTCTCTAAAATTGTCAAAGAAAGAGGTGATTAGGAGTCCAATTAATTCGTTCATATTTGATTAGCATCAAAAGGACGAAATCAATGACTATCGCGTTAAAAACGATGCGTACATCTCACACAAGTCTTGATTTAGGGAGACCTTCTTATTGTTTCATTGGTTATCTCAAATTGTCAAAGAAAGAGGTGATTATGAGTCTTATGACTTCGTTCTAGTTTGATTAGCATCAAAAGGAGCAATCCTATCACTAGTGCATTCAAAACGATCCGTACATCTCACACAAGTCTTCATTTAGAGAGACCTTCTTATTGTTTGATTAGTTCTCTTAAATTGTTAAAAATAGGTGATTATGAGTTCTATTACTTCATTCTAGTTGAAATTAAAATCAAAAGGAGAAATCCCATCACTTTCGCGTCCAAAACGATGCATAGATCTCACACAAGTCTTCATTTAGGGAGACCTTCAAATTGTTTCATTGGTTGTTTCAAATTTACAAAGAAAGAGGTGATTAAGAGTTGTATTACTTGGTTCTAGTTTGATTAGCGTCAAAAGGAGAAACCAATGACTATCGCGTCCAAAATAATGCGTACATCTCACACAAGTCTTCATTTAGGAAGACCTTCTTATTGTTTCATTGGTTCTCTAAAATTGTCAAAGAAAGAGGTGATTAGGTGTCCAATTAATTCGTTCTAATTTGATTTGCATCAAAAGTACCAAATCAATGACTATCGCGTTAAAAACGATGCGTACATCTCACACAAGTCTTGATTTAGGGAGACCTTCTTATTGTTTCATTGGTTCTCTCAAATTGTCAAAGAAAGAGGTGATTATGAGTCTTATGACTTCGTTCTAGTTTGATTAGCATCAAAAGGAGCAATCCTATCACTAGTGCATTCAAAACGATCCGTACATCTCACACAAGTCTTCATTTAGAGAGACCTTCTTGTTGTTTGATTAGTTCTCTCTAATTGTTAACATATAGGTGATTATGAGTCCTATTACTTCATTCTAGTTGAAATTAGAATCAAAAGGAGCAATCCCATCACTATCGCGTCCAGAACGATGTGTAGATCTCCCACAAGTCTTCAGTTAGGGAGACCTTCATATTGTTTCATTGGTTGTTTTGAATTTACAAAGAAAGAGGTGATTAAGAGACTATGTTACTTCGTTCAAGTTTGATTAGCTTTAAAAAGGAGAAACCCATTACTATCGCGTCCAAAACCATGCGTACATCTCACACAAGTCTTCGTTTAGGGAGACCTTCTTATTGTTTCATTAGTTTTCTCAAATTCTCAAAATATAGGTTATTATGAGTCCTATTACTTCGTTCTAGTAGAAATTAGCATCAAAAGGAGCAATCACGTCACTATCGCGTCCAAAACGATGCGTAGAACTCACACAAGTCTTCATTTAGGGAGACCTTCAGATTGTTTCATTGGTTGTTTCGAATTTACAAAGAAAGAGGTGATTAAGAGTTGTATTACTTCGTTCTAGTGTGATTAGCGTCAAAAGGAGAAACCCATGACTATCGCGTCCAAAATCATGCGTACATCTCACACAAGTCTTCATTTAGGGAGACCTTCTTATTATTTCATTGGTTGTCTAAAATTGTTAAAGAAAGAGGTGATTAGGTGTCCAATTAATTCGTTCTAATTTAATTTGCATCAAAAGGACCAAATCAATGACTGTCGCGTTAAAACGATGCGTACATCTCACACAAGTCTTGATTTAGGGAGACCTTCTTATTGTTTCATTGGTTCTCTAAAATTGTCAAAGAAAGAGGTGATTATGAGTCCAATGACTTCGTTCTAGTTTGATTAGCATCAAAAGGGGCAATCCTATCACTAGTGCATTCAAAACGATCCGTACATCTCACACAAATCTTCATTTAGAGAGACCTTCTTATTGTTTGATTAGTTCTCTCAAATTGTTAAAATATAGGTGATTATGAGTCCTATTACTTCATTCTAGTTGAAATTAGAATCAAAAGAAGCAATCCCATTACTATCGCGTCCAAAACGATGCGTAGATCTCACACTAGTCTTCATTTAGGGAGACCTTCAAATTATTTCATTGGTTGTTTTGAATTTACAAAGAAAGAGGTGATTAAGAGAATGTGTTACTTCGTTCTAGTTTGATTAGCTTTAAAAAGAAGACACCCATGACTATCGCGTCCAAAATCATGCTTACATCTCACACAAGTCGTCGTTTAGGGAGACCTTCTTATTGTTCCATTGGTTCTCTCAAATTGTCAAAATATAGGTGATTATAAGTCCTATTACTTCGTTCTAGTTGAAATTTCCATCAAAAGGAGCAATCACACCACTATCGCGTCCAAAACGATGCGTAGAACTCACACAAGTTTTCATTTAGGGAGACCTTCAGATTATTTCATTTGTTGTTTCGAATTTACAAAGAAAGAGGAGATTAAGAGTTGTATTACTTCGTTCTAGTTTGGTTAGCGTAAAAGGAGAAACCCATGACTATCGCGTCCAAAATCATGCGTACATCTCACACAAGTCTTCATTTAGGGCGACCTTCTTATTGTTTCATTGGTTCTCCAAAATTGTCAAAGAAAGAGGTGATTAGGAGTCCAATTAATTCGTTTTAATTTGATTAGCATCAAAAGGACGAAATCAATGACTATCGCGTTAAAAACGATGCGTACATCTCACACAAGTCTTGATTTAGGGAGCCTTCTTATTGTTTCATTGGTTCTCTCAAATTGTCAAAGAAAGAGGTGATTATGAGTCTTATGACTTCGTTCTAGTTTGATTAGCATCAAAAGGAGCAATCCTATCACTAGTGCATTCAAAACGATCCGTACATCTCACACAAGTCTTCATTTAGAGAGACCTTCTTATTGTTTGATTAGTACTCTAAAATTGTTAAAATATAGGTGATTATGAGTCCTATTACTTCATTCTAGTTGAAATTAGAATCAAAAGGAGCAATCCCATCACTATCGCGTACAAAACGATGCGTAGATCTCACACAAGTCTTCATTTAGGGAGACCTTCATATTGTTTCATTGGTTATTTCGAATTTACAAAGAAAGAGGTGATTAAGAGTTGTATTACTTCGTTCTAGTTTGATTAGCGTCAAAAGGAGAAACCCATTTAGGGAGACCTTCTTATTCCAAAATCATGCGTACATCTCACACAAGTCTTCATTTAGGGAGACCTTCTTATTGTTTAATTGGTTCTCTAAAATTGTCAAAGAAAGAGGTAATTAGGTGTCCAATTAATTCGTTCTAATTTGATTTGCATCAAAAGGACTAAATCAATGACTATCGCGTTAAAAATTATGTGTACATCTCACACAAGTCTTGATTTAGGGAGACCTTCTTATTGTTTCATTGGTTCTCTCAAATTGACAAAGAAAGAGGTGATTATGAGTCCTACAACTTCGTTCTAGTTTGATTAGCATCTAAAGGAGCAATCCTATCACAAGTGCATTCAAAACGATCCCTACATCTCACATAAGTCTTCATTTAGAGAGACCTTTTTATTGTTTGATTAGTTCTCTCAAATTGTTAAAATATATGTGATTATAAGTCCTATTACTTCATTCTAGTTGAAATTAGAATCAAAAGGAGCAATCCCATCACTATCGCATCCAAAACGATGCGTAGATCTCACACAAGTCTTCATTTAGGGATACCTTCATATTGTTTCATTGGTTGTTTTGAATTTACAAAGAAAGAGGAGATTAAGAGACTGTGTTACTTCGTTCTAGTTTGATTAGCTTTAAAAAGGAGAAACCTATGACTATCGCGTCCAAAATCATGCGTACATCTCACACAAGTCTTCGTTTAGGGAGACCTTCTTATTGTTTCATTAGTTCTCTCAAATTGTTAAAATATAGGTGATTATGAGTCCTATTACTTCGTTCTAGTTGAAATTAGCATCAAAATGAGCAATCACATCACTATCGCGTCCAAAACGACGCGTAGAACTCACACATGTCTTCATTTAGGGAAACCTTCAGATTGTTTCGTTGGTTGTTTCGAATTTACAAAGAAAGAGGTGATTAAGAGTTCTATTACTTCGTTCTAGTTTTATTAGCATCAAAAGGAGAAACCCATGACTATCGTTTCCAAAATCATGCGTACATCTCACACAAGTCTTCATTTAGGGAGACCTTCTTATTGTTTCATTGGTTCCCTAAAATTGTCAAGGAAAGAGGTGATTAGGTGTCCAATTAATTCGATCTAATTTGATTTGCATCAAAAGGACCAAATCAAAGACTATCGCGTTAAAAACGATGCGTACATCTCACACAAGTCTTGATTTAGGGAGACCTTCTTATTGTTTCATTGGTTCTCTCAAATTATCAAACAAAGAGGTGATTATGAGTCCTATAACTTCGTTCTAGTTTGATTAGCATCAAACGGAGCAATCCTATCACTAGTGCATTCAAAACGATCCGTACATCTCACACAAGTCTTCATTTAGAGAGACCTTCTTATTGTTTGATTAGTTCTCTCAAATTGTTAAATTATAGATGATTATGAGTCCTATTACTTCATTCTAGTTGAAATTAGAATCAAAAGGAGCAATCCCATGACTATCGAGTCCAAAACGATGCGTAGTTCTCACACAAGTCTTCATTTAGGGAGACCTTTATATTGTTTCATTGGTTGTTTTGAATTTACAAAGAAAAAAGTGATTAAGAGACTGTGTTACTTCGTTCTAGTTTGATTAGCTTTAAAAAGGAGAAACCCATGACTATCGCGTCCAAAACCATGCTTACATCTCACACAAGTCTTCGTTTAGGGAGACCTTCTTATTGTTTCATTAGTTCTCTTAAATTGTCAAAATATAGGTGATAATGAGTCTTATTACTTCGTTGTAGTTGAAATTAGCATCAAAAGGAGCAATCACATCACTATCGCGTCCAAAACGATGCGTAGAACTCACACAAGTCTTTATTTAGGGAGACCTTCATATTATTTCATTGATTATTTCGAATTTACAAAGAAAGAGGTGATTAAGTATTGTATTACTTCGTTCTAGTTTGATTAGCGTCAAAAGGAGACATTCTTATTGATTATTTTGAATTTACAAAGAAAGAGGTGATTAAGTATTTAGGGAGACATTCTTATTGTTTCATTAGTTTTCTCAAATTGTCAAAATATAGGTGATTATGAGTCCTATTACTTTGTTCTAGTTGAAATTAGCATCAAAAGGAGAAATCACGTCACTATCGCGTCCAAAACGATGCGTAGAACTCACACAAGTCTTCATTTAGGGAGACCTTCAGATTGTTTCATTGGTTGTTTCGAATTTACAAAGAAAGAGGTGATTAAAAGTTGTATTACTTCGTTCTAGTGTGATTAGCGTCAAAAGGAGAAACCCATGACTATCGCGTCCAAAATCATGCGAACATCTCACACAATTCTTCATTTAGGGAGACCTTCTTATTGTTTTATTGGTTCTCTAAAATTGTCAAAGAAAGAGGTGATTAGGTGTCCAATTAATTCGTTCTAATTTGATTTGCATCAAAAGGACCAAATCAATGACTATCACGTTAAAAACGATGCGTACATCTCACACAAGTCTTGATTTAGGGAGACCTTCTTATTGTTTCATTGGTTCTCTCAAATTGTCAAAGAAAGAGGTGATTATGAGTCCTATGACTTCGTTCTAGTTTGATTAGCATCAAAAGGAGCAATCCTATCACTAGTGCATTCAAAACGATCCGTACATCTCTCACAAGTCTTCATTTAGAGAGACCTTCTTATTGTTTGATTAGTTCTCTCAAATTGTTAAAATATAGGTGATTATGAGTCCTATTACTTCATTCTAGTTGAAATTAGAATCAAAAGGAACAATCCCATCACTATCGCGTCCAAAACGTTGCGTAGATCTCATACAAGTCTTCATTTAGGGAGACCTTCATATTGTTTCATTGGTTGTTTTGAATTTACAAAGAAAGAGGTGATTAATAGTTGTATTACTTCGTTCTAGTTTTATTAGCGTCAAAAGTAGAAACCCATGACTATCGCGTCCAAAACCAGGCGTACATCTCACACAAGTCTTCATTTAGGGAGACCTTCTTATTGTTTCATTTGTTCTCTAAAATTATCACAGAAAGAGGTGATTAGGAGTACAATTAATTCGTTCTAATTTGATTAGCATCAAAAGGACGAAATCAATGACTATCGCGTTAAAAACGATGCGTACATCTCACACAAGTCTTGATTTAGGGAGACCTTCTTAATGTTTTATTGGTTATTTCAAATTGCCAAAGAAAGAGGTGATTATGAGTCTTATGACTTCGTTCTAGTTTGATTAGCATCAAAAGGAGCAATCCTATCACTAGTGCATTCAAAACGATCCGTACATCTCACACAAGTCTTCATTTAGAGAGACCTTCTTATTATTTGATTAGTTTCCTCAAATTGTTAAAATATAGGTGATTATGAGTCCTATTACTTCATTCTAGTTGAAATTAGAATCAAAAGGAGCAATCCCATCACTATCGCGTACAAAACGATGCGTAGATCTCACACAAGTCTTCATTTAGGGAGACCTTCATATTGTTTCATTGGTTGTTTTGAATTTACAAAGAAAGAGGTGATTAAGAGACCGTGTTACTTCGTTCTAGTTTGATTAGCTTTAAAAAGGAGAAACCCATGACTATCGCGTCCAAAACCATGCGTACATCTCACACAAGTCTTCGTTTAGGTAGACCTTCTTATTGTTCCATTAGTTTTCTCAAATTGTCAAAATATAGGTGATTATGAGTCCTATTACTTCGTTCTAGTTGAAATTAGCATCAAAAGGAGCAATCACATCACTATCGCGTCCAAAACGGTGCGTAGAACTCACACAAGTCTTCATTTAGGGAGACCTTCAGATTGTTTCATTGGTTCTTTCGAATTGACAAAGAAAGAGGTGATTAAGAGTTGTATTACTTCGTTCTAGTTTGATTAGCGTCAAAAGGAGAAACCCATGACTATCGCGTCCAAAATCATGCGTACATCTCACACAAGTCTTCATTTAGGGAGACCTTCTTATTGTTTCATTGGTTCTCTAAAATTGTCAAAGAAAGAGGTGATTAGGTGTCCAATTAATTCGTTTTAATTTGATTTGCATCAAAAGGACCGAATCAATGACTATCGCGTTAAAAACGATGCGTACATCTCACACAAGTCTTGATTTAGGGAGACATTCTTATTGTTTCATTGGTTCTCTCAAATTGTCAAAGAAAGAGGTGATTATGAGTCCTATGACTTCGTTCTAGTTTGATTAGCATCAAAAGGAGCAATCCTATCACTAGTGCATTCAAAACGATCCGTACATCTCACACAAGTCTCCATTTAGAGAGACCTTCTTATTGTTTGATTAGTTCTCTCAAATTGTTAAAATATAGGTGATTATGAGTCCTATTACTTCATTCTAGTTGAAATTAGAATCAAAAGGAGCAATCCCATCACTATCGCGTACAAAACGATGCGTAGATCTCATACAAGTCTTCATTTAGGGAGACCTTCATATTGTTTCATTGTTTGTTTCGAATTTACAAAGAAAGAGGTGATTAAGAGTTGTATTACTTCGTTCTAGTTTTGTTAGCGTCAAAAGTAGAAACCCATGACTATCACGTCCAAAACCAGGCGTACATCTCACACAAGTCTTCATTTAGGGAGACCTTCTTATTATTTCATTTGTTCTCTAAAATTATCACAGAAAGAGGTGATTAGGAGTCCAATTAATTCGTTCTAATTTGATTAGCATCAAAAGGACGAAATCAATGACTATCGCGTTAAAAACGATGCGTACATCTCACACAAGTCTTGATTTAGGGAGACCTTCTTAATGTTTCATTGGTTATTTCAAATTGCCAAAGAAAGAGGTGATTATGAGTCTTATGACTTCAATCTAGTTTGATTAGCATCAAAAGGAGCAATCCTATCACTAGTGCATTCAAAACGATCCGTACATCTCACACAAGTCTTCATTTAGAGGGACCTTCTTATTATTTGATTAGTTTTCTCAAATTGTTAAAATATAGGTGATTATGAGTCCTATTACTTCATTCTAGTTGAAATTAGAATCAAAAGGAGCAATCCCATCACTATCGCGTACAAAACGATGCGTAGATCTCACACAAGTCTTCATTTAGGGAGACCTTCATATTGTTTCATTGGTTGTTTTGAATTTACAAAGAAAGATGTGATTAAGAGACCGTGTTACTTCGTTCTAGTTTGATTAGCTTTAAAAAGGAGAAACCCATGACTATCGCGTCCAAAACCATGCGTACATCTCACACAAGTCTTCGTTTAGGTAGACCTTCTTATTGTTTCATTAGTTTTCTCAAATTGTCAAAATATAGGTGATTATGAGTCCTATTACTTCGTTCTAGTTGAAATTAGCATCAAAAGGAGCAATCACATCACTATCGCGTCCAAAACGGTGCGTAGAACTCACACAAGTCTTCATTTAGGGAGACCTTCAGATTGTTTCATTGGTTGTTTCGAATTTACAAAGAAAGAGGTGATTAAGAGTTGTATTACTTCATTCTAGTTTGATTAGCGTCAAAAGGAGAAACCCATGACTATCGCGTCCAAAATCATGCGTACATCTCACACAAGTCTTCATTTAGGGAGACCTTCTTATTGTTTCATTGGTTCTCTAAAATTGTCAAAGAAAGAGGTGATTAGGTGTCCAATTAATTCGTTCTAATTTGATTTGCATCAAAAGGACCAAATCAATGACTATCGCGTTAAAAACGATGCGTACATCTCACACAAGTCTTGATTTAGGGAGACATTCTTATTGTTTCATTGGTTCTCTCAAATTGTCAAAGAAAGAGGTGATTATGAGTCCTATGACTTCGTTCTAGTTTGATTAGCATCAAAAGGAGCAATCCTATCACTAGTGCATTCAAAACGATCCGTACATCTCACACAAGTCTCCATTTAGAGAGACCTTCTTATTGTTTGATTACTTCTCTCAAATTGTTAAAATATAGGTGATTATGAGTCCTATTACTTCATTCTAGTTGAAATTAGAATCAAAAGAAGCAATCCCATCACTATCGCGTACAAAACGATGCGTAGATCTCATACAAGTCTTCATTTAGGGAGACCTTCATATTGTTTCATTGTTTGTTTCGAATTTACAAAGAAAGAGGTGATTAAGAGTTGTATTACTTCGTTCTAGTTTTGTTAGCGTCAAAAGTAGAAACCCATGACTATCACGTCCAAAACCAGGCGTACATCTCACACAAGTCTTCATTTAGGGAGACCTTCTTATTGTTTCATTGGTTCTCTAAAATTGTGAAAGAAAGAGGTGATTAGGAGTCCAATTTATTCGTTCTAATTTGATTAGCATCAAAAGGACGAAATCAATGACTATCGCGTTAAAAACGATGCGTACATCTCACACAAGTCTTGATTTAGGGAGACCTTCTTATTTTTGTTGGGTTTGTACGTAACGCAATCATGCAATCAAATCACATAAATAGGGCGGAAGCGTAAAAACTAGGTTTTCAAAAATTTATACAAACCATTGCCATGATCATTCTTGTGCATCAATTATCAGTGAATGAGGAAGGAGAAAAACAGAATTATACCTTTGAAGATCCAAGCTTCCTCAGGTACAAGTTCTACTCCTTTGATTCCTTTGATTCATCTGTAGTGGCTCCTTCCCTTGATCAATGTCAGCCACCTAAATGTTTGGCCTCTAACGGTGATCCACCAAGGAAGATGAAGAACTCAGTAAGATGGGTTATTGGCTTAACCCTTGTTTCTATCTCTATAGAATATGTGTACTCCCAACTCTTGAAAAATTCACGTACCTTATTTCTGATATAAGACTCCCTTATATAGATATTAGGTTAACCCTACTAATCCAATTAGAATAGGGTTTTATTTAATTAATTAATTATTTATTTTTAATTAATTTTATATCCTAATCTTTATTAGGATTGAGAGAGAGTACTGATATTATATTAATTCCTAAACTCCTTTAGAATTAAAATAATAATAAATAATAATAATATTACTAAGACTTCTCTTATTAATTTATATTTAATATTTCTAAAATATTAAATAATAAACATTAAGCTATTTAATTTATTCTATCATCATATATTAAATTAATTATACTTAATGCATTATTACTATCATGCCATTTTCTTCTTAAATAATTCTTCTTCCTTTTATGGTGTGACCCTTTAGGTTCTCCATATTAAACCGGTTGTGAATAAATCAATTAGAACAATTCTAATCTTATTTAAATAAACAAATTAAACTAATAATCTATTTAAATAAATAACATTTATTCTACAATAGGGATAAGCCTCCCTAGCGATCAACGACTTTCCAGATAATATAGATTTCAACATTAATCATAAAAGAACCTGTGAGTTAATAGTTACCGTACAATTCAATCCTTCCACCATACAATGTCCCAATTAAATATAAGACATGGATTTACTGTCAAGTCTTAATTTATTTAATTATATGTATTTCGATTAGAAAATGCACAACTCCAAATAATGCAAATTAAAAACCTCTTTCTAATTTCATTCTACATTGGCCAAGGATTCCTGGGTTGTCATTTAACGAATCACATAGGACATATCTCCTCTTTTACTAGAGGTGTTAGATTCTTTATTGATCATTCATTATCTCCATATGTAACTCATTACACCCAAGCATACCCTATATATGCCTTAAAAGGCCTTAAGGAATTAGTCAAAGTATAATTTGTTACATACAAGATACTATGATGATCTCAAGTCCAAGGATCACATGTACTACTATCACATTAGGAATTCCTATTGACAGGCGAGTAAAACTCCATTAGGTATTCCATAGCGAGTCACGTTCAGTGAACTTATTCTCCAATAAGCACCTACATACTTGCTTTAGTGTCTCCACACAAATGACCATGAGATCAGTCATCCTCATCCAATGAGCAAGCAACATATGTACCAATCTATCCGGATTTACTAATCCCCATTTTAGTAATCCCACAATTGGGAACTATTTTAGTTTTTAAGCTTTCTAAGAATTTAGATCTCATTATCATGATCTCATCATGATTCTAAAAGCATTGCTTAAAACTATGGGTTATTTACATATTATAAAAACAGCACCATGTAGATAATTATATGCCTTAAATGAATATTTTATTAATAAATAAATAAGATTGTTTACAAAGTATGTGCTTTATCATCATACATGATTGGCTTGTATGCACACTACTATCAATCTCCCACTTGCACTAAAGCCAATCGCCATGGTATCTCATACCCATCTTCTCTAAGTGACGATCAAACTGCTGTTGTGTTAAAGCTTTAGTAAATGGATCTGTAATGTTGTCTTGAGAGTCTACACGCTCCAAGGTGACGTCTCCTCTTTCAATGATCTCCCTGATCAAGTGAAATCGCCGCAACACGTGTTTAGATTTCTGATGAGACCTGGGTTCCTTAGCCTGTGCAACCGCTCCGGTGTTGTCACAGTATACGGGAACTGCTTCTCCAATGCTAGGAACCACACCAAGTTCAGTTATGAACTTCTTCATCCAAACAGCTTCCTTTGCAGCTTCACTTGCAGCTATATACTCTGCCTCTGTCACTGAATCAGCAACCGTTTGCTGCTTGGAACTCTTCCAACTCACTGCACCTCCGTTCAAGGTAAACACATACCCTGAAACAGATTTACTGTCATCTTGGTCTATTTGAAAACTTGAGTCCGTGAATCCCTCGAGTTTTAATTCAGACCCACCGTAGATAAGAAAAATATCTTTAGTCCTTCTCAAGTACTTTAGGATATTTTTCACTGCCTTCCAGTGCTCTTCTCCTGGATTCGACTGGTATCTGCTTGATACACTAAGTGCGTGAGCAACATCCGGTCTAGTACATATCATACCGTACATGATAGATCCTATTGCAGAAGTATAAGGGATCTTACTCATACGGTCTCTCTCCTCAGGTGTCTTTGGGGCCTATTTCCTGGAGAGATTTATTCCATGGCTCATCGGCATGAGACCTCTTTTGGAATCTTCCATGCTAAACCTCTTTAGCATCGTATCAATGTACGTTCCTTGGGATAAGCCGAGCATCCTTTTAGATCTATCTCTATAGATCTTTATCCCCAAAATATAGGATGCTTCACCCAAGTCCTTAATGGAGAAATTTTTAGATAACCAGATTTTAATGGATTGTAACATAGGAATGTCATTCCCTATCAGTAATATATCATCAACATATAATACAAGGAATGATACTGCGCTCCCACTAACCTTCATGTATACACATGGTTCATCCTCGTTTTTGATAAAATCAAACTCTTTGATTGTCTCATCAAAACGAATGTTCCATCTACAAGAAGCTTGCTTCAACCCATAAATGGATCGTTGTAGCTTACAGACTTGATTTGTTCCAACTTTTGAAATAAATCCCTCTGGCTGTGTCATATACACATCCTCCTCAAGTTTCCCATTGAGGAAGGCCGTTTTCACATCCATCTGCCAGATCTCATAGTCGTTGTAAGCTGCAATCGCAAGCAAAATCCGAATGGACTTGAGCATGGCTACTGGTGAGAAGGTTTCATCATAGTCAACTCCTTGTCTTTGTTTGAAACCTTTTGCAACCAGTCGGGCCTTATAGGTCTCTACCTTTCCGTCTGCTCTAGTCTTTTTCTTAAAAACCCATTCATACCCAATAGGTTTAATACCTTCAGGTGGTGAAACCAAAGACCATACTTTGTTTCCATACATGGAGTCCATTTCGGATTTCATGGCTTCAAGCCATTTCCCTGAGTCTTTATTACTCATAGCCTATTCGTAATTCAATGGATCATCATCATTCATGATGTGTACCTCATCGTTATCCTCTATAACGAATCCATACCTCTCAGGTATCTTCGGTACTCTTCCAGATTTACCAACAGGGTGTGGTACAGTAGGTTCTTCTACTTGGTTAGGTACTTGACTTTGGTCCGTGGTAACTTGTGGTTCTTGAACTTCTTCAAGATATATCTTGCTCCCACTGACCCCTTCATTGATAAACTCTTTCTCCAAGAAGGTAGCATGTTTCGCAACAAACACCTTTTGATCAGTTGGATGATAGAAATAATACCCTACGGTTTCTTTAGGGTATCCCACAAATCTACACTTATCGGATTTAGTCTGTAGCTTATCATTTTCAAACTTTTTGACATAAGCTGGATAACCCCAAGTCTTAACATGCTTAAGATTTGGTTTTCTCCCTTTCCACATCTCATATGGAGTCTTTGGGGCGGATTTGGTAGGTACCTTGTTAAGTAGGTATGCAGCCGTTTCTAGGGCATATCCCCAGAAGGAAATTGGAAGGTCGGTAAAACTCATCATGGATCGAACCATGTCCAACAGTGTTCGATTTCTCCTTTCAGATACTCCATTTAACTGTGGTGTACCTGGAGGAGTCCATTGTGAGATTATACCATTTTCTCTGAGACAATTGAGAAACTCACTGCTTAAGTATTCTCCACCTCGATCTGATCGAAGTATATTAATGCTCTTGTCCATTTGTTTCTCTACTTTACTTCTGAACTCTTTGAACTTTTCAAATGATTCTGATTTGTATTTCATTAAATACACATATCCAAATCTTGAAAGATCATCAGTGAAAGTAATAAAATAAGAATACCCACCCCGTGCACTTGTTGTCATAGGTCCACAAACGTCTGTGTGAATCAATGCCAATAACTCTGTAACTCTCTCTCCTTTTCCACTAAAAGGAGATTTAGTCATTTTACCCATGAGACAAGATTCACAAGTTGGATATGATTCATAATCAGATAGCTCGAGGAGCCCATCTTTATGCAACTTGGATAATCTTGTTTCATTGATATGACCGAGTCTACAGTGCCACATATAGGTATAATTAATATCATCTCTTTTCCTTTTCTTAATTTGTTCAATTTGAAATATATTTTCATGTAAGTCAAGTGTATAAAGTCCATTTCGCAAATTTCCAATACCATATAAAAGATCGTCTTTATAAATAGAACAACCATTGTTCTTTATAATAACTTCAAAACCTTCCATATCCAATACAGAAATTGAAATAATGTTTTTAATAATATTCGAAACATAATAACAATTATTAAGATAATGGATTTGCCCGAAGGCATTGCTAAACAATAAGTTCCTACAGCTAATGCAGTAACTTTTGCTCCATTTCCCACTCGTAGGATCACCTCATCTTTGTTCAGCTTTCTACTTCTGACCAGTCCCTGCACAGTATTACATATGTGAGAACCACAGCCGGTATCCAATACCCAAGTAGAATTATGACTTTCAGAAAAATTAATTTCAATCATAAACAAACCTTGATTGGAAGTCGAAGCTTCTCCAAGCTTCTTCTCTGCTAGAAACTTCTTGCAGTTCCTCTTCCAATGTCCCGGCTCATTGCAATGAAAGCACATTCCTTTAGCTGGTTCAGGTTTCTTTTGCTCCTTTTCTTTCCCTTTTCCCTTAGCCTTCTTAGATTTCTTCTTTTCAGAAGACACCTTGGGCCTCTTCTTTTTATTGGAAGAATCCACCATCAAGACATGGTTCTTCTTGGATGAGAAGTGACCTTCTGCAGTTTTCAGCATGTTAAGCAGCTCAGGTAAGCTGACATCTAGCTTATTCATGTGAAAATTAACCACAAACTGCGAGAAGGTCTCAGGGAGTGACTGCAAGACCAAGTCTTGACTCAACTTCCCATCCATGACGAACCCAAGCTGTCCAAGACGTTCAATCAAATTGATTACCTTCAGAATATGAGTCTCGACGGCAATGTCCTCTGTCATCCGAGATCGGAAGAGCTCCTTAGATATCTCATATCTAGCAATCCTACTCTGTTCACCATACAACTCCTTGAGGTGAAGCAGCATAGCAGGAGCATCCATTTTTTCGTGCTGACGCTGAAGCTCATTATTCATGGATGCGAGCATGATGCATTGAGCCACAGATGCATCATCTTGCCACTTATTAAAAGTGGCAATTTCTTCCTCAGAGGCTGTTTCTGAAACAGATTTAGGGATAATGGAATTTAGGACATAAGAAATTTTTTCAGCAGTGAGAACAATTCTCAGATTTCTTAGCCAGTCCTCATAATTCGGGCCGTTAAGCTTATTTGCATCAAGTATGCTTCGTAGTGAGATTAGTGATTTTGACATTTTTAAAATTCTGCATGTGAAAAGACAACATTTTAGCAAACATTCATTTTATTAACTTTGCATACCAAAATAAATTTAGGTCTTTATTTTAAATTAGTATCTCCCACTATTTTCATCAAACTATATTACCCTCACTCATATAGTTCGGCAACATCTAATTAAAGATTTGCTAGTGAGATTAAGGATCCCATTTCAAATGTATATAACCTTGTGGATAGCACAGCAAGCGATATACAAATAAATAGGTAGACAACTCTTGTCAATTACATCACCATGTAACTCCTTTTATTTTGCCTCTTAAATCATAATGGTCATGTGTGTGCACATCCGAACTAAAATGATTTAAGTTAAGTCCAGCCTAGCACTTCCATAAATTCAAAAAAGAAAAGTTTTCGTCCTTGTGGATAGCACAACAAGACTAGATTGTTCAATTTTCTTGATAAGCATCAAATGTGATTAATTAACATCTTAAATATTCAATACTCGCCTTGTGGATAGCACAACAAACTCATATTAAATATTTAATACTCTATTAACTAATCATGCTAGAAGGCGACGTTCGATATTTCAAATATCATTTGAACGCTTCAGACTTAATAATATTTCTTTGAGGGGTTTGTTATTATTTGTCTCATCTTTTTAAGGGCGCATGCACACATATATATATAAAATACGCGTCATTTTATTAAACATGCGAAGCATGTTTGTATAAAATATAGTATATATAATATTTAGCATGCAATATAGAATACTATATTCTACCCGGATTGATTATGGACTTTTATTCTAGTTTGGTTCACTAGAGCCACCAAGTGAACCAAAAGGTCAAACCTAGGAGTGCAAGAATTTAAATTTAAATATAACTATTACATTTAAACCCTGGCTCCATACAAATGAGTCTTCACGCGTTCCTTGCTCCTTGGTCTCCAATTTCTTCAAAATAATTCTAACTATCTCTATTACATTAACTATTTAAAATTAAATAGAAACCTTGATCAGCAGTCAAGGGGAAGTACATAGAAAGGAGATAGAATTTACATCGAGAATAAAACTAGAGAAGACGAGGTACGCAGACCCCATTTTATAAAACCCATTAATTCAAGCATTCAACCAAAATAAAATCCAATCACATTGGTCATAGTCCATAATCAATCCCTTTTATTACCATACATATCATCATACGTATCAATAAAACTTATTCATCTCATGAAAATAAATTCATTCCATATATGTATTAATATCAGTTAATGGGCAAAAGTTTGCTAAACTTTGTTTTTGGAAAAATAAACTCCTTTATTTCATTCAAAAACAATTCCAAATTAAACTCTTTAATTTTAGCAATTCTGAAATCTCATTTCATATAAAATAAACATCTTTATTTTAAACCTTTATTAATTAAATAAACCATTCATTTAATTAAATATAAAAAAAATTCAGTTCCTGTCCAGTGGCGCAGTTGCGCCAAGAATGTAAAGGGAAGCGGCGCAGCTGCGCAGCATGAAAACCAGGAACAGCACCCGGCGCAGCTGCGCAGCAATATTGCCTTGTACCGGCGCAGCTTCGCAGAATCTGAAAAATTTTTGTTGCCCAGAACTCGATCCAATCGCATATTATACATGTATGGAATCATATAGACTGATAATTAGCACAAGATTAGCTTTGATACCACTGTTGGGTTTGTACGTAACGCAATCATGCAATCAAATCACATAAATAGGGCGGAAGCGTAAAAACTAGGTTTTCAAAAATTTATACAAACCCATTGCCATGATCATTCTTGTGCATCAATTATTAGTGAATGAGGAAGGAGAAAAACAGAATTATACCTTTGAAGATCCAAGCTTCCTCAGGTACAAGTTCTACTCCTTTGATTCCTTTGATTCCTCTGTAGTGGCTCCTTCCCTTGATCAATGTCAGCCACCCAAATGTTTGGCCTCTAACGATGATCCACCAAGGAAGATGAAGAACTCAGTAAGATGGGTTATTGGCTTAACCCTTGTTTCTATCTATATAGAATATGTGTACTCCCAACTCTTAAAAAATTCACGTACCTTATTTCTGATATAAGACTCTCTTATATAGATATTAGGTTAACCCTCCTAATCCAATTAGAATAGGGTTTTATTTAATTAATTAATTAAATACATTTAATTAATTTTATATCCTAATCTTTATTAGGATTGAGAGAGAGTACTGATATTATATTAATTTTTAAACTCCTTTAGAATTAAAATAATAATAAATAATAATAAAAATATTAATAAGACTCCTCTTATTAATTTATATTTAATGTTTCTAAAATATTAAATAATAAACATTAAGCTATTTAATTTATTCTATCATCATAGATTAAATTCATTATACTTAATGCATTATTACTATCATGCCATTTTCTTCTTAAATAATTCTTCTTCCTTTTATAGTGTGACCCTTTAGGTTCTCCATATTAAACCGGTTGTGAATAAATCAATTAGAACAATTCTAATATTATTTAAATAAACAAATTAAACTAATAATCTATTTAAATAAATAACATTTATTCTACAATAGGGATAAGCCTCCCTAGCGATCAACGACTTTCCAGATAATATAGATTTCAACATTAATCATAAAAGAACCTGTGAGTTAATAGTTACCGTACAATTCAATCCTTCCACCATACAATGTCCCAATTAAATATAAGACATGGATTTACTGTCAAGTCTTAATTTATTTAATTATATGTATTTCGATTAGAAAATGCACAACTTCAAATAATGCAAATTAGAAACCTCTTTCTAATTTCATTCTACCTTGGCCAAGGATTCCTGGGTTGTCATTTAACGAATCACATAGGACATATCTCCTCTTTTACTAGAGGTGGTAGATTCTTTATTGATCATTCATTATCTCCATATGTAACTCATTACACCCAAGCATACCCTATATATGCCTTAAAAGGCCTTAAGGAATTAGTCAAAGTATAATTTGTTACATACAAGATACTATAATGATCTCAAGTCCAAGGATCACATGTACTACTATCACATTAGGAATTCCTATTGACAGGCGAGTAAAACTCCATTAGGTCCATAGCGAGTCACGTTCAGTGAACTTATTCTCCAATAAGCACCTACATACTTGCTTTAGTGTCTCCACACAAATGACCATGAGATCAGTCATCCTCATCCAATGAGCAAGCAACATATGTACCAATCTATCCGGATTTACTAATCCCCATTTTAGTAATCCCACAATTGGGAACTATTTTAGTTTTTAAGCTTTCTAAGAATTTAGATCTCATTATCATGATCTCATCATGATTCTAAAAGCATTGCTTAAAACTATGGGTTATTTACAAATTATAAAAACAGCACCATGTAGATAATTATATGCCTTAAATGAATATTTTATTAATAAATAAATAAGATTGTTTACAAAGTATGTGCTTTATCATCATACATGATTGGCTTGTATGCACACTACTATCAATTGTTTCATTGGTTATCTCAAATTGCCAAAGAAAGAGGTGATTATGAATCTTATGACTTCGTTCTAGTTTGATTAGCATCAAAAGGAGCAATCCTATCACTAGTGCATTCAAAACGATCCGTACATCTCACACAAGTCTTCATTTAGAGAGACCTTCTTATTGTTTGATTAGTTTTCTCAAATTGTTAAAATATAGGTGATTATGAGTCCTATTACTTCATTCTAGTTGAAATTAGAAACAAAAGGAGCAATCCCATCACTATCGCGTCCAAAACGATGCGTAGATCTCACACAAGTCTTCATTTAGGGAGACCTTCATATTGTTTCATTGGTTGTTTTGAATTTACAAAGAAAGAGGTGATTAAGAGACTTTGTTACTTCGTTCTAGTTTGATTAGCTTTAAAAAGGAGAAACCCATGACTATCGCGTCCAAAACCATACGTACATCTCATACAAGTCTTCGTTTAGGTAGACCTTCTTATTGTTTCATTAGTTTTCTCAAATTATCAAAATATAGGTGATTATGAGTCCTATTACTTCGTTCTAGTTGAAATTAGCATCAAAAGGAGCAATCACATCACTATCGCGTCCAAAACGATGCGTAGAACTCACACAAGTCTTCATTTAGGGAGACCTTCAGATTGTTTCATTGGTTGTTTCGAATTTACAAAGAAAGAGGTGATTAAGAGTTGTATTACTTCGTTCTAGTTTGATTAGCATCAAAAGTAGAAACCCATGACTATCGCGTCCAAAACCAGGCGTACATCTCACACAAGTCTTCATTTAGGGAGACCTTCTTATTGTTTCATTAGTTCTCTAAAATTGTCAAAGAAAGAGGTGATTATGTGTCCAATTAATTCGTTCTAATTTGATTAGCATCATAAGGACGAAATCAATGACTATCGCGTTAAAAACGATGCGTACATCTCACACAAGTCTTGATTTAGGGAGACCTTCTTATTGTTTCATTGGTTATCTCAAATTGTCAAAGAAAGAGGTGATTATGAGTCTTATGACTTCGTTCTAGTTTGATTGGCATCAAAAGGAGCAATCCTATCACTAGTGCATTCAAAACGATCCGTACATCTCACACAAGTCTTCATTTAGAGAGACCTTCTTATTGTTTGATTAGTTCTCTCAAATTGTTAAAATATAGGTGATTATGAGTCCTATTACTTCATTCTAGTTGAAATTAGAATCAAAAGGAGCAATCCCATCACTATCGCGTCCAGAACGATGCGTAGATCTCACACAAGTCTTCATTTAGGGAGACCTTCTGTAACGATTGAGATTTTATAATTAATTTTAATATTTATTGAGATAAATAAATATTTTATGTGATTTATTTATTGAGTTAAATAAATAAATTATGTGGTTTATGGAGTGATTTAATTAAGTGTTATATACTAATTAAATGAATGTGTAATATTTATTTAATTAATTTTAATGTTATACTATAGTTCTAATTTAATTGAGATAATTGAATTAGATGAATTATGTGATGAAGTGTTACATGGATTATAATTAGCGAGTAATTATAATTATGTGGTAATTTTATGTGATTAATTGATGTTAGATTTTAATTGATTAAATTAGATGATTGATATTTAATTAATTAAAATGTGACATTAAAGTATGTATTAAATAATTTGTTAAAATAAAAGAAAAATAATTTTAAATGATTTTTACCAAACAAGGCTTTGCATTTATTTTAAATCTATTCTACCAAACATGGCCTTAGTAATAATAACCTATTTTTTAAAATAATGTTGTTTTGGCCAAACAAAGCCTTAAGGCTTTTTGAATTTTGAAACTTATGTAACTGCTAAATTAATTAGGCTAATTAGTATTAGTTAGTACACGTATTATATTATATTACGTTAGTTCTATACTACGTTAGATTAATCCTAAGTCTAAACTAAGAGCAAAGAAGAAAAAAAAGAGCAGAGGAAAAAGAGAAAGCAGAGAAGAGTTGGAGAAGAAGAGAAGGAAGAAGAAGCTTGTGAAGGCTAGAGTGAATCTTTGTTTTGTTCTCCTATCACCGAAAGGTAATCCATAATCTCTACTTTCATATTTTCAAAACTCGATTTAAGTTTCATGCTTTATTCTCTGTGGAAACTGAGTTTTCATGTAATAGCATAAACATGGATGGTATATATATATAGGTGGTGTTGTTCATGGTGAATTATATGGTTATTAATGATTTTCAGAAATCAAATTACTGTATAAATATATTTTAACAGAAAATTCAAGTTTATATGAGTTCATATGGAATTTCATGAGTTTATATATTATGGGTGATTTTACATTGAGAAATTGGTATATGTTAGTATGTTGTTTAAAAATTTTCTATGATACTACCTTGAATCATGAGAATAAAGCATGTGTTATAAGTTGAATTGCTTAAGAATTTGATTAAAGTGACTTATTTTGGAAAATATATGAGTTTTCATGAAAATGGCCAAATTGGATTTTTAAAACGTGTGATTATCATTGTTTAAATGGTTTTGTGTTGTGGAAGCATGTTATATATATATATATAATTGCATAGGTATGATTTATAATGTTTAAGTTACTGTAAATATCCATTTGTTGGTTTGTATGGGTTAATCGGTGAAGCAGAGTAACGTGGCTGTCTGCGTCTGGCCGAGTTGCTGCGCAGCTGCGCCGGCAGCAAGGCCAGGAGCAGCGCAGCTGCGCCGCTTGTCCTTCCCAGATCCTTACCCTGCGCAGCTGCGCCTGTGCCAAGGCCTATGGCTGCGCAGCTGCGCCGTGCACAATGCAGTGGCAGTGAGTTTTAGTCAAGTGTGCAGTGTGTTGTTATGTTTCCATTACATTATTGCTAAGATAATGAGCATGTATCTAGCTGCTATAACATGTGTTAACATGAAGTTGATAATTTCATAATTCGAGAAAAAGAAAGTTTTGAAAAAACTAATATGGTATTTAAATTATAAACTATAATTGTTTAATTGTACAATAAGTTACTTAATTATAATTTATTAATTATAATTAAGAGTAAATGTTTAATTTAAATTTAAATTTTTGTGAAATTATAATGTATAGAAGTTGGTTTATTTTAATCAATTAGATGTTAATTTAAATTATAATTTAATAAATGCATGTTTAATTATGGATTATAAATTGATAATTTCATGATTAATTATAATTTGTGTAATTAAATGCATGATGTGGTTTAATTGATTATAATTATTATAATTTGTTTATAATTATAATTTGATTAAGTGTTTGAATTATAATTGTTTAATTATAATTTAGTTAAATACATATTTGATTTAATTAACTATGTGATAGTTGATTATTATTATTAGAGTGAGTAACCATGAGGGTTAACCACTTATGTGAATTAGCTACGTGTTAACTAATTTAGGTTATTGTGATTGAATATATATGTGTAGGAAGTATTAAAGTACGTGAATTGTGTTAAGTAGCTTGCGCTTGAGGCAAGTCTTCTAAACCTTAAACTCGTTAATTTTATGCAAGTTTTCTAAACCCTAATCTTGTATAATTTCTTGTGTTCATATATTCTTGTAAAGAATGTCCTTTTCTATTTCTGTATTAGACAATTGTTTATTTAATTAAAATGATCTTAACTTATTGTTCAAGTAAGATCCAGTTATTATTTTAAATGCTTTAAGTTGATTCTAAAGCATATGTTAATTCATAATTCTTTATTTATGAATTATTGGAAGTCGATTCAACTAATCCTTAGTTGATGAACGTGAATTCTAAATTACCCTTGTAAGCTTATCCAAACCAAACTTTCTTTGGTGCGGACTTGAATTCAAATTACTGAGTTGAACAACCTTATTTACTATGAGGGTTACTACGCATAGCGTTAAGATGTTTGTGCACAATACATGGTACGAAGGGCTGATCCCCCTAAGTACGAGTTAAGGTCCATAGTCTTATTGACTGTTAAAGGTTTAAATAGAAATATTTATAACCTAGGACAAGACTTCAAAAGTCTTATGACACTCAGATAAATTCTATATTCGAATTTTAATGTTGATAGAGAATTATTATTCAATTCTTTATTGTTGAAGTAAGCTAAGTTATTCAGATTCTTTTTTTAAGAATTCCTTTCATGTATATATTATTGTTAAACTCCAGTGAGCTGTGGTTTGCTCACTCTTGCATTAAATAACAATTTCAGTTAAGGTTGATAACGCTGATGCTCCGTCTACGAGTAAGGGCAAAGGAAAGCAAAGCAAGTGAAGACTTGTTTTTATTTAATTGGGAATGATTGTAATAATTGAATGTTATCTTTTATTTCCACACTTTATTGTATTCATTTCAAGGTTAGAGTAACCCTGAGATTGATATGGAGAAGGTTGTAACCCTTGTTTCAAGGGAGATTTTATTAATAGTTGAATAAAGGTTGTAATTTATTTTAAGATATATTAGGTAGATGTTTGTTATAGTTAGAAAGTGAACAACAAATCATGTGGAAACGAAGTACCCGGATTTGGGGGTGTCACAGGTTGGTATCAAAGCTGTAGTTTATGAAACCTTAGGTGGGAAAAAACCTTAGGTAGTAGCCTTATGGTAAGATCGAAAAGATAGTGATGCTAGGTAAAGATAATAAACTACCTTATGTGCCTATGTGTTTACATTATAGTATTCGAAGAGTGACGATTCGTTATCACGTAATAATGAACTTTAAAATTCTTTTGTCAGGATGTTGAACGTGGGAGAACCTAGTCAGGCTAGAGAGGATGTACCTCAGGTGCCTAGAGAGGAAGAGCCCCGTGACATACATATTGTCAGGGAGCAGCTGGTTAGGAGAGAGCCATCTCCAGTGATCACCGTAGCTGGTCGGGAGCATGAGCTGACACCTATTCCAGAGGATGAGGACGAGGACGAGTCTGAAGAGGAGGAAGAGGATCCCGAAGAGGAATTCCCACGTCACTCTACTAGTGCTGAGATGTACGAGGCAGTCTACGATAGCAACGTGGAGCTTCATGGACGAGTAGGAGATCTCGAGGAGACTATCCAGCAATGAGATGAGACGATCGAGGAAATGGCAAGTGACCTGGGAGATGCACAGTGGAACCTGATACATATGGAGGTTGAAAGAGATGCTGCTCGTTTTGAATTAGCAAAGCTGAAGCAAGACATCCAGGAGGAGCCGAGGAAGCGTGCCAGAGCTGAGGAGTCAAGCGTGAGGGCTAATCAACGAGCTGATCGAGCTGAAGATGAAGCTGAAGCCAAGATGGCCATGCTGAGGGAAACAGAATATGCATTCCATACAGCGATAGAGAGAGCTCAGGACCGTATTTTCTACTCCCCATCTCAGTTCCAAGGTTTACCGTTGTATGTGGTGGACCGAAGAACGGCATTTCGGGTAATGGAAGAGGAATGTAGAGAGGCTGTGCGACGTATTAATATGCCTAGGCAGTAGCAGCAGTAGCAGTAATAGTAGTAGTAGCAGTAGCAGTAGCAGTAGTAGTAGTGCTTTTATTTATGTATTACTTTTTGTATTAAATAAAGTAAATTCCATAATTTGAGATAAGAATGGGATGAGTTAATAATATAATCCTGCAACTTTTCCAGTTCAGGAAGGGTGATGTAAATGGCAGAAATGCTATCTGGTTCATGTTTTTTAAACTACGACTAATGAATAAAAGAAGTTTATTGACGTGCTATGTATTCTATGTGCACTGAATTGTCTAGAACGTTTAAGTATGAACTGGAGTACTTAATAATTGAATAAAGGGTCTAATAATAATATTTTCTTAACAGAAAATGCCTCCTAGATTCGACGACCAACAACAATAACGAGGGAACGAATCCCAATTCGATTCAGCAGTTGGTGAACCTGTTGACAGGAGCTCTTACGAATCAGCCGCAGGTGCAGGATACTACTTTCAAGGAATTTAAGGCAGTAGGACCGCCTGAGTTCAAAGGATCGACTAACCCTATCGAAGCTCAGACATGGGTTATGGAAATGGAGAAGGTATTTGACGTGGCTAAGGTAGGAGAAGGCCAAAAGACAAAGTTCGCGGCTTTCATGTTGAAGTCGGATGCTAGCTTTTGGTGGCAGGCTAACAAGACTCGAGAGGGAGAGGGAGTCATCACGTGGGAACGTTTCAAGGAAATGTTCTACGAGATGTATTTTCCAGTGAGTTCGCAGGACTAGATGGAGGTCCAGTTACTAGAACTTAAGCAAGGAGGGATGACGGTGTCTGAGTATGCCGCTAAGTTTAACGAGTTGGCCAGGTTGGCTACATACCAGGTCAGCATTGACGCTAGGAAAGCGAGAAGGTTTGAGCGGGGACTAAAGCCTTGGCTCTACAGCAAGGTTTCCATGTTCCAGCTGAATACCTTTGCAGCGGTGCTGGAGAAGGCCATACTTGCTGAGGGAGGAAGCGAAGCGGTGACGATGTTCAACCAAGATAAGAAGAAGAAGAATGAGGTAGAAACCAAGTCTGGGGGTAGCAACACTGTGAACCAGAAGAGGAAGTGGTTTGATAATACCTCTGCTGGGAGTCTGCAAGGAAGCCAGCAGAAGAGGAAGTTCGAAGCATGTGCTACATGCGGTAAGAATCACACTGGCGTGTGTATGAAGGGGAAGCGGGTGTGCTTCAACTGTGGTCAGGAAGGCCACATCGCGCCTAATTGCCCAAAATCGAAGAAAGGAGCTTGCTTTACATGTGGATCGAAAGATCACATGGCTCGCAACTGCCCGAAGAAGCTGACGGCAGGGTCAACAGGGAGCGGAGGGAATGGAAGCGGCAGTACCGTTACTATCGCTGCACCATTGCAAGCTGTTCGACCCACTGCACGGACATTCAATATGACGGTGCAAGATGCTGTGCAATCAAAAGATGTGGTGTCAGGTATTATTCCGATCAATAGTATAAATGCATATGTATTATTTGATTCGGGTGCTACTTGCTCATTCATATCTGATGATTTTGCTAGAACCCTAGACTTACCTGTAGAGGAGTTAATTTACCCTTTGAACATAGAGATTGCGAATAGGGAAGTTATTCCTGTTAGGAGCGTTTATAAGAACTGTAGATTGGACATTAAGGGTCAGGAGCTTAGAGTAGATTTGATTCCGATAAAACTTGGGAAATTCGACGTCATACTAGGTATGGATTGGTTGTTCAACCATGGGGCGATAATCGACTGTCAGAAGAAGTCGGTAAACCTTACGACTCCGTCGAAGTTGGTGTTCTATGGTAGCAAATCGCCTAGGCAAGCGAGTTGTCTGACGGTTATGCAAGCCAAGAAACTTTTGACGCAAGGCTGTGTAGGATATCTAGCCTACATAGTAGATTCGCATAAGGAAAGCCCGAAGGTGGAGGAGATATCGGTAGTTAAGGAGTTTGTGGACGTTTTTCCAAGTGATTTTCCAGGACTTCCGCCAGATAGGGAGACAGAGTTCGTGATCGATCTAGCGCCGGGAACTGCTCTAATTTCGAAGGCTCCGTACCGAATGGCTCCAGTCGAGATGAAGGAACTGATGATTCAACTGCAAGAACTGCTAGACAAGAAGTATATTCAACCGAGCGTTTCGCCGTGGGGAGCGCCTGTCTTATTCGTAAAGAAAAAGGATGGGTCGATGCGTCTTTGCATTGATTATAGAAAGTTGAATAAAGTTACGATCAAGAATAGGTATCCTTTACCTAGGATCGATGACTTGTTTGATCAACTGAAGGATGCGAAATACTTCTCGAAAATCGATTTGAGAAGCGGGTATCATCAATTGAAGGTGAGGAAGGAAGATATACCAAAAATGGCTTTTAGAACTCGGTATGGTCATTACGAGTTCTTGGTGATGTCATTTGGTCTCACGAATGCCCCAGCTGCATTTATGGACTTAATGAACAGGGTGTTCAAGCCATTTTTGGACAAGTTCGTGGTAGTGTTCATAGACGACATCCTGGTTTATTCCAAGACTGAGGAGGAGCATGCCGAACACTTACGACTAACCTTAGAAGCACTGAGACGAGAAAAGCTTTACGCTAAATTCTCAAAATGCGAATTTTGGTTGGAACGTGTGCAATTTCTTGGCCACGTGATCGACAAGGATGGTATTTCGGTGGATCCGTCGAAAGTTGAGGCCGTAATTAGTTGGGAACAGCCGAAGACGCCGTCTGAAGTGAGAAGTTTCTTAGGATTGGCTGGTTATTACCGAAGATTTATTCAAGACTTTTCTAGAATCGCAACTCCGTTGACGAATTTGACTCGTAAAATAGTTAAGTTTGTTTGGACGGAAAAGTGTGAGGAGAGTTTTCAAGAGCTGAAGAAGAAGTTGAGTACTGCGCCTGTATTGTCTTTACCGGATAGTTCGGGGAATTTCGTAGTATATAGCGATGCCTCACATAAAGGATTAGGCTGTGTATTGATGCAGAGCGGCAAAGTCATTGCATATGCGTCACGTCAGCTGAAGGATTTCGAGAAGGGGTATCCGACCCATGATTTAGAATTGGCGGCAGTAGTGTTTGCCCTAAAGATTTGGAGGCACTACTTATATGGAGAGAAGTGTGAAATATACACAGATCACAAGAGTCTGAAGTATATATTTACCCAGAAGGATTTGAACATGCGCCAAAGAAGATGGTTGGAACTGATTAAAGACTATGATTGCGAGATACTTTACCATCCGGGTAAAGCTAACGTTGTTGCCGACGCATTGAGCAGAAAAGGTCGGGAGAAACTGAACGTATTAACTGATCAGGATCGGTTAATAGAACAGATGGCTAGATTGGAGTTGGAAGTGAAGTTTCCGAAAGAATCGGATGAGATGTTGTTTCAAGTAACCATTGGTTCTACTTTAATAGACAAAGTGAAAGAAGCACAACTTCATTATGAAGAATGTGAAAAGATTCGGACGAGGTTAATTGATGGCGAAGAGTTCAAGTTCAAGGTCGATAATGAAGGATTGTTACGATTTGAAGGTAGAATCTGGGTACCGCCAGTACCAGAGGTCAAAGAGGAGATTTTGAGCGAAGCTCATAGTTCTAGATATTCTATTCACCCTGGGAGTACGAAGATGTACCAGGATCTCAGGCATCATTTCTGGTGGCCGAATATGAAGAGGGACGTGGCTGAATGCGTTGCGAAATGCTTAACATGTCAGAAAGTCAAAGCAGAACACCAGAGACCAAGTGGTTTGATGCAACCGTTAGAAATTCCAGAGTGGAAGTGGGAGTACATCACGATGGATTTTGTGGTAGGACTTCCAACGACTCATAAGGGATATGAAGCAATATGGGTTATAGTGGATCGACTGAAAAAGTCAGCCCACTTTCTGCCGATCAGGGTCAAGTACAACCTAGATAAACTAGCGAAGCTCTACGTGAAGGAAATTATTTCTCGACAAGGTGTTCCGGTGTCGATTGTGTCCGACAGAGATCCACGTTTTACGTCTAATTTCTGGAAGCGATTGCAAGAATGTATGGGAACGCAATTGAGAATGAGTACAGCGTATCATCCTCAGACCGATGGCCAGAGCGAAAGAACGATTCAAACACTTGAGGATATGCTGAGAGCTTGTGTGATGGACTTCAAAGGAAGCTGGGAGGATCATCTACCATTGGTGGAGTTCGCCTACAACAATAGTCATCATGCAAGTATTGGCATGCCGCCTTACGAAGCGTTATACGGTAGAAAATGCAGAACTCCTTTGTGCTGGGATGAAGTCGGTGAACGTCAATTGTTGGGACCAGAATTGGTACAACAAACCGCCGAAATTGTAAAGCTGATCAGAACGAGATTAGTTGCTGCTCAAGACAGACAAAAGAAGTATGCCGATTTACATCGACAGAACCGAGGCCTATGGCTGCGCAGCTGCGCCTGTGCCAAGGCCTATGGCTGCGCAGCTGCGCCGTGCACAATGCAGTGGCAGTGAGTTTTAGTCAAGTGTGCAGTGTGTTGTTATGTTTCCATTACATTATTGCTAAGATAATGAGCATGTATCTAGCTGCTATAACATGTGTTAACATGAAGTTGATAATTTCATAATTCGAGAAAAAGAAAGTTTTGAAAAAACTAATATGGTATTTAAATTATAAACTATAATTGTTTAATTGTACAATAAGTTACTTAATTATAATTTATTAATTATAATTAAGAGTAAATGTTTAATTTTAATTTTAATTTTTGTGAAATTATAATGTATGGAAGTTGGTTTATTTTAATCAATTAGATGTTAATTTAAATTATAATTTATGTAATTATAATTTAATAAATGCATGTTTAATTATGGATTATAAATTGATAATTTCATGATTAATTATAATTTGTGTAATTAAATGCATGATGTGGTTTAATTGATTATAATTATTATAATTTATTTATAATTATAATTTGATTAAGTGTTTGAATTATAATTGTTTAATTATAATTTAGTTAAATACATAATTGATTTAATTAACTATGTGATAGTTGATTATTATTATTAGAGTGAGTAACCATGAGGGTTAACCACTTATGTGAATTAGTTACGTGTTAACTAATTTAGGTTATTGTGATTGAATATATATGTGTAGGAAGTATTAAAGTACGTGAATTGTGTTAAGTAGCTTGCGCTTGAGGCAAGTCTTCTAAACCTTAAACTCGTTAATTTTATGCAAGTTTTCTAAACCCTAATCTTGTATAATTTCTTGTGTTCATATATTCTTGTTAAGAATGTCCTTTTTTATTTCTGTATTAGACATTTGTTTATTTAATTAAAATGATCTTAACTTATTGTTCAAGTAAGATCCAGTTATTATTTTAAATGCTTTAAGTTGATTCTAAAGCATATGTTAATTCATAATTCGTTATTTATGAATTATTGGAAGTCGATTCAACTAATCCTTAGTTGATGAACGTGAATTCTAAATTACCCTTGTAAGCTTATCTAAACCAAACTTTCTTTGGTGCGGACTTGAATTCAAATTACTGAGTTGAACAACCTTATTTACTATGAGGGTTACTACGCATAGCGTTAAGATGTTTGTGCACAATACATGGTACGAAGGGCTGATCCCCCTAAGTACGAGTTAAGGTCCATAGTCTTATTGACTGTTAAAGGTTTAAATAGAAATATTTATAACCTAGGACAAGACTTCAAAAGTCTTATGACACTCAGATAAATTCTATATTCGAATTTTAATGTTGATAGAGAATTATTATTCAATTCTTTATTGTTGAAGTAAGCTAAGCTATTCAGATTATTTTTTTAAGAATTCCTTTCATGTATATATTATTGTTAAACTCCAGTGAGCCGTGGTTTGCTCACTCTTGCATTAAATAACAATTTCAGTTAAGGTTGATAAAGCTGATGCTCCGTCTACGAGTAAGGGCAAGGGAAAGCAAAGCAAGTGAAGACTTGTTTTTATTTAATTGGGAATGATTGTAATAATTGAATGTTATGTTTTATTTCCGCACTTTATTGTATTCATTTCAAGGTTAGAGTAACCCTGGGATTGATATGGAGAAGGTTGTAACCCTTGTTTTAAGGGAGATTTTATTAATAGTTGAATAAAGGTTGTAATTTATTTTAAGATATATTGGGTAGATGTTTTAATCATTTGCTTCCGGAAGAAATCGAAGAATTTCTTGGGAATCCTACAAGATCCGTTCGATCCGAGATTTTTTTCTACTTCTTCCTTATTTATTCCCCCATCTAAACTTGGCTTATTTGTCAAAAAAAAATAGAGTACGTTATAAAGAATTAATTGGTCGGACAAGTGGGGAATGTTGGGGTGAGTTTTACCAACAATTTGCTTGTGTAGGCGGGGATCCGGTTTTTTCATAGATGAATATGAATGAATTAGTCTCTGGTTTGTTCCGTAGAAAGTGAACACCAAATCATGTGGAAACGAAGTACCCGAATTTCGGGGTGTCACACCTTCATATTGTTTCATTGGTTGTTTTGAATTTACAAAGAAAGAGGTGATTAAGAGACTGTGTTATTTCGTTCTAGTTTGATTAGCTTTAAAAAGGAGAAACCCATGACTATCGCGTCCAAAACCATGCGTACATCTCACACAAGTCTTCGTTTAGGGAGACCTTCTTATTGTTTCACTAGTTTTCTCAAATTGTCAAAATATAGGTGATTATGAGTCCTATTACTTCGTTCTAGTTGAAATTAGCATCAAAAGGAGCAATCACATCACTATCGCATTCAAAAAGATGCGTAGAACTCACACAAGTCTTCATTTAGGGAGACCTTCATATTATTTCATTGGTTGATTCGAATTTACAAAGAAAGAGGTGATTAAGAGTTGTATTACTTCGTTCTAGTGTGATTAGCGTCAAAAGGAGAAACCCATGACTATCGCGTCCAAAATCATGCGTACATCTCACACAAGTCTTTATTTAGGGAGACATTCTTATTGTTTCATTGGTTCTCTAAAATTGTCAAAGAAAGAGGTGATTATGAGTCCTATGACTTCGTTCTAGTTTGATTAGCATCAAAAGGAGCAATCCTATCACTAGTGCATTCAAAACGATCCGTACATCTCACATAAGTCTTCATTTAGAGAGACCTTCTTATTGTTTCATTAGTTCTCTCAAATTGTTAAAATATAGGTGATTATGAGTCCTATTACTTCATTCTAGTAGAAATTAGAATCAAAAGGAGCAATCCCATCACTATCGCGTCCAAAACGTTACGTAGATCTCATACAAGTCCTCATTTAGGGAGACCTTCATATTGTTTCATTAGTTGTTTTGAATTTACAAAGAAAGAGGTGATTAAGAGTTGTATTACATCGTTCTAGTTTTATTAGCGTCAAAAGTAGAAACCCATGACTATCGCGTCCAAAACCAGGCGTACATCTCACACAAGTCTTCATTTAGGGAGACCTTTTTATTGTTTTATTGGTTCTCTAAAATTATCAAAGAAAGAGGTGATTAGGAGTCCAATTAATTCGTTCTAATTTGATTAGCATCAAAAGGACGAAATCAATGACTATCGCGTTAAAAACGATGCGTACATCTCACACAAGTCTTAATTTAGGGAGACCTTCTTATTGTTTCATTGGTTATCTCAAATTGCCAAAGAAAGAGGTGATTATGAGTCTTATGACTTCGTTCTAGTTTGATTAGCATCAAAAGGAGCAATCCTATCACTAGTGCATTCAAAACGATCCGTACATCTCACACAAGTCTTCATTTAGAGAGACCTTCTTATTGTTTGATTAGTTTTCTCAAATTGTTAAAATATAGGTGATTATGATTCCAATTACTTCATTCTAGTTGAAATTAGAATCAAAAGGAGCAATCCCATCACAATCGCGTCCAAAACGATGCGTGGATCTCACACAAGTCTTCATTTAGGGAGACCTTCATATTGTTTCATTGGTTGTTTTGAATTTACAAAGAAAGAGGTGATTAAGAGACTGTGTTACTTCGTTCTAGTTTGATTAGCTTTAAAAAGGAGAAACCCATGACTATCGCGTCCAAAACCATGCGCACATCTCACACAAGTCTTCGTTTAGGGAGACCTTCTTATTGTTTCATTAGTTTTCTTAAATTGTCAAAATATAGGTGATTATGAGTCCTATTACTTCGTTCTAGTTGAAATTAGCATCAAAAGGAGCAATCATATCACTATCGGGTCCAAAACGATGCGTAGAACTCACACAAGTCTTCATTTAGGGAGACCTTCAGATTGTTTCATTGGTTGTTTCGAATTTACAAAGAAAGAGGTGATTAAGAGTTGTATTACTTCGTTCTAGTATGATTAGCGTCAAAAGGAGAAACCCATGACTATCGCGTCCAAAATCATGCGTACATCTCACACAAGTCTTCATTTAGGGAGACCTTCTTATTGTTTCATTGGTTCTCTAAAATTGTAAAAGAAAGAGGTGATTAGGTGTCCAATTAATTCGTTCTAATTTGATTTGCATCAAAAGGACCACATCAATGACAATCGCGTGAAAAACGATGCGTACATCTCACACACGTCCTGATTTAGGGAGACCTTCTTATTGTTTCATTGGTTCTCTCAAATTGTCAAAGAAAGAGGTGATTATGAGTCCTATGACTTCGTTCTAGTTTGATTAGCATCAAAAGGAGCAATCCTATCACTAGTGCATTCAAAACGATCCGTACATCTCACACAAGTCTTCATTTAGAGAGACCTTCTTATTGTTTGATTAGTTCTCTCAAATTGTTAAAATATAGGTGATTATGAGTCCTATTACTTCATTCTAGTTGAAATTAGAATCAAAAGGAGCAATCCCATCACTATCGCGTCCAAAACGATGCGTAGATCTCATACAAGTCTTCATTTGGGAGACCTTCTTATTGTTTCATTGGTTGTTTCGAATTTACAAAGAAAGAGGTGATTAAGAGTTGTATTACTTCGTTCTAGTTTTGTTAGCGTCAAAAGTAGAAACCCATGACTATCGCGTCCAAAACCAGGCATACATCTCACACAAGTCTTCATTTAGGGAGACCTTCTTATTGTTTCATTAGTTCTCTAAAATTGTCAAAGAAAGAGGTGATTAGGAGTCCAATTATTTCGTTCTAATTTGATTAGCATCAAAAGGACGAAATCAATGACTATCGCGTTAAAAACGATGCGTACATCTCACACAAGTCTTGATTTAGGGAGACCTTCTTATTGTTTCATTGGTTATCTCAAATTGCCAAAGAAAGAGGTGATTATGAGTCTTATGACTTCGTTCTAGTTTGATTAGCATCAAAAGGAGCAATCCTATCACTAGTGCATTCAAAACGATCCGTACATCTCACACAAGTCTTCATTTAGAGTGACCTTCGTATTGTTTGATTAGTTCCCTCAAATTGTTAAAATATAGGTGATTATGAGTCCTATTACTTCATTCTAGTAGAAATTAGAATCAAAAGGTGCAATCCCATCACTATCGCGTCCAAAACGATGCGTAGATCTCACACAAGTCTTCATTTAGGGAGACCTTCATATTGTTTCATTGGTTGTTATGAATTGGCAAAGAAAGAGGTGATTAAGAGACTGTGTTACTTCGTTTTAGTTTGATTAGCTTTAAAAAGGAGACACCCATGACTATCGCGTCCAAAACCATGCTTACATCTCGCACAAGTCTTCGTTTAAGGAGACCTTCTTATTGTTTCATTAGTTCTCTCAAATTGTCAAAATATAGGTGATTATGAGTCCTATTACTTCGTTCTAGTTGAAATTAGCATCATAAGGAGCAATCACATCACTATCGCGTCCAAAACGATGCGTAGAACTCACACAAATCTTCATTTTGGGAGACCTTCATATTGTTTCATTGGTTGTTTCGAATTTACAAAGAAAGAGGTGATTAAGAGTTGTATTACTTTGTTCTTGTTTGATTAGCGTCAAAAGTAGAAACCCATGACTATCGCGTCCAAAACCAGGCGTACATCTCACACAAGTCTTCATTTAGGGAGACCTTCTTATTGTTTCATTGGTTCTCTAAAATTGTAAAAGAAAGAGGTGATTAGGTGTCCAATTAATTCGTTCTAATTTGATTTAAATCAAAGGACCACATCAATGACAATCGCGTGAAAAACGATGCGTACATCTCACACACGTCTTGATTTAGGGAGACCTTCTTATTGTTTCATTGGTTCTCTCAAATTGTCAAAGAAAGAGGTGATTATGAGTCCTATGACTTCGTTCTAGTTTGATTAGCATCAAAAGGAGCAATCCTATCACTAGTGCATTCAAAACGATCCGTACATCTCACACAAGTCTTCATTTAGAGTGACCTTCTTATTGTTTGATTAGTTCCCTCAAATTGTTAAAATATAGGTGATTATGAGTCCTATTACTTCATTCTAGTAGAAATTAGAATCAAAAGGAACAATCCCATCACTATCGCGTCCAAAACGATGCGTAGATCTCACACAAGTCTTCATTTAGGGAGACCTTCATATTGTTTCATTGGTTGTTATGAATTGACAAAGAAAGAGGTGATTAAGAGACTGTGTTACTTCGTTTTAGTTTGATTAGCTTTAAAAAGGAGACACCCATGACTATCGCGTCCAAAACCATGCTTACATCTCGCACAAGTCTTCGTTTAAGGAGACCTTCTTATTGTTTCATTAGTTCTCTCAAATTGTCAAAATATAGGTGATTATGAGTCCTATTACTTCGTTCTAGTTGAAATTAGCATCAAAAGGAGCAATCACATCACTATCGCGTCCAAAACGATGCGTAGAACTCACACAAATCTTCATTTTGGGAGACCTTCAGATTGTTTCATTGGTTGTTTCGAATTTACAAAGAAAGAGGTGATTAAGAGTTGTATTACTTTGTTCTTGTTTGATTAGCGTCAAAAGTAGAAACCCATGACTATCGCGTCCAAAACCAGGCGTACATCTCACACAAGTCTTCATTTAGGGAGACCTTCTTATTGTTTCATTGGTTCTCTAAAATTGTCAAAGAAAGAGGTGATTAGGTGTCCAATTAATTCGTTCTAATTTGATTTGCATCAAAAGGACCAAATTAATGACTATCGCGTTAAAAACGATGCGTACATCTCACACAAGTCTTGATTTAGGGAGACCTTCTTATTGTTTCATTGGTTATCTCAAATTGTCAAAGAAAGAGGTGATTATGAGTCCTATGAATTCGTTCTAGTTTGATTAGCATCAAAAGGAGCAATCCTATCACTAGTGCATTCAAAACGATCCGTACATCTCACACAAGTCTTCATTTAGAGAGACCTTTTTATTGTTTGATTAGTTCTCTCAAATTGTTAAAATATAGGTGATTATGAGTCCTATTACTTCATTCTAGTTGAAATTAGAATCAAAAGGAGCAATCCCATCACTATCGCGTCCAAAACGATGCGTAGATCTCATACAAGTCTTCATTTAGGGAGACCTTCATATTGTATCATTGGTTGTTTCGAATTTACAAAGAAAGAGGTGATTAAGAGTTGTATTTCTTCGTTCTAGTTTTGTTAGCGTCAAAAGTAGAAACCCATGACTATCGCGTCGAAAACCATGCGTACATCTCACACAAGTCTTCATTTAGGGAGACCTTCTTATTGTTTCATTGGGTCTCTAAAATTGTCAAAGAAAGAGGTGATTACGAGTCCAATTAATTCATTCTAATTTGATTAGCATCAAAAGGACGAAATCAATGACTATCGCGTTAAAAACGATGCGTACATCTCACACAAGTCTTAATTTAGGGAGACCTTCTTATTGTTTCATTGGTTATCTCAAATTGCCAAAGAAAGAGGTGATTATGAGTCTTATGACTTCGTTCTAGTTTGATTAGCATCAAAAAGAGCAATCCTATCACTAGTGCATTCAAAACGATCCGTACATCTCACAAAAGTCTTCATTTAGAGAGACCTTCTTATTGTTTGATTAGTTCTCTCAAATTGTTAAAATATAGGTGATTATGAGTCCTATTACTTCATTCTCGTTGAAATTAGAATCAAAAGGAGCAATCTCATCACTATCGCGTCCAAAACGTTGCGTAGATCTCATACAAGTCTTCATTTAGGGAGACCTTCATATTGTTTCATTGGTTGTTTTGAATTTAAAAAAGAAAGAGGTGATTAAGAGTTGTATTACTTCGTTCTAGTTTTATTAGCGTCAAAAGTAGAAACCCATGACTATCGCGTCCAAAACCAGGCGTACATCTCACACAAGTCTTCATTTAGGGAGACCTTCTTATTATTTCATTGGTTCTCTAAAATTATCAAAGAAAGAGGTGATTAGGAGTCCAATTTATTCGTTCTAATTTGATTAGCATCAAAAGGACGAAATCAATGACTATCGCGTTAAAAACGTTGCGTACATCTCGCACAAGCCTTGATTTAGGGAGAGCTTCTTATTGTTTCATTGGTTATCTCAAATTGCCAAAGAAAGAGGTGATTATGAGTCTTATGACTTCGTTCTAGTTATATTAGCATCAAAAGGAGCAATCTTATCACTAGTGCATTCAAAACCATGCGTACATCTCACACAAGTCTTCATTTAGAGAAACCTTCTCATTGTTTGATTAGTTTTCTCAAATTGTTAAAATATAGGTGATTATGAGTCCTATTACTTCATTCTAGTTGAAATTAGAATCAAAAGGAGCAATCCCATCACTATCGCGTCCAAAACGATGCGTAGATCTCACACAAGCCTTCATTTAGGGAGACCTTCATATTGTTTCATTGGTTGTTTTGAATTTACAACGAAAGAGGTGATTAAGAGACTGTGTTACTTCGTTTTAGTTTGATTAGCTTTAAAAAGGAGAAACCTATGACTATCGCGTCCAAAACTATTCGTACATCTCACACAAATCTTCGTTTAGGGAGACCTTCTTATTGTTTCATTAGTTTTCTCAAATTGTCAAAATATAGGTGATTATGAGTCCTATTACTTCGTTCTAGTTGAAATTAGCATCAAAAGGAGCAATCACATCACTATCGCGTCCAAAACGATGCGTAGAACTCACACAAGTCTTCATTTAGGGAGACCTTCAGATTGTTTCATTGGTTGTTTTGAATTTACAAAGAAAGAGGTGATTAAGAGTTGTATTACTTCGTTCTAGTTTGATTAGCGTCAAAAGGAGAAACCCATGACTATCGCATCCAAAATCATGCGTACATCTCACACAAGTCTTCATTTAGGGAGACCTTCTTATTGTTTCATTGGTTCTCTAAAATTGTCAAAGAAAGAGGTGATTAGGTGTCCAATTAATTCGTTCTAATTTGATTTGCATCAAAAGGACGAAATCAATGACTATCGCGTTAAAAACGATGCGTACATCTCGCACAAGTCTTGATTTAGGGAGACCTTCTTATTGTTTCATTGGTTCTCTCAAATTGTCAAAGAAAGAGGTGATTATGAGTTCTATGACTTCGTTCTAGTTTGATTAGCATCAAAAGGAGCAATCCTATCACTAGTGCATTCAAAACGATCCGTACATCTCACACAAGTCTTCATTTAGATAGACCTTCTTATTGTTTGATTAGTTTTCTCAAATTGTTAAAATATAGGTGATTATGAGTCCTATTACTTCATTCTATTTGAAATTAGAATCAAAAGGAGCAATTGTTGGGTTTGTACGAAATCGTGACGCAATCAAATTGCAAAAATTAGCGGAAGCATGGTATATCAGAGTTTAAAAAAATTTCTACAAAACCATTACCCGGATCATCTTTTATGCAAATTATTAATTTAAAACGATAAATGAGAAGTTATGGAATCATACCCTTGTAGAACGAAGCTTCCACAGGTACTAGTTCAACTCCTTGTTCTTCGTGATCTCCTTGAATTTCCGGATTAGATTCCTTCCTTTGATCAACGTTAGCCACCCAAGTGTTTGGCCTCTAGAGGTGATCCACCAAGGAAGATGAATTATCAAGAAGGAGGGTGGTTGGCTTAGTTTTCTATCCTCTATAGAAAAGGAGTACTCTCCAACAATTGGAATTGCATCAAGTAATATCTATTATAAGAATCCTCTTATATAGATATTGGTCAACCCTTCTAATCCTATTAGACATGGGATTTCTTTTAATTAATTAAACTCCTTTAATTAATTTAGGCTTCCCACCACATGGGAAATAATTAATTAAATTCATTTAATTAATTTGTCTCCTAATCTTATTAGGAATAAATGAGAGTACTAATATTAAATTAATTACTAAACTCCTTTAGAAATTAAAATAATAATAATTATAATAATATTAATAAGACTCCTCTTATTAATTTATATTTAATATTTCTAAAATATTAAATAATAAATATTAAGCTATTTAATTTATTCTATCACCATAGATTAAATTAATTTCACTTAATGCATTATTACGATTATGCCATTACCTTCTTAAATAATTATTCTTCCTTTTATGGTGTGACCCTTTAGGTTCTCCATATTAAACCGGTTGTGAATAAATCAATTAGAACAATTCTAATCTTATTTAAATAAATAAATTAAACTAATAATCTATTTAAATAAATAATATTTATTCTACAATAGGGATAAGCCTCCCTAGCGATCAACGACTTTCCAGATAATATAGATTTCAACATTAATCATAAAAGAACCTGTGAGTAAATAGTTACCATACAATTCAATCCTTCCACCATACAATGTCCCAATTAAATATAAGACATGAATTTACTGTCAAGTCTTTTTTTATTTAATTATATGTATTTCGATTAGAAAATGCACAACTCCAAATAATGTAAATTAGAAACTCCTTTCTAATTTCATTTTACCTTGGCCAAGGATTCCTGGGTTGTCATTTAACGAATCACATAGGACATATCTCCTCCTTTACTAGAGGTGGTAGATTCTTTATTGATCATTCATTGTCTCCATATGTAACTCATTATACCCAAGCATACCCTTTTATATACCCTAAAGGGCTTTAAGGAATAAGTCAAAGTATAATTCATTACATACAAGATACTATGATGATCTCAAGTCTAAGGATCACTTGTACTACTATCACATTAGGAATTCCTATTGACAGTCGAGTAAAACTCCATTAGGTATTCCATAGCGAGTCACGTTCAGTGAACTTATTCTCCAATAAGCACCTACATACTTGCTTTAGTGTCTCCACACAAATGATTATGAGATCAATCATCCTCATCTAATAAGCAAGCAACATATGTACTAATCTATCCGGATTTACTAATCCCCTTTTTAGTAATCCCATGATTAGGAACTATTTTAGTTTTAGAGCTTTCTAAGAATTTAGATCTCATTGGCATGATCATCATCATGATTATAAAAGCATTGCTTAAAACTATGGGTTATTTACATATTATAAAAACAGCACCATGTAGATAATTAAATGCCTTTAATAAATGAATATTTTTATTAATAAATAAATAAGATTGCCTCCAAAGTATATGCTTTATCATCATACATAATTGGCTTGTATGCATACTACTTTCAATCTCCCACTTGCACTAAAGCCAATCGCCATGGTATCTCATACCCAACTTCTCTAAGTGACGATCAAACTGCTGTTGTGTTAAAGCTTTAGTTAATGGATCTGCAATGTTGTCTTGAGAGTCTACACTCTCCTCTTTCAATGATTTCTTTAATCAAAGTGCCGCAACACATGTTTAGATTCAAGATGAGACTTAGGACCTATTCCTAGTTCTGTAATGAACTTTTCATCTAAAACATCAACTTGCAGCTTCACTTACAGTTATATACTTTGTCTTTGTCACTAAACCAACAACCTTTTGTTGTTTGGAACCTTTTCAATTCACTGCACCATCTTTCAAGGTAAACACATACCCTGAAATAGATTTACTGTCATCTTGGTCTGTTTGAAAACTTGAGTCTGTGAATCCCTTGAGTTTTAATTCAGACCCACCGTAGACAAGAAAAATATCTTTAGTCCTTCTCAAGTACTCTAGGATATTCTTTACTGCCTTCCAGTGCTCTTCTCCAGGGTTTGACTGGTATCTGCTCATTACACTAAGTGCATGAGCAACATCCGGTCTAGTACATATCATACCGTACATGATAGATCCTATTGCAGAAGCATAAGGGATCTTACTCATACGGTCTCTCTCCTCAGGTGTCTTTGGGGCCTGTTTCTTGGAAAGATGTATTCCATGGCTCATCGGCATGAGACCTCTTTTGGAATCTTCCATGCTAAACCTCTTTAGCATTGCATCAATGTACGTTCCTTGGGATAAACCAAGCATCCTTTTAGATCTATCTCTATAGATCTTTATCCCCAAAATATAGGATGCTTCTCCCAAGTCCTTCATGGAGAAGTGTTTAGATAACCAGATTTTAATCGATTGTAGCATAGGAATGTCATTCCCTATCAGTAAAATATCATCAACATATAATACAAGGAATGAAACTGCGCTCCCACTAACCTTCTTGTTCACACATGGTTCATCGTCGTTTTTGACAAAATCAAACTCTTTGATTGTCTCATTAAAATGAATGTTCCATCTACGAGAAGCTTGCTTCAATCCATAAATGGATCGTTGCAGCTTACAGACTTGATTTGTTCCAACCTTTGAAACAAATCCCTCTGGCTGTGTCATATACACATCCTCCTCAAGTTTCCCATTGAGGAAGGCCGTTTTCACGTCCATCTGCCAGATCTCATAGTCGTTATAAGCTGCAATCGCAAGCAAAATCCGAATGGACTTGAGCATAGCTACTGGTGAGAAGGTTTCATCATAGTCAACTCCTTGTCTTTGTTTGAAACCTTTTGCAACCAGTCGGGCCTTATAGGTCTCTACCTTGCCGTCCGCTCCAGTCTTTCTTTTAAAGACCCATTTACACCCAATAGGCTTAATGCCTTCAGGTGGTGAAATCAAAGTCCATACTTTGTTTTCATATGGAGTCCATTTCGAATTTCATAGCTTCAAGCCATTTCCCTGAGTCTTTATTACTCATAGCCTGTTCGTAATTCAATGGATCATCATCATTCATGATGTGTACCTCATCGTCATCCTCTATAACGAATCTATATCTCTCAGGTATCTTCGGTACTCTTCCAGATTTACGAACAGGGTGTGGTATAGTAGGTTCTTCTACTTTGTCAGGTACCTGACTTTGATCCGTTGTAATTTGTGGGTCTTGAACTTCTTCAAGATATATCTTACTCCCACTGACCCCTTCATGGATAAAATCCTTTTCCAAGAAGGCAGTATGTTTCGCAACAAACACCTTTTGATCAGTTGCATGATAGAAATAATACCCTAAAGTTTCTTTAGGGTATCCCACAAATCTACACTTATCGGATTTAGTCTGTAGCTTATCGTTTTCAAACTTTTTGACATAAGCTGGACAACCCCAAGTCTTAACATGCTTACATCTTACACAAGTCTTCGTTTAGGGAGACCTTCTTATTGTTTCATTAGTTTTCTCAAATTGTCAAAATATAGGTGATTATGAGTCCTATTACTTCGTTCTAGTTGAAATTAGCATCAAAAGGAGCAATCACATCACTATCGCGTCCAAAACGATGCGTAGAACTCACACAAGTCTTCATTTAGGGAGACCTTCAGATTGTTTCATTGGTTGTTTTGAATTTACAAAGAAAGAGGTGATTAAGAGTTGTATTACTTCGTTCTAGTTTGATTAGCGTCAAAAGGAGAAACCCATGACTATCGCGTCCAAAATCATGCGTACATCTCACACAAGTCTTCATTTAGGGAGACCTTCTTATTGTTTCATTGGTTCTCTAAAATTGTAAAAGAAAGAGGTGATTAGGTGTCCAATTAATTCATTCTAATTTGATTTGCATCAAAAGAACGAAATCAATTACTATCGCGTTAAAAACGATGCGTACATCTCACACAAGTCTTGATTTAGGGAGACCTTCTTATTGTTTCATTGGTTCTCTCAAATTGTCAAAGAAAGACGTGATTATGAGTCCTATGACTTCGTTCTAGTTTAATTAGCATCAAAAGGATCAATCCTATCACTAGTGCATTCAAAACGATCCGTACATCTCACACAAGTCTTTATTTAGAGAAACCTTCTTATTGTTTGATTAGTTCTCTCAAATTGTTAAAATATAGGTGATTATGAGTCCTATTACTTCATTCTTGTTGAAATTAGAATCAAAAGGAGTAATCCAATCACTATCGCATCCAAAACGATGCGTAGATCTTATACAAGTCTTCATTTAGGGAGACCTTCATATTGTTTCATTGGTTGTTTCAAATTTACAAAGAAAGAGGTGATTAAGAGTTGTATTACTTCGTTCTAGTTTGATTAGCGTCAAAAGTAGAAACCCATGACTATCGCGTCCAAAACCAGGCGTACATCTCACACAAGTCTTCATTTAGGGAGACCTTCATATTGTTTCATTAGTTCTCTAAAATTGTCAAAGAAAGAGGGGATTAGGAGTCGAATTAATTCGTTCTAATTTGATTAGCATCAAAAGGAAGAAATCAATGACTATCGCGTTAAAAACGATGCGTACATCTCACACAAGTCTTGATTTAGGGAGACCTTCTTATTGTTTCATTGGTTCTCCCAAATTGCCAAAGAAAGAGGTGATTATGAGTCTTATGGCTTCGTTCTAGTTTGATTAGCATCAAAAGGAGCAATCCTATCACTAGTGCATTCAAAACGATCCGTACATCTCACACAAGTCTTCATTTAGAGTGACCTTCTTATTGTTTGATTAGTTCTCTCAAATTGTTAAATTATAGGTGATTATAAGTCCTATTACTGCATTCTAGTAGAAATTAGAATCAAAAGGAGCAATCCCATCACTATCGCATCCAAAACGATGCGTAGATCTCACACAATTCTTCATTTAGGGAGACCTTCATATTGTTTCATTGGTTGTTATGAATTTACAAAGAAAGAGGTGATTAAGAGACTGTGTTACTTCGTTTTAGTTTGATTAGCTTTAAAAAGGAGACACCCATGACTATCGCGTCCAAAACCATGCTTACATCTCACACAAGTCTTCGTTTAGGGAGACCTTCTTATTGTTTCATTAGTTCTCTCAAATTGTCAAAATATAGGTGATTATGAGTCCTGTTACTTCGTTCTAGTTGAAATTAGCATCAAAAGGAGCAATCCAATCACTATCGCGTCTAAAACGATGCGTAAAACTCACACAAGTCTTCATTTAGGGAGACCTTCATATTGTTTCATTGGTTGTTTTGAATTTACAAAGAAAGAGGTGATTAAGAGTTATATTACTTCGTTCTTGTTTGATTAGCGTCAAAAGTAGAAACCCATGACTATCGCGTCCAAAACCAGGCGTACATCTCACACAAATCTTCATTTAGGGAGACCTTCTTATTGTTTCATTGGTTCTCTAAAATTATCAAAGAAAGAGGTGATTAGGAGTCCAATTAATTTGTTCTAATTTGATTAGCATCAAAAGGACGAAATCAATGACTATCGCGTTAAAAACGATACGTACATCTCACACAAGTCTTGATTTAGGGAGACCTTCTTATTGTTTCATTGGTTCTCTCAAATTGTCAAAGAAAGAGGTGATTATGAGTCCTATGACTTCGTTCTAGTTTGATTAGCATCAAAAGGAGCAATCCTATCACTAGTGCATTCAAAACGATCCGTACATCTCACACAAGTCTTCATTTAGAGAGACCTTCTTATTGTTTGATTAGTTCTCTTAAATTGTTAAAATATAGGTGATTATGAGTTCTATTACTTCATTATAGTTGAAATTAGAATCAAAAGGAGCAATCCCATCACTATCGCGTCCAAAACGATGCGTAAATCTCACACAAGTCTTCATTTAGGGAGACCTTCATATTGTTTCTTTGGTTGTTTCGAATTTACAAAGAAAGAGGTGATTAAGAGTTGTATTACTTCGTTCTAGTTTTGTTAGCGTCAAAAGTAGAAACCCATGACTATCGCGTCCAAAACTAGGCGTACATCTCACACAAGTCTTTATTTAGGGAGACCATCTTATTTTTTTATTAGTTCTCTCAAATTGTCAAAATATAGGTGATTATGAGTCCTATTACTTCGTTCTAGTTGAAATTAGCATCAAAAGGAGCAATCACATCACTATCGCGTCCAAAACGATGCGTAGAACTCACACAAGTCTTCATTTAGGGAGACCTTCATAATGTTTCATTGGTTGTTTCAAATTTACAAAGAAAGAGGTGATTAAGAGTTGTATTACTTGGTTCTTGTTTGATTAGCGTCAAAAGTAGAAACCCATAACTATCGCGTCCAAAACCAGGCGTACATCTCACACAAGTCTTCATTTAGGGAGACCTTCTTATTGTTTCATTAGTTCTCTCAAATTGTCAAAATATAGGTGATTATGAGTCCAATTACTTCGTTCTAGTTGAAATTAGCATCAAAAGGAGCAATCACATCACTATCGCGTCCAAAACGATGCGTAGAACTCACACAAGTCTTCATTTAGGGAGACCTTCATATTGTTTCATTGGTTGTTTCAAATTTACAAAGAAAGAGGTGATTAATAGTTGTATTACTTCGTTCTTGTTTGATTAGCGTCAAAAGTAGAAACCCATAACTATCGCGTCCAAAACCAGGCGTACATCTCACACAAGTCTTCATTTAGGAAGACCTTCTTATTGTTTCATTGGTTCTCTAAAATTGTCAAAGAAAGAGGTGATTAGGAGTCCAATTAATTTGTTCTAATTTGATTTGCATCAAAAGGACGAAATCAATGACTATCGCGTTTAAAACGATGCGTACATCTCACACAAGTCTTGATTTAGGGAGACCTTCTTATTGTTTCATTGGTTCTCTCAAATTGTCAAAGAAAGAGGTGATTATGAGTCCTATGACTTCGTTCTAGTTTGATTAGCATCAAAAGGAGCAATCCTATCACTAGTGCATTCAAAACGATCCGTACATCTCACACAAGTCTTCATTTAGAGAGACCTTCTTATTGTTTGATTAGTTCTCTCAAATTGTTAAAATATAGGTGATTATGAGTCCTATTACTTCATTCTAGTTGAAATTAGAATCAAAAGGAACAATCCCATCACTATCGCGTCCAAAACGATGCGTAAATCTCACACAAGTCTTCATTTAGGGAGACCTTCATATTGTTTCATTGGTTGTTTCGAATTTACAAAGAAAGAGGTGATTAAGAGTTGTATTACTTCGTTCTAGTTTTGTTAGCGTCAAAAGTAGAAACCCATGACTATCGCGTCCAAAACTAGGCGTACATCTCACACAAGTCTTCATTTAGGGAGACCTTCTTATTGTTTCATTAGTTCTCTCAAATTATAAAAATATAGGTGATTATGAGTCCTATTACTTCGTTTTAGTTGAAATTAGCATCAAAAGGAGCAATCACATCACTATCGCGTCCAAAACTATGCGTAGAACTCACACAAGTCTTCATTTAGGGAGACCTTCATATTGTTTCATTGGATATTTCGAATTTACAAAGAAAGAGGTGATTAAGAGTTGTATTACTTCGTTCTAGTTTGATTAGCGTCAAAAGGAGAAACCCATGGCTATAGCGTCCAAAATCATGCGTACATCTCACACAAGTCTTCATTAAGGGAGACCTTCTTATTGTTTCATTGGTTCTCTAAAATTGTCAAAGAAAGAGGTGATTAGGTGCCCAATTAATTCGTTCTAATTTGATTTGCATCAAAAGGACCAAATCAATGACTATCGCGTTAAAAACGATGTGTACATCTCACACAAGTCTTGATTTAGGGAGACCTTCTTATTATTTCGTTGGTTCTCTTAAATTATCAAAGAAAGAGGTGATTATGAGTCCTATGACTTCGTTCTAGTTTGATTAGCATCAAAAGGAGCAATCCTATCACTAGTGCATTCAAAACGATCAGTACATCTCACACAAGTCTGCATTTAGAGAGACCTTCTTATTGTTTGATTAGTTCTCTAAAATTATTAAAATAAAGGTGATTATGAGTCCTATTACTTCATTCTAGTTGAAATTAGAATCAAAAGGAGCCATCCCATCACTATCGCGTCCAAAACGATGCGTAGATCTCACACAAGTCTTCATTTAGGGAGACCTTCATATTGTTTCATTGGTTGTTTTGAATTTACAAAGAAAGAGGTGATTAAGAGACTGTGTTACTTCGTTCTAGTTTGATTTGCTTTAAAAAGGAGAAACCCATGACTATCGCGTCCAAAACCATGCTTACATCTCACACAAGTCTTCATTTAGGGAGACCTTCTTATTGTTTCATTAGTTCTCTAAAATTGTTAAAGAAAGAGGTGATTAAGAGTCCAATTAATTCGTTCTAATTTGATTTGCATCAAAAGGACCAAATCAATGACTATCGCATTAAAAACGATGCGTACATCTCACACAAGTCTTCATTTAGGGAGAACTTCTTATTGTTTCATTGGTTCTCTCAAATTGTCAAAGAAAGAGGTGATTATGAGTCCTATGACTTCGTTCTAATTTGATTAGCATCAAAAGGAGCAATCCTATCACTAGTGCATTCAAAATGATCCATACATCTCACACAAGTCTTTATTTAGAGAGACCTTCTTATTGTTTGATTAGTTCTCTCAAATTGTTAAAATATAGGTGATTATGAGTTCTATTACTTCATTCTAGTTGAAATTAGAATCAAACGGAGCAATCCCATCACTATCACGTCCAAAACGATGCGTAGATCTCATACAAGTCTTCATTTAGGGAGACCTTCATATTGTTTCATTGGTTGTTTCAAATTTACAAAGAAAGAGGTGATTAAGAGTTGTATTACTTCGTTCTAGTTTTGTTAGCGTCAAAAGTAGAAACCCATGACTATCGCGTCCAAAACCAGGCGTACATCTCACGCAAGTCTTCATTTAGGGAGACCTTCTTATTGTTTCATTGGTTCTCTAAAATTGTCAAAGAAAGAGGTGATTAGGAGTCCAATTAATTCGTTCTAATTTGATTAGCATCAAAAGGACGAAATCAATGACTATCGCGTTAAAAACGATACGTACATCTCACACAAGTTTTAATTTAGGGAGACCTTCTTATTGTTTGATTGGTTATCTCAAATTGCCAAAGAAAGAGGTGATTATGAGTCTTATGACTTCGTTCTAGTTTGATTAGCATCAAAAGGAGCAATCCTATCACTAGTGCATTCAAAACGATCCGTACATCTCACACAAGTCTTCATTTAGAGAGACCTTCTTATTGTTTGATTAGTTCTCTTAAATTGTTAAAATATAGGTGATTATGAGTCCTATTACTTCATTCTTGTTGAAATTAGAATCAAAAGGAGTAATCCAATCACTATCGCATCCAAAACGATGCGTAGATCTTATACAAGTCTTCATTTAGGGAGACCTTCATATTGTTTCATTGGTTGTTTCAAATTTACAAAGAAAGAGGTGATTAAGAGTTGTATTACTTCGTTCTAGTTTGATTAGCGTCAAAAGTAGAAACCCATGACTATCGCGTCCAAAACCAGGCGTACATCTCACACAAGTCTTCATTTAGGGAGACCTTCATATTGTTTCATTAGTTCTCTAAAATTGTCAAAGAAAGAGGGGATTAGGAGTCGAATTAATTCGTTCTAATTTGATTAGCATCAAAAGGAAGAAATCAATGACTATCGCGTTAAAAACGATGCGTACATCTCACACAAGTCTTGATTTAGGGAGACCTTCTTATTGTTTCATTGGTTCTCCCAAATTGCCAAAGAAAGAGGTGATTATGAGTCTTATGGCTTCGTTCTAGTTTGATTAGCATCAAAAGGAGCAATCCTATCACTAGTGCATTCAAAACGATCCGTACATCTCACACAAGTCTTCATTTAGAGTGACCTTCTTATTGTTTGATTAGTTCTCTCAAATTGTTAAATTATAGGTGATTATAAGTCCTATTACTGCATTCTAGTAGAAATTAGAATCAAAAGGAGCAATCCCATCACTATCGCATCCAAAACGATGCGTAGATCTCACACAATTCTTCATTTAGGGAGACCTTCATATTGTTTCATTGGTTGTTATGAATTTACAAAGAAAGAGGTGATTAAGAGACTGTGTTACTTCGTTTTAGTTTGATTAGCTTTAAAAAGGAGACACCCATGACTATCGCGTCCAAAACCATGCTTACATCTCACACAAGTCTTCGTTTAGGGAGACCTTCTTATTGTTTCATTAGTTCTCTCAAATTGTCAAAATATAGGTGATTATGAGTCCTGTTACTTCGTTCTAGTTGAAATTAGCATCAAAAGGAGCAATCCAATCACTATCGCGTCTAAAACGATGCGTAAAACTCACACAAGTCTTCATTTAGGGAGACCTTCATATTGTTTCATTGGTTGTTTTGAATTTACAAAGAAAGAGGTGATTAAGAGTTATATTACTTCGTTCTTGTTTGATTAGCGTCAAAAGTAGAAACCCATGACTATCGCGTCCAAAACCAGGCGTACATCTCACACAAATCTTCATTTAGGGAGACCTTCTTATTGTTTCATTGGTTCTCTAAAATTATCAAAGAAAGAGGTGATTAGGAGTCCAATTAATTTGTTCTAATTTGATTAGCATCAAAAGGACGAAATCAATGACTATCGCGTTAAAAACGATACGTACATCTCACACAAGTCTTGATTTAGGGAGACCTTCTTATTGTTTCATTGGTTCTCTCAAATTGTCAAAGAAAGAGGTGATTATGAGTCCTATGACTTCGTTCTAGTTTGATTAGCATCAAAAGGAGCAATCCTATCACTAGTGCATTCAAAACGATCCGTACATCTCACACAAGTCTTCATTTAGAGAGACCTTCTTATTGTTTGATTAGTTCTCTTAAATTGTTAAAATATAGGTGATTATGAGTTCTATTACTTCATTATAGTTGAAATTAGAATCAAAAGGAGCAATCCCATCACTATCGCGTCCAAAACGATGCGTAAATCTCACACAAGTCTTCATTTAGGGAGACCTTCATATTGTTTCTTTGGTTGTTTCGAATTTACAAAGAAAGAGGTGATTAAGAGTTGTATTACTTCGTTCTAGTTTTGTTAGCGTCAAAAGTAGAAACCCATGACTATCGCGTCCAAAACTAGGCGTACATCTCACACAAGTCTTTATTTAGGGAGACCATCTTATTTTTTTATTAGTTCTCTCAAATTGTCAAAATATAGGTGATTATGAGTCCTATTACTTCGTTCTAGTTGAAATTAGCATCAAAAGGAGCAATCACATCACTATCGCGTCCAAAACGATGCGTAGAACTCACACAAGTCTTCATTTAGGGAGACCTTCATAATGTTTCATTGGTTGTTTCAAATTTACAAAGAAAGAGGTGATTAAGAGTTGTATTACTTGGTTCTTGTTTGATTAGCGTCAAAAGTAGAAACCCATAACTATCGCGTCCAAAACCAGGCGTACATCTCACACAAGTCTTCATTTAGGGAGACCTTCTTATTGTTTCATTAGTTCTCTCAAATTGTCAAAATATAGGTGATTATGAGTCCAATTACTTCGTTCTAGTTGAAATTAGCATCAAAAGGAGCAATCACATCACTATCGCGTCCAAAACGATGCGTAGAACTCACACAAGTCTTCATTTAGGGAGACCTTCATATTGTTTCATTGGTTGTTTCAAATTTACAAAGAAAGAGGTGATTAATAGTTGTATTACTTCGTTCTTGTTTGATTAGCGTCAAAAGTAGAAACCCATAACTATCGCGTCCAAAACCAGGCGTACATCTCACACAAGTCTTCATTTAGGAAGACCTTCTTATTGTTTCATTGGTTCTCTAAAATTGTCAAAGAAAGAGGTGATTAGGAGTCCAATTAATTTGTTCTAATTTGATTTGCATCAAAAGGACGAAATCAATGACTATCGCGTTTAAAACGATGCGTACATCTCACACAAGTCTTGATTTAGGGAGACCTTCTTATTGTTTCATTGGTTCTCTCAAATTGTCAAAGAAAGAGGTGATTATGAGTCCTATGACTTCGTTCTAGTTTGATTAGCATCAAAAGGAGCAATCCTATCACTAGTGCATTCAAAACGATCCGTACATCTCACACAAGTCTTCATTTAGAGAGACCTTCTTATTGTTTGATTAGTTCTCTCAAATTGTTAAAATATAGGTGATTATGAGTCCTATTACTTCATTCTAGTTGAAATTAGAATCAAAAGGAACAATCCCATCACTATCGCGTCCAAAACGATGCGTAAATCTCACACAAGTCTTCATTTAGGGAGACCTTCATATTGTTTCATTGGTTGTTTCGAATTTACAAAGAAAGAGGTGATTAAGAGTTGTATTACTTCGTTCTAGTTTTGTTAGCGTCAAAAGTAGAAACCCATGACTATCGCGTCCAAAACTAGGCGTACATCTCACACAAGTCTTCATTTAGGGAGACCTTCTTATTGTTTCATTAGTTCTCTCAAATTATAAAAATATAGGTGATTATGAGTCCTATTACTTCGTTTTAGTTGAAATTAGCATCAAAAGGAGCAATCACATCACTATCGCGTCCAAAACTATGCGTAGAACTCACACAAGTCTTCATTTAGGGAGACCTTCATATTGTTTCATTGGATATTTCGAATTTACAAAGAAAGAGGTGATTAAGAGTTGTATTACTTCGTTCTAGTTTGATTAGCGTCAAAAGGAGAAACCCATGGCTATAGCGTCCAAAATCATGCGTACATCTCACACAAGTCTTCATTAAGGGAGACCTTCTTATTGTTTCATTGGTTCTCTAAAATTGTCAAAGAAAGAGGTGATTAGGTGCCCAATTAATTCGTTCTAATTTGATTTGCATCAAAAGGACCAAATCAATGACTATCGCGTTAAAAACGATGTGTACATCTCACACAAGTCTTGATTTAGGGAGACCTTCTTATTATTTCGTTGGTTCTCTTAAATTATCAAAGAAAGAGGTGATTATGAGTCCTATGACTTCGTTCTAGTTTGATTAGCATCAAAAGGAGCAATCCTATCACTAGTGCATTCAAAACGATCAGTACATCTCACACAAGTCTGCATTTAGAGAGACCTTCTTATTGTTTGATTAGTTCTCTAAAATTATTAAAATAAAGGTGATTATGAGTCCTATTACTTCATTCTAGTTGAAATTAGAATCAAAAGGAGCCATCCCATCACTATCGCGTCCAAAACGATGCGTAGATCTCACACAAGTCTTCATTTAGGGAGACCTTCATATTGTTTCATTGGTTGTTTTGAATTTACAAAGAAAGAGGTGATTAAGAGACTGTGTTACTTCGTTCTAGTTTGATTTGCTTTAAAAAGGAGAAACCCATGACTATCGCGTCCAAAACCATGCTTACATCTCACACAAGTCTTCATTTAGGGAGACCTTCTTATTGTTTCATTAGTTCTCTAAAATTGTTAAAGAAAGAGGTGATTAAGAGTCCAATTAATTCGTTCTAATTTGATTTGCATCAAAAGGACCAAATCAATGACTATCGCATTAAAAACGATGCGTACATCTCACACAAGTCTTCATTTAGGGAGAACTTCTTATTGTTTCATTGGTTCTCTCAAATTGTCAAAGAAAGAGGTGATTATGAGTCCTATGACTTCGTTCTAATTTGATTAGCATCAAAAGGAGCAATCCTATCACTAGTGCATTCAAAATGATCCATACATCTCACACAAGTCTTTATTTAGAGAGACCTTCTTATTGTTTGATTAGTTCTCTCAAATTGTTAAAATATAGGTGATTATGAGTTCTATTACTTCATTCTAGTTGAAATTAGAATCAAACGGAGCAATCCCATCACTATCACGTCCAAAACGATGCGTAGATCTCATACAAGTCTTCATTTAGGGAGACCTTCATATTGTTTCATTGGTTGTTTCAAATTTACAAAGAAAGAGGTGATTAAGAGTTGTATTACTTCGTTCTAGTTTTGTTAGCGTCAAAAGTAGAAACCCATGACTATCGCGTCCAAAACCAGGCGTACATCTCACGCAAGTCTTCATTTAGGGAGACCTTCTTATTGTTTCATTGGTTCTCTAAAATTGTCAAAGAAAGAGGTGATTAGGAGTCCAATTAATTCGTTCTAATTTGATTAGCATCAAAAGGACGAAATCAATGACTATCGCGTTAAAAACGATACGTACATCTCACACAAGTTTTAATTTAGGGAGACCTTCTTATTGTTTGATTGGTTATCTCAAATTGCCAAAGAAAGAGGTGATTATGAGTCTTATGACTTCGTTCTAGTTTGATTAGCATCAAAAGGAGCAATCCTATCACTAGTGCATTCAAAACGATCCGTACATCTCACACAAGTCTTCATTTAGATAGACCTTCTTATTGTTTGATTACTTTTCTCAAATTGTTAAAATATAGGTGATTATGATTCCTATTACTTCATTATAGTTGAAATTAGAATCAAAAGGAGCAATCCCATCACTATCGCGTCCAAAACGATGCGTAGATCTCACACAAGTCTTCATTTAGGGAGACCTTCATATTGTTTCATTGGTTGTTTTGAATTTATAAAGAAAGAGGTGATTAAGAGACTGTGTTACTTCGTTCTAGTTTGATAGCTTTAAAAAGGAGAAACCCATGACTATCGCGTCCAAAACCATGCGTACATCTCACACAAGTCTTCATTTAGGTAGACCTTCTTATTGTTTCATTAGTTTTCTCAAATTGTCAAAATATAGGTGATTATGAGTCCTTTTACTTCGTTCTAGTTGAAATTAGCATCAAAAGGAGCAATCACATCCCTATCGCGTCCAAAACGATGCGTAGAACTCACACAAGTCTTCATTTAGGGAGACCTTCAGATTGTTTCATTGGTTGTTTTGAATTTACAAAGAAAGTGGTGATTAAGAGTTGTATTACTTCGTTCTAGTTTGATTAGCGTCAAAAGGAGAAACCCATGACTATCGCGTCCAAAATCATGTGTACATCTGCCACAAGTCTTCATTTAGGGAGACCTTCTTATTGTTTCATTGGTTCTCTAAAATTGTCAAAGAAAGAGGTGATTAGGTGTCCAATTAATTTGTTCTAATTTGATTTGCATCAAAAGGACCAAATCAATGACTATTGCGTTAAAAACGATGCGTACATCTCACACAAGTCTTGATTTAGGGAGACCTTCATATTGTTTCATTGGTTCTCTCAATTTGTCAAAGAAAGAGGTGATTATGAGTCCTATGACTTCGTTCTAGTTTGATTAGCATCAAAAGGAGCAATCCTATCACTAGTGCATTCAAAATGATCCGTACAACTCACATAAGTTTTCATTTAGAGTGTCCTTCTTATTGTTTGATTAGTTCTCTCAAATTGTTAAAATATAGGTGATTATGAGTCCTATTACTTCATTCTAGTTGAAATTAGAATCAAAAGGAGCAATCCAATCACTATCGCGTCCAAAACGATGCGTAGATCTCACACAAGTCTTCATTTAGGGAGACCTTCATATTGTTTCATTGGTTGTTTTGAATTTACAAAGAAAGAAGTGATTAAGAGACTGTGTTACTTCGTTCTAGTTTGATTAGCTTTAAAAAGGAGAAACCAATGACTATCGCGTCCAAAACCATGTTTACATCTCACACAAGTTTTCGCTTACGGAGACCTTCTTATTGTTTCATTAGTTCCCTCAAATTGTCAAAATACAGGTGATTATGAGTCCTATTACTTCGTTCTAGTTGAAATTAGCATCAAAAGGAGCAATCACATCACTATCGCGTCCAAAACGATGCGTAGAACTCACACAAGTCTTCATTTAGGGAGACCTTCATATTGTTTCATTGGTTGTTTTGAATTTACAAATAAAGATGTGATTAAGAGTTGTATTACTTCGTTCTAGTTTGATTAGCGTCAAAAGTAGAAACCCATGACTATCGCGTCCACAACCAGGTGTACATCTCACACAAGTCTTCATTTAGGAAGACCTTCTTATTCTTTCATTGGTTCTCTAAAATTGTCAAAGAAAGAAGTGATTAGGAGTCCAATTAATTCGTTCTAATTTGATTAGCATTAAAAGGATGAAATCAATGACTATCGCGTTAAAAACGATGCGTTCATCTCACACAAGTCTTGATTTAGGGAGACCTTCTTATTGTTTCATTGGTTATCTCAAATTGTCAAAGAAAGTGGTGATTATGAGTCTTATGACTTCGTTCTAGTTTAATTAGCATCAAAAGGAGCAATCCTATCACTAGTGCATTCAAAACGATCTTTACATCTCACACAAGTCTTCATTTAGAGAGACCTTATTGTTTGATTAGTTCTTTCAAATTGTTAAAATATAGGTGATTATAAGTACTATTACTTCATTCTAGTTGAAATTTGAAATAAAAGGAGCAATCCCATCACTATCACGTCCAAAACGATGTGTAGATCTCACACAAGTCTTCATTTAGGGAGACCTTCATATTGTTTCATTGGTTGTTTCGAATTTACAAAAAAAGAGGTGATTAAGAGTTGTATTACTTCGTTCTTGTTTGATTAGCGTCAAAAGTAGAAACCCATGACTATCGCGTCCAAAACCAGGCGTACATCAAACACAAGTCTTCATTTAGGGAGGCCTTCTTATTGTTTCATTGGTTCTCTAAAATTGTCAAAAAAAGAGGTGATTAGGAGTCCAATTAATTCGTTCTAATTTGATTAGCATCAAAAGGACCAAATCAATGACTATCGCGTTAAAAACGATGCGTACATCTCACACAAGTCTTGATTTAGGGAGACCTTCTTATTGTTTCATTGGTTCTCTCAAATTGTCAAAGAAAGAGGTGATTATGAGTCTTATGACTTCGTTCTAGTTTGATTAGCAGCAAAAGGAGTAATCCTATGACTAGTGCATTCAAAAGGATCCGTACATCTCACACAAGTCTTCATTTAGAGAGACCTTCTTATTGTTTGATTAGTTCTCTCAAATTGTTAAAATATAGGTGATTATGAGTCCTATTACTTCATTCTAGTTGAAATTAGAATCAAAAGGAGCAATCCCATCACTATCGCGTCCAAAACGATGCGTAGATCTCACACAAGTCTTCATTTAGGGAGACCTTCATATTGTTTCATTGGTTGTTTTGAATTTACAAAGAAAGAGGTGATTAAGAGACTGTGTTACTTCGTTTTAGTTTGATTAGTTTTAAAAAGGAGAAACCCATGACTATCGCGTCCAAAACCAGGCGTACATCTCACACAAGTCTTCGTTTAGGGAGACCTTTTTATTATTTCATTAGTCTTCTCAAATTGTCAAAATATAGGTGATTATGAGTCCTATTACTTCGTTCTAGTTGAAATTAGCATTAAAAGGAGCAATCACAACACTATCGCGTCCAAAACGATGCGTACAACTCACACAAGTCTTCATTTATACAAGCATGAAAGTATCCTTTAAATATGAATACATGCTACGTGATATTATAGGATGTTACTTGAACCCGATTTTGACGGTTAGCTTAAGGGGATGCCGCAACTTGCTAAAATGAAATATATTTAGTATTGATTACGATCTTATAAGATATGAGAATGTGTTTAAACTCTAAAGGAGGAACGTTAAGGATATAAATTATGTTCTATATACCTGTGTAGCTAGGTAAAACCTAGCTTATGTGTTGATCGTATATTCGAAGATAAAATGTGAAGTTTAATTATATGACTAATGAATATCATATATATACGTAACTGTATTACGATAGGAATTTAAAAGTGTTGATTTGCTTTTCGTGGATAAACTACGCTAAAGGCAAGTTCTCTTACTTACACTCTTTTAAAGTGCAAGTATCCTAACCGACGCATTTACTTTATGCAAGGAAATCTATGATTATGCAAGTTTCCTAACTTACACTCTTTTACTGTGCAAGTATTCTATCCTTGTATATTGCGAACTAGTTTCCTACTTAATCGGTTGAATTGAATTAGCATACTTGAACTCTTATTTCATTAAAGCTATTATTCCTATTGAACCTAGTATTGTTCTTGAATATTGTGAAAGTGTCTATGCCATTTGATTCGGCTAGACTTATATTATTGGAAAGCAACCCAAACTAATTGATTGGTGCGGGATCTTGTATTTGACTGAGAAGAACAACCTTCTTTGAAGGGAATATATAATTGTCGGAGGACCGACGTTCACACTTGAGTATGATTGATTGTTATGCATAACGATGGTGCTTTAGGCTGATCACCTGTTGTACCTATTTTTGTTGGATTTTCAGTTTATTACTATTAATTCTAGTAGAAGTTCATAGTCCTTAGCGACTGCTCAGTATTCAGTTATCTTGAAATCTTGAATTGATTTGTTGTTGAATCACATTGATATTATTCTGTCAGTAGCGACTGTTATTGAAAACTGTTGATATTCTTGTTATCCTTGAATTATCAAACCTTGCTATACTTTTTTAAGAATTGAGAATTATATTACAAACCCTTATTGTATATTACTTGCTGGGCAATTTGTGCTCATTCTTGCTTTCCCTAAAATATTTCAGTTAAGGCAGAGCAGGGCGAACCTTCGGGCGTTGATAAGGGCAAGGGCAAGGCTACCAACTAGCTTGTCTCTTTTATGTTTTTAAATATTTTATTGTCGTATTAAGATGATGTAGTAAGACTGATTTTGATTATGTTTAAGCTTAAGTTAGGTTATGAAATAAGTCGTTAATTGATATTATTATGTAATCTATTAAGTACTGTAGGTTGCGAGACTTGGAGGAATATTTATAATAAATCATTGTAAATTATTCTAGAATAGATTTTCCGCTGTGATGTGTGTTGTTTAGTTATTATTATTGTGATGTATTACCATGAGCACGTGATGAACCGAATTCGAGAGACCAAGTGGCGGTCCTGGTATTTGGGGGTGTCACAGGTTGGTATCAAAGACGTAGTTATAAACTTTAGGAACGAGTGTCCTTAGACTATAACTTAGGCGAACTTAGAAGTTAGGAAGGAGATAAAACTCATGTAGAGTTTTCCTTGAGAGGCTTAGTCTGTTATGAAATGTAACTTCATTTTATACAATGAACTTATATTTTATTTAACATTCTAATGGAGTTGCTGTTTGTTTGTCTTGTGTTTGTGATTGTAGGATGACAGACACAGGTGCACCTAGTAGAGTGACAGAGGAGGAGCCCAGGGATAGACATGTAGTATACGAGGCACCTCTAGAGGCTGTGCCAGTGCAGGCAATTGCACCATCTGAGTTTGATGACAAGGATGAGATCGAGATTGAGATAGAGACTGATCCAGAGGAGGAGACGATGGAGGATGAACCAGTAGAGGAATCTGATGAGGCTACTATAGAGGAGCAGATGTTAGGAGAGTACGAGGAGCGGATCCTAGAGTTAGACTACAGGGTCCAGGAGCTGGAGGCAGAGGCCCAAGAGAGAGAGTCCGAGTTCCGAAAACTGAGGGACGAGGACCATTAGAGGAAGCTGGCTATGCAAGAGTTAGAGGTGGAGATTGCCTACCGTAGGGAGGTAGGAATCCAGATGGGGACTCTGTTTCACAGGTCAGTGGCTCGGAACGTGGATCTGGCAGGAAAGCTGGAAGAAGTAGAACAGAGAAAATTGAGTGAGAAGACTGAGAAAGAGGCACTCCGTACTCAGCTAGAATTGGAGGTGATGGATAGGTTACACTTCGAGGAGAAGTGGGAGGCGTCCATTGAGAGAGCTGACGACCTAGAGGACGAGGTCAGGTGCAAGAAGAGAAAAATGAACAAGATGGGGTACGTGTTCCGTTCGGCATTTGAGAGAGTGCTTGATGGTGTGTACCACTACCCTGCAGAACAGGGACAGACCCTACACACTATGAGCCGAGAGCTGGTTGCTTATATAACACAGTTGGAGTACAAGAGCGCAGTGGAGCGCGAGATGATGGGATGAGATTCCCTTAGACAGTCTAGTAGTAGTTAGTAGCATTTATCTCTATGTGTTGTACATTCTATGTTGTAATCCCGATCTTTTGTGTAAGATGAGAGATAATGATGTGAACCCCGTGTTAGCTTTTGTTAGAGGGGTAGTATGGTAGTAGGTTGGTATATTCCCCGTCTTTTGTGATATTAGGGGATATATGTGATAACATTTATAGCAGTATGCTAGGGAAATCATGTAATGAAACGATTTGGCATATGAATATAAATGAAGTTTATTTCAGAAATGTGTTACAAATTTTATTTTCTGTTAGTATTAAAAGAAATACTTAAGTAATATACTTGAATAATAATAAAATGAAAAAAATTGTGATGCAGATAATGCCGCCCAGACGTAGATTGACTGCACCTGAGGAGTCAGTGAACAATGAGAGGGAACAAGTAGACCCGATCCAGAAAATGGTAGACTTGTTAGAAGAAGCCTTAAGGGGAAGGAACAATGAACCCGTTCGCCCGAACCCTCAAACTATGCCAGTAACAACCTTTAAAGACTTTAAGAGTGTAGGACCCCCGGAGTTCGAGGGAACTACCGACCCAATCGTCGCACAAACCTAGATCAAAGAGATCGAAAAAGCTTTCACTATAGCTAGCATAGGCGAAGATCAGAAGACGGTGTTTGCCACGTACATGATGAGGGGAGAAGCGAACTACTGGTGGGAGGCTAATCAACAAAGAGCTGGAGAAGGGATAATATCTTGGGATAAGTTTAAGACGCCGTTCTTCGAGAATTACTTCCCGAAGAGTATGAAGAATAGGATGGAGGTGAAATTCTTAGAGTTAAAACAAGGTGAGATGACGGTGGCGCAATACGCGGCTAGGTTTAACGAACTAGCGCGATTTGTGGAGCACCAAGTTGGTGATGAAGAGAGAAAGGCTAGACGCTTCGAACAAGGGTTGAAGCCGTGGCTGTTCAATAAGGTATCAGTTCTTCAAATTGATTCCTTTGCAACATTACTGGAAAAGGCAATCACTGCGGAAGGTGGCAGTGAGGCCTTAAGCCTGTATAACAAAGAGAAGAAAGGAAAGAATGCTGAAGGAGAGAATCGTACTGGAGGAAGTAGCAGTGGAGGAAGTAATTTGGGAAAGAGAAAGTGGGAGAATAACAACAAAAACAACAATAATCAATTAGGGAATTTTCGTGGAGGTTTCAAGAAGAAGGCTGAAGGATGCCCAAAGTGTGGGAAGAATCACCAGGGCGAGTTCTGGAAGGGACGTGGCACTTGCTACAACTGCGGACAGGAAGGGCACATCTCGCCCAACTGTCCGAAACCAAAGAAGATCCAAGGGTGTTTTGCTTGCGGCTCAACTGAGCACCGTATTAAGGATTGCCCGAAGTAGGGAAGTGGCGGAAGTGGTAGCCAACAAGGGGGAGGAAACAAACTGATGATCGGTGGACCGGCACAATCCAACCGCCCAACCGCCAGAACCTTTAACATGACCGTCCAGGACGCCGTGGCTACGAAGGACGTGGTGTCAGGTATAATCTCAATCAATGATATAAATGCTTATGTATTATTTGATTCGGGTGCCACCTGTTCTTTTGTATCTGAAGAATTTGCTAGTAAACTTAGTACACCCCGAGAACGATTAGAAAATCCTTTAGTCATAGAAGTTGCTAATAAGGAAGTAATCTCTGTAGAATACGTTTATCGAGATTGTCGCGCAAACATTAGAGAATATGAACTGAGCGTAGACTTGATTCCTATTAGACTGGGAGAATTTGACGTAATACTGGGAATGGATTGGTTGTATAACTATGCTGCGATAATTGACTGTCAGAACAAATGTGTGAACCTTCAGACTCCGAGTAAGTCTAAGGTAGTGTTTTATGGTAGCTCATCAAGAAATTATTAAGAAAAGGATGTGTAGGTTATCTAGCTTACATCGTTGATACTCGGAAAAAGGGAGTAGAAATTAAAGATATATCCGTAGTTAATGAATTTCTAGATGTGTTTCCGGACGATCTGCCTGGTCTTCCGCCAGACATAAAAATCGAATTCATAATAGACTTAGCACCGGGAACGGCACCGATTTCGAAAGCTCCATATCGTATGGCGCCAGTAGAAATGAAGGAATTGATGATACAATTGCAAGAGTTATTGGATAAGGGTTACATTCGACCGAGTGTTTCTCCTTGGGGAGCACCAGTGCTATTCGTTAAGAAGAAGGACGGATCGATGAGACTCTGTATCGATTATCAAGAATTGAACAGAGTAACGATCAAGAACCGATATCCGCTACCGAGGATAGACGACTTATTTGATCAACCGAAGGGAGCAAAGTGTTTCTCAAAGATCGACCTATGAACAGGATATCATCAACTGAAAGTGAGGGATGAGGACATACCAAAGACTGCGTTTCGAACCCGTTATGGACACTACGAGTTTTTGGTAATGTCATTTGGATTGACTAATGCTCCGGCAGCATTTATGGACTTGATGAACCGAGTTTTCAAGCCATACTTGGATAAATTTGTAGTGGTTTTTATCGACGACATTTTGATCTACTCGAAGACAGAGGAAGAACACGCCGAACATCTGAATATTGTTTTGGAGGCACTAAGGAAGGAAAAGATGTATGCAAAATTTTCAAAGTGCGAATTTTGGATGGAGAAGGTTCAATTCTTAGGCCACGTGGTGGATAAGAATGGAATCTCTATAGACCCTGCGAAGGTTGAAGCAGTAAGTAATTGGGAACAACCGAGAACACCAACGGAGGTGAGAAGCTTTTTAGGGTTAGCTGGATACTATCGAAGATTCATCCAAGATTTTTCTAAGATAGCAACTTCGCTGACCAATTTGACTAGAAAGACAGTGAAATTTGTATGAACCGACAAATGTGAAGAAAGTTTTCAAGAACTGAAAAGGAGATTGAGCGAAGCACCTGTGTTATCATTACCAGATGATGCGGGAAATTTTGTGGTGTATAGTGATGCATCGCACAAGGGGCTTGGTTGTGTGCTCATGCAACATGGCAAGGTCATTGCGTATGCGTCACGACAATTGAAGGATTACGAAAAACGATACCCTACTCACGACTTAGAGTTAGCGGCAGTAGTTTTTGCGTTAAAGATATGGAGGCATTATTTGTAAGGAGAAAAATGTGAGATATACACGTACCATAAAAGTCTGAAGTATATCTTCACATAGAAGGAGTTGAACATGCAGCAGAGGAGGTGGTTAGAATTAATCAAAGACTATGATTGCGATATTCTTTATCACCCGGGGAAGGCGAATGTGGTTGCCGACGCTCTGAGCAGGAAAGGAAGGGAGAAGTTGTTTAATTTGACGATTCAGGAAGAGTTGATAAGAGAGATGGAGAAATTGGAGATAGAAGTGAAAGGACCAGAAAAGTCTGGTGAGAAGTTAATTGTAATGGAAGCTTATCCGACATTGTTGGATAGAGTAAAGGAAGCCCAGGAAAAGGATGAAGAGTTTGAAAAAATCCGAAAGAGGATCACAGAAAATGAGGAAGAGAAATTTCGAATGGATAAAGACAGTATCTTAAGATTTGAAGGAAGAGTGTGGGTACCAGCGGTAACCGAGTTAAGGGAAGAGATTTTGCACGAGGCACATAATACGACATATTCCGTTCATCCGGGAGGCACTAAGATGTACCGAGATTTGAAGCAACATTTTTGGTGGCCCAATTTGAAACGGGAAGTCGCAGAGTGCATCAGTAGATGTTTGACTTGCCAACGCGTTAAAGCAGAGCATCAACGGCCAAGTGGTTTACTACAACCGTTAGAAATACCAGAGTGGAAATGGGAGCATATTACGATGGACTTCGTGGTAGGACTTCCAGTTACGCAAAAAGGTTATGATGCTATTTGGGTTATCGTGGATCGACTAACCAAGACCGCACATTTTCTACCAATCAAGATCCGCTACAGTTTGAATCAGTTAGCGAGCTTATACGTAAAAGAAATTGTCTCACGACATGGAGTGCCGGTGTCAATTGTCTCTTATCGAGATCCGCGCTTCACGTCTAATTTTTGAAAGAGTTTGCAAGAAAGAATGGGAACGCAGTTGAGGTTAAGTACTGCTTACCATCCTCAGACAGACGGACAGAGTGAGCGAACAATACAAACACTGGAGGACATACTTAGGACTTGCGTGATGGATTTTAAGGGAAATTGGGACGACCACCTACCCTTAGTAGAATTCGCATATAATAATAGTTACCATGCAAGTATCGGTATGCCACCTTACGAAGCTCTTTACGGAAGAAAGTGCAGAACGCCATTATGTTGGGACGAAGTCGGGGAGCGACGAATACTCGGACCAGAGTTAGTACAACAAACCGCAGACGTGGTGACAGTGATAAGAGCCAGATTAGTAGTAGCTCAAGATCGCCAGAAGAAATACGCAGATTTGCATCGGCAGGACCGAGACTTCAAAGTCGGCAGTTTCATATTCTTAAAGGTATCTCCCTGGAAGGGAAAAATCCGTTTCAGCAAGAAAGGAAAATTGAGTCCAAGATTCATAGGACCGTTCGAGATACTGAAGCGAGTGGGCGAAGTGGCATACAAAGTTGCGTTACCACCCGAACTGGAACACATCCACAACGTGTTTTACATTTCCGTGTTGCGACCGTACAAGGCCGACTACAAGCATGTGATTTCTTACGAGCCCATTCAAGTGGAGAAGAACTTGGCGTATGAAGAAATTCCTGTCCAGATATTAGATAGGAAAGAACAAACTTTGAGAAATAAAATTATTTCATCTGTAAAAGTACTTTGGCGTAACCACGATGTCGAGGAGGCAACGTGGGAGTTAGAAGATAGGATGATGAAGGACTATCCCCATCTATTCGTGTAACCTTGTAGCAATTCCGGGACGGAGTTTTTATAAGGGGGGAGGATGTAATACCCGTGAATTTTCATATATTATTAAATAAATATATTAATGGAAACGAGAATTTATTTGAATATAAATGATTTTGTGTTATGAGATGAATTAATTCAATTATATAAGATTGAATAATTATAATAATTGAGAAATTGATGGAGTTTGCGATAAACTCGTTGATTGCCTTGTGTAGCACAGTGACGTAATATAAGAATGATTATATTAATTTAAGCGAACAATTAATCTATATTAATTGTTAATCGTAGAATATTAATTAATTGTCATCGTAGAATAATTGTTATAAAATATTAATGGCGATTGATTAATAATATGTGATTATTATTATTGCAAGAAACATAATAATAATGAGCAACGTGTTTATAAATATAATAAGATTTATATTAAAGTGATAATTAATCATATAAGAGTTAATTAAATTGTTATGGAGATTAACAATTATATTGATTGAACTATATGAGCTACTTGATTAATAGCCTATGTGACAATATGTATGTAAGTATACATTAAAATATTGTATCATAAATATAAATAATTGATGAATATTTATATATATAATGGAATAATAAAATTTAATAAAGGAAATAATGTGATGTGATTATATCCGGTATTAATAAATGTACATGGATGATATGCATGTTACATTGCCATATCACATCTACTACTTTGAAATATTAAGCATGTGACTTACATTATAATGATAATTATAATCTAAATATATAGTATGAATGTATATGTAATAGCCTAAGTGTATGATATATGCATATATGGCCTTAGTGTTAATACACTTCATGTTGCAAAATGATGGATACTTAGAAGCTTGGCCCATGCTGACAAACACAATCCTTATACACGTGAACAACTCAAGCTAGCCTACTCCCTATTTCTTCCTCAAACTCAGCATTGCATAGCTCATGATTATGGAGGGAATGGGATTCATGATGAATCCAACTACCATTTACCTACTACTCTTTAACCCCCATACAATTCACAAATCTCGTTGGTTTAATTTGTTGTACAATTACATTGTCTGGGTCTTGGCTTTGCTATTTATATGGCCCCTTCTCCTTCAATTTCATTTGCTGTGAGTTTACATAAGTGTTGAGTTGAGAGAATACATTGATAGTATAGCAGCATTGTAAGTAGTAGTATAGCAGCAAGTTCAATTCACAAACTAACAGAGGTATAATTCCTCTCCTTGTTCTTCATTTTCATTTCCTGTTTCTGTTACTGCAATTGCTTAAATTCTTGATTATGCAAAATTGGATTGCAATTGGATTGTAGAGCACTTATATTGTTGTTATATGAACATACATACCTGATGGAACCACTATATAGCTTTCTTGACTTTCATTTCCATTGTTGCTCTGTAATTTTTGTAAAGCATCAAATTCGTGTGAAATTAGTTAGGGTTCATGAATTTGAGAATTTATAAATGCGATTGACTGTTATATAAGCATATATATGTGTTAGTAAGTTAAAAACGTTAGTGTAATGGCATATGGGTATGTTGAAATCGATGAAATGGGAGGTTTTGGGTCGGTTTCGGCTGCAGTGTGAACTGCAGAAACTGTCCCCACGCCGCAGCGCCATCGTCCGCGCCTCCCACGCCGCAGCTCCAATCCTCGCGCCGCAGCGCCACCCGAGCCGCAGCGCCAGATTGTGGCTGCTGTTGCCGCGCCGCAGCGCCGGACTCTGTGTGCAGTTTTCTGCATTCTGCAACAAAACTGTTATGTACTAATTATTTGATTTTTGTTTAAACAAGCATGGAAGCATGATTAATACATATATATAAACCTAATGAGACAATGTAAGCATGTTTTAGTATATTAGCATGCATGGTTAACCAAACGACATATAGTTTGGAAACGAACTTAAAGTTTCCTAAACGAACATTAACATATATGAAGCATGTTAATATTCTGATTTTTCAAGGCATGTCGGTATGAGGTAGAGATGCATAAAAGACATATTAACTTATGTATATATGGTTCGTAGTATGACAAGAGCATGGTAGACCTCACTATTGAACATATCTAACAAAAATACAAGTTTTGAAGGATGATATTGACATGTAAAGACCATGTATACATTCTGATTTTTCGAGCATGTTTATAGGGCCTTGAAATGCATGAAAAGCATGTTAACTTATATATATAGGTTTCATAAGGAAGCATGGACATGATAGACCTTATTAATGAACTAAACTAACAAAGTATAAGCTTTGAACATAAACTTTGGTATGTTATGACGAGAATTAGAATCTGATAATTTGGACACATGTGATAGTACTCTTAGACTCATTCATGTGTCATGCATGTATATATACCATGATTAGTTGCCGTGATTAAAGTTTAGCATAAACGAAGCATGTTTTCAAGATAATAACAATGCTAGCTACATATATGCGATACGAGTACTCATGAGCATGCCTAATACAAGTTATATGAAAATCTTATGTGTTTAAAAAGAGAGCATGTTAGACCATATGAGTTCTTGTCCTTGAATGGCTTTAAGTATTAACTTAAGAACCTATACCATGTACGATTGGATTTGAAAAAGTTATACAAGCATGAAAGTATCCTTTAAAGATGAATACATGCTACGTGATATTATAGGATGTTACTTGAACCCGATTTTGACGGTTAACTTAAGGGGATGCCGCAACTTGCTAAAATAAAATATATTTAGTATTGATTACGATCTTATAAGATATGAGAATGTGTTTAAACTCTAAAGGAGGAACGTTAAGGATATAAATTATGTTCTATATACCTGTGTAGCTAGGTAAAACCTAGCTTATGTGTTGATCGTATATTCGAAGATAAAATGTGAAGTTTAATTATATGACTAATGAATATCATATATATACGTAACTGTATTACGATAGGAATTCGAAAGTGTTGATTTGCTTTTCGTGGATAAACTACGCTAAAGGCAAGTTATCTTACTTACACTCTTTTAAAGTGCAAGTATCCTAACCGACGCCTTTACTTTATGCAAGAAAATCTATGATTGTGCAAGTTTCCTAACTTACACTCTTTTACTGTGCAAGTATTCTATCCTTGTATATTGCGAACTAGTTTCCTGCTTAATCGGTTGAATTGAATTAGCATACTTGAACTCTTATTTCATTAAAGCTATTATTCCTGTTGAACCTAGTATTGTTCTTGAATATTGTGAAAGTGTCTATGCCATTTGATTCGGCTAGACTTATATTATTGGAAAGCAACCCAAACTAATTGATTGGTGCGGGATCTTGTATTTGACTGAGAAGAACAACCTTCTTTGAAGGGAATATATAATTGTCGGAGGACCGACGTTCACACTTGAGTATGATTGATTGTTATGCATAACGATGGTGCTTTAGGCTGATCACCTGTTGTACCTGTTTTTGTTGGATTTTTAGTTTATTACTGTTAATTCTAGTAGAAGTTCATAGTCCTTAGCGTCTGCTCAGTATTCAGTTATCTTGAAATCTTGAATTGATTTGTTGTTGAATCACATTGATAATATTCTGTCCTTAGCGACTGTTATTGAAAACTGTTGATATTCTTGTTATCCTTGAATTATCAAACTTTGCTATACTTTTTTAAGAATTGAGAATTATATTACAAACCCTTATTGTATATTACTTGCTGGGCAATTTGTGCTCATTCTTGCTTTCCCTAAAATATTTCAGTTAAGGCAGAGCAGGGTGAACCTTCGGGCGTTGATAAGGGCAAGGGCAAGGCTACCAACTAGCTTGTCTCTTTTATGTTTTTAAATATTTTATTGTCGTATTAAGATGATGTAGTAAGACTGATTTTGATTATGTTTAAGCTTAAGTTAGATTATGAAATAAGTCGTTAATTGATATTATTATGTAATCTATTAAGTACTGTAGTTTGCGAGACTTGAAGGATTACTTATAATAAATCATTGTAAATTATTCTAGAATAGATTTTCCGCTGTGATGTGTGTTGTTTAGTTATTATTATTGTGATGTATTACCATGAGCACATGATGAAACGAATTCGAGACACCAAGTGGCGGCCCTAGAATTTGGGGGTGTCACAAGGTAGCCTTCTTATTGTTTCATTGGTTCTCTCAAATTGTCAAAGAAAGAGGTGATTATGAGTCTTATGACTTCGTTCTAGTTTGATTAGCATCAAAAGGAGCAATCTTATCACCAGTGCATTCAAAACGATCCGTACATCTCACACAAGTCTTCATTTAGAGAGACCTTCTTATTGTTTGATTAGTTCTCTTAAATTGTTAAAATATAGGTGATTATGAGTCCTATTACTTCATTCAAGTTGAAATTAGAATCAAAAGGAGCAATCCCATCACTATCTCGTCCAAAACGATGCGTAGATCTCACACAAGTCTTCATTTAGGGAGACCTTCATATTGTTTCATTGGTTGTTTTGAATTTACAAAGAAAGAGGTGATTAAGAGACTATGTTACATCGTTCTAATTTGATTAGTTTTAAAAATGTGAAACCCATGACTATCGCGTCCAAAACCATGCGTACATCTCACACAAGTCTTTGTTTAGGGAGACCTTCTTATTGTTTCATTAGTTTTCTCAAATTGTTAAAATATAGGTGATTATGAGTCCTATTACTTCGTTTTAGTTGAAATTAGCATCAAAAGGAGAAATCACATCACTATCGCGTCCAAAACGATGCGTAGAACTCACACAAGTCTTCATTTAGGGAGACCTTCATATTGTTTCATTGGTTGTTTCGAATTTACAAAGAAAGAGGTGATTAAGAGTTGTATTACTTCCTTCTAGTTTGATTAGCGGCAAAAGGAGAAACCTATAACTATCGCATCCAAAATCATGCGTACATCTCACACAAGTCTTCATTTAAGGAGACCTTCTTATTGTTTCATTGGTTCTCTAAATTTGTCAAAGAAAGAGATGATTAGGTGTCCAATTAATTCGTTCTAATTTGATTAGCATCAAAAGGACCAAATCAATGACTATCGCGTTAAAAACGATGCGTACATCTCACACAAGTCTTGATTTAGGGAGCCTTCTTATTGTTTCATTGGTTCTCTCAAATTGTCAAAGAAAGAGGTGATTATGAGTCCTCTGACTTCTTTCTAGTTTGATTAGCATTAAAAAGAGCAATCCTATCACTAGTGCAATCAAAACGATCCGTACATCTCACACAATTTTTCATTTAGAGAGTCCTTCTTATTGTTTGATTAGTTCTCTCAAATTATTAAAATATAGGTGATTATAAGTCCTATTACTTTAATCTAGTTGAAAGTAGAATCAAAAGGAGCAATCCCATCACTATCGCGTCCAAAACGATGCGTAGATCTCACACAAGTCTTCATTTAGGGAGACCTTCATATTGTTTCATTGGTTGTTTTTAATTTACAAAGAAAGAGGTGATTATGAGTCCTATGACTTCGTTCTAGTTTGATTAGCATCAAAAGGAGCAATCCTGTCACTAGTGCATTCAAAACGATCCGTACATCTCACACAAGTCTTCATTTAGAGAGACCTTCTTATTGTTTGATTAGTTCTCTCAAATTGTTAAAATATAGGTGATTATAAGTCCTATTACTTCATTCTAGTTGAAATTAGAATCAAAAGGAGCAATCCCATCACTATCGCGTCCAAAACGATGCGTAGATCTCACACGAGTCTTCATTTAGGGAGACCTTCATATTGTTTCATTGGTTGTTCTGAATTTACAAAGAAAGAGGTGATTAAGAGACTGTGCTACTTCGTTCTAGTCTGATTAGCTTTAAAAAGGAGAAACCCGTGACTATCGCGTCCAAAACCATGCGTACATCTCACACAAGTCTTCATTTAGGGAGACCTTATTGTTTAATTAGTTCTCTCAAATTGTCAAAATATAGGTGATTATGAGTCCTATTACTTCGTTCTAGTTGAAATTAGCATCAAAAGGAGCAATCACATCACTATCACGTCCAAAACGATGCGTAGAACTCACACAAGTCTTCATTTAGGGAGACCTTCATATTGTTTCATTGGTTGTTTTGAATTTACAAAGAAAGAGGTGATTAAGAGACTGTGTTACTTCGTTCTAGTCTGATTAGCTTTAAAAAGGAGAAACCCATGACTATCGCGTCCAAAACCATGCGTACATCTCACACAAGTCTTCGTTTAGGGAGACCTTATTGTTTCATTAGTTCTCTCAAATTGTTAAAATATAGGTGATTATGAGTCCTATTACTTCGTTCTAGTTGAAATAAGCATCAAAAGGAGCAATCACATCACTATCGCGTCCAAAACGATGCGTAGAACTCACACAAGTCTTCATTTAGGGAGACCTTCAGATTGTTTCATTGGTTGTCTCGAATTTACAAAGAAAGATGTGATTAAGAGTTGTATTACTTCGTTCTAGTTTGATTAGCGTCAAAAGGAGAAACCCATGACTATCGCGTCCAAAATTATGCGTACATCTCACACAAGTCTTCATTTAGGGAGACCTTCTTATTGTTTCATTGGTTCTCTAAAATTGTCAAAGAAAGAGGTGATTAGATGTCCAATTAATTCGTTCTAATTTGATTAGCATCAAAAGGACCAAATCAATGACTATCGCGTTAAAAACGATGCGTACATCTCACACAAGTCTTGATTTAGCGAGCCTTCTTATTGTTTCATTGGTTCTCTCAAATTGTCAAAGAAAGAGGTGATTATGAGTCTTATGACTTCGTTCTAGTTTGATTAGCATCAAAAGGAGCAATCTTATCACTAGTGCATTCAAAACGATCCGTACATCTCACACAAGTCTTCATTTAGAGAGACCTTCATATTATCTGATTAGTTCTCTCAAATTGTTAAAATATAGGTGATTATGAGTCCTATTACTTCATTCAAGTTGAAATTAGAATCAAAAGGAGCAATCCCATCACTATCGCGTCCAAAACGAAGCGTAGATCTCACACAAGTCTTAATTTAGGGAGACCTTCATATTGTTTCGTTTGTTGTTTTGAATTTACAAAGAAAGAGGCGATTAAGAGACTGTGTTACTTCGTTCTAGTTTGATTAGCTTTAAAAAGGAGAAACCCATGACTATCGCGTGTAAAACCATGCGTATATCTCACACAAGTCTTCGTTTAGGGAGACCTTCTTATTGTTTCATTAGTTTTCTTAAATTGTCAAAATATAGGTGATTATGAGTCCTATTACTTCGTTCTAGTTGAAATTAGCATCAAAAGGAGCAATCACATCACTATCGCGTCCAAAACGATGCGTAGAACTCACGCAAGTCTTCATTTAGGGAGACCTTCAGATTATTTCATTGGTTGTTTCAAATTTACAAAGAAAGAGGTGATTAAGAGTTGTATTACATCGTTCTAGTTTGATTAGCGTCAAAAGGAGAAACCCATGACTATCGCATCCAAAATCATGCGTACATATCACACAAGTCTTCATTTAGGGAGACCTTCTTATTGTTTCATTGGTTCTCTAAAATTGTCAAAGAAAGAGGTGATTAGGTGTCCAATTAATTCGTTCTAATTTGATTAACATCAAAAGGACCAAATCAATGACTATCGCGTTAAAATCGATGCGTACATCTCACACAAGTCTTGATTTAGGGAGCCTTCTTATTTTTTCATTGGTTATCTCAAATTGTTAAAGAAAGAGGTGATTATGAGTCTTATGACTTCGTTCTAGTTTGATTAGCATCAAAAGGAGCAATCCTATCACTAGTACATTCAAAACGATACGTACATCTCACACAAGTCTTCATTTAGAGAGACCTTCTTATTGTTTGATTAGTTCTCTCAAATTGTTAAAATACAGGTGATTATGAGTCCTATTACTTCATTCTAGTTGAAATTAGAATCAAAAGGACCAATCTCATCACTATCACGTCCAAAACGATGCGTAAATCTCACGCAAGTCTTCATTTAGGGAGACCTTCGTATTGTTTCATTGGTTGTTTTGAATTTACAAAGAAAGAGGTGATTAAGAGACCGTGTTACTTCGTTCTAGTTTGATTAGCTTTAAAAAGGTGAAAAGCATGACTATCGCGTCCAAAATCATGCTTACATCTCACACAAGTCTTCGTTTATGGAGACCTTCTTATTGTTTCATTAGTGTTCTCAAATTGTCAAAATATAGGTGATTATGAGTCCTATTACTTCGTTCTAGTTGAAATTAGCATCAAAAGGAGCAATAACATCACTATCGCGTCCAAAACGATGCGTAGATCTCACACAAGTCTTCATTTAGGGAGACCTTCATATTGTTTCATTGGTTGTTTTTAATTTACAAAGAAAGAGGTGATTATGAGTCCTATGACTTTGTTCTAGTTTGATTAGCATCAAAAGGAGCAATCCTATCACTAGTGCACTCAAAACGATCCGTACATCTCACACAAGTCTTCGTTTAGGGAGACCTTCTTATTGTTTGATTAGTTCTCTCAAATTGTTAAAATATAGGTGATTATAAGTCCTACTACTTCAATCTAGTTGAACTTAAAATCAAAAGGAGCAATCCAATCACTATCGCGTCCAAAACGATGCGTAGCTCTCACACAAGTATTCATTTAGGCAGACATTCAGATTGTTTCGTTGGTTGTTTTGAATTTACAAAGAAAGAGGTGATTAAGAGAATGTGTTACTTTGTTCTAGTTTGATTAGCTTTAAAAAGGAGAAACCATGACTATCGCGTCCAAAACTATGCGTACATCTCACACAAGTCTTCGTTGAGGGAGACCTTCTTATTGTTTCATTAGTTTTCTCAAATTGTCAAAATATAGGTGATTATGAGTCCTATTACTTCGTTCTAGTTGAAATTAGCATCAAAAGAAGTAATCACATCACTATCGCGCCCAAAACGATGCGTAGAACTCACACAAGTCTTCATTTAGGGAGACCTTCAAATTGTTTCATTGGTTGTTTAGAATTTACAAAGAAAGAGGTGAATAAGAGTTGTATTACTTCGTTCTAGTTTGATTAGCGTCAAAAGGAGAAACCCATGACTATCGCGTCCAAAATCATGCGTACATCTCACACAAGTCTTCATTTAGGGAGACCTTCTTATTGTTTCATTGGTTCTCTAAAATTGTCAAAGATAGAGGTGATTAGGTGTCCAATTAATTCATTCTAATTTAATTTGCATCAAAAGGACCAAATCAATGACTATCGCTTTAAAAACGATGTGTACATCTCACACAAGTCTTGATTTAGGGAGACCTTCTTATTGTTTCATTGGTTCTCTCAAATTGTCAAAGAAAGAGGTGATTATGAGTCCTATGACTTCGTTCTAGTTTGATTAGCATCAAAAGGAGCAATCCTATCACTAGTGCATTCAAAATAATCCGTACATCTCACACAAGTCTTCATTTAGAGAGACCTTCTTATTGTTTGATTAGTTCTCTCAAATTGTTAAAATATAGGTGATTATAAGTCCTATTACTTCATTCTAGTTGAAATTAGAATCAAAAGGAGCAATCCCATCACTATCGCGTCCAAAACGATGCGTAGATCTCACACAAATCTTCATTTAGGGAGACCTTCATATTGTTTTATTGGTTGTTTTGAATTTACAAAGAAAGAGGTGATTAAGAGACTATGTTATTTCGTTCTAGTCTGATTAGCTTTAAAAAGGAGAAACCCATAACTATCACGTCCAAAAACATGCGTACATCTCACATAAGTCTTCGTTTAGGGAGACCTTATTGTTTCATTAGTTCTCTCAAATTATCAAAATATAGGTGATTATGAGTCCTATTACTTCGTTCTAGTTGAAATTAGCATTAAAAGGAGCAATCACATCACTATCGCGTCCAAAACGATGCGTAGAACTCACACAAGTCTTCATTTAGGGAAACCTTCAGATTGTTTCATTGGTTGTTTCAAATTTTCAAAGAAAGAGGTGATTAAGAGTTGTATTAATTCGTTCTAGTTTGATTAGCGTTAAAAGGAGAAAGCCATGACTATCGCGTCCAAAACCATGCTTACATCTCACACAAGTCTTCGTTTAGGGAGACATTCTTATTGTTTCATTAGTTCTCTCAAATTGTCAAAATATAGGTGATTATGAGTCCTATTACTTCATTCTAGTTGAAATTAGCATCAAAAGGAGCAATCACATAACTATCGCGTCCAAAACGATGCGTAGAACTCACACAAGTCTTCATTTAGGGAGACCTTCAGATTGTTTCATTGGTTGTTTCGAATTTACAAAGAAAGAGGTGATTAAGTGTTGTATTACTTTGTTCTAGTTTGATTAGCGTCAAAAGGAGAAACCCATGACTATCGCGTCCAAAATCATGCGTACATCTCACACAAGTCTTCATTTAGGGAGACCTTCTTATTGTTTCATTGGTTCTCTAAAATTGTCAAAGAAAGAGGTGATTAGGTGTCCAATTAATTCGTTCTAATTTCATTAGCATCAAAAGGACCAAATTAATGACTATCGCGTTAAAAACGATGCGTACATCTCGCACAAGTCTTGATTTAGGGAGCCTTCTAATTATTTCATTAGTTCTCTCAAATTGTCAAAGAAAGAGGTGATTATGAGTCTTATGACTTGGTTCTAGTTTGATTAGCATCAAAAGGAGCAATCTTATCACTAGTGCATTCAAAACGATCCGTACATCTCACACAAGTCTTCATTTAGAGAGACCTTCTTATTGTTTGATTAGTTCTCTCAAATTGTTAAAATATAGGTGATTATGAGTCCTATTACTTCATTCAAGTTGAAATTAGAATCAAAAGGAGCAATCCCATCACTATCGCGTCCCAAACGATGCGTAGATCTCACACAAGTCTTTATTTAGGGAGACCTTCATATTATTTCATTGGTTGTTTTGAATTTACAAAGAAAGAGGTAATTAAGAGACTGTGTTACTTCGTTCTAGTTTGATTAGCTTTAAAAAGGAGAAACCCATGACTATCGCGTCCAAAACCATGCGTACATCTCACACAAGTCTTCGTTTAGGGAGACCTTCTTATTATTTTATTAGTTTTCATAAATTGTCAGAACATAGGTGATTATGAGTCCTATTACTTCGTTCTAGTTGAAATTAGCATCAAAAGGAGCAATCACATCACTATCGCGTCCAAAACGATGCGTAGAACTCACACAAGTCTTCATTTAGGGAAACCTTCAGATTGTTTCATTGGTTGTTTCGAATTTTCAAAGAAAGAGGTGGTTAAGAGTTGTATTACTTCGTTCTAGTTTGATTAGCTTTAAAAAGGAGAAACCCATGACTATCGCGTCCAAAGCCATGCTTACATCTCACACAAGTCTTAGTTTAGGGAGACCTCCTTATTGTTTTATTGGTTCTCTAAAATTGTCAAAGAAAGAGGTGATTAGGAGTCCAATTAATTCGTTCTAATTTGATTAGCATCAAAAGGACCAAATCAATGACTATCGCGTTAAAAACGATGCGTACATCTCACACAAGTCTTGATTTAGGGAGACCTTCTTATTGTTTCATTGGTTATCTCAAATTGTTAAAGAAAGAGGTGATTATGAGTCCTATGACTTCGTTCTAGTTTGATTAGCATCAAAAGGAGCAATCCTATCACTAGTACATTCAAAACGATACGTACATCTCACACAAGTCTTCATTTAGAGAGACCTTCTTATTGTTTGATTAGTTCTCTCAAATTGTTAAAATACAGGTGATTATGAGTCCTATTACTTCATTCTAGTTGAAATTAGAATCAAAAGGACCAATCTCATCACTATCACGTCCAAAATGATGCGTAAATCTCACGCAAGTCTTCATTTAGGGAGACCTTCGTATTGTTTCATTGGTTGTTTTGAATTTACAAAGAAAGAGGTGATTAAGAGACCGTGTTACTTCGTTCTAGTTTGATTAGCTTTAAAAAGGTGAAAAGCATGACTATCGCGTCCAAAATCATGTTTACATCTCACACAAGTCTTCGTTTAGGGAGACCTTCTTATTGTTTCATTAGTGTTCTCAAATTGTCAAAATATAGGTGATTATGAGTCCTATTACTTCGTTCTAGTTGAAATTAGCATCAAAAGGAGCAATAACATCACTATCGCGTCCAAAACGATGCGTAGAACTCACACAAGTCTTCATTTAGGGAGACCTTCATTTTGTTTCATTGGTTATTTTGAATTTACAAAGAAAGAGGTGATTATGAGTTGTATTACTTCGTTCTAGTTTGATTAGCGTCAAAAGTAGAAACCCATGACTATCGCGTCCAAAACCAGGCTTACATCTCACACAATTCTTCATTTATGGAGGCCTTCTTATTGTTTCATTGGTTCTCTAAAATTGTCAAAGAAAGAGGTGATTAGGAGTCCAATTAATTCTTTCTAATTTGATTAGCATCAAAAGGACCAAATCAATGACTATCGTGTTAAAAACGATGCGTACATCTCACACAAGTCTTGATTTAGGGAGACCTTCTTATTGTTTCATTGGTTCTCTCAAATTGTCAAAGAAAGAGGTGATTATGAGTATTATGACTTCGTTCTAGTTTGATTAGCATCAAAAGGAGCAATCCTATCACTAGTGCATTCAAAACGATCCGTACATCTCACACAAGTATTTATTTAAAGAGACCTTCTTATTGTTTGATTAGTTCTCTCAAATTGTTAAAATATAGGTGATTACGAGTCCTATTACTTCATTCTAGTTGAAATTAGAATCAAAAGGAGCAATCCCATCACTATCGCGTCCAAAACGATGCGTAGATCTCACACAAGTCTTCATTTAGGGAGACCTTCATATTGTTTCATTGGTTGTTTTGAATTTATAAAGAAAGAGGTGATTAAGAGACTGTGTTACTTCGTTCTAGTTTGATTAGCTTTAAAAATGAGAAACCCATGACTATCGCGTCCAAAACCATGCGTACATCTCACACAAGTCTTCGTTTAGGGAGACCTTATTATTTCATTTGTTTTCTCAAATTGTCAAAATATAGGTGATTATGAGTCCTATTACTTCGTTCTAGGTGAAATTAGCGTCAAAAGGAGCAATCACATGACTATCGCGTCCAAAACGATGCGTAGAACTCACACAAGTCTTCATTTAGGGAGTACTTCAGATTGTTTCATTGGTTGTTTCGAATTTACAAAGAAAGAGGTGATTAAGAGTTGTATTACTTCGTTCTAGTTTGATTAGCGTCAAAAGGAGAAACCCATGACTATCGCGTCCAAAATCATGTGTACATCTAACACAAATCTTCATTTACGGAGACCTTCTTATTGTTTCATTGGTTCTCTAAAATTGTCAAAGAAAGAGGTGATTAGGTGTCCAATTAATTCGTTCTAATTTGATTTGCATCAATAGGACCAAATCAATGACTATCGGGTTAAAAACGATGCGTACATCTCACACAAGTCTTGATTTAGGGAATCTTCTTATTGTTTCTTTGGTTCTCTCAAATTGTCAAAGAAAGAGGTGATTACGAGTCCTATGACTTAGTTCTAGTTTGATTAGCATCAAAAGGAGCAATCCTATCACTAGTGCATTCAAAACGATCCGTACATCTCGCACAAGTCTTCATTTAGAGAGACCTTCTTATTGTTTGATTAGTTCTCTAAAATTGTTAAAATATAGGTGATTATGAGTCCTATTACTTCATTCTAGTTGAAATTAGAATCAAAAGGGGCAATCCCATCACTATCGCATCCAAAATGATGCGTTGATCTCACACAAGTCTTCATTTAGGGAGACCTTCGTATTGTTTCATTGGTTGTTTTGAATTTTCATAGAAAGAGGTGATTAAGAGACTATGTTACTTCGTTCTAGTTTGATTAGCTTTAAAAAGGAGAAACGCCTGACTATCGCGTCCAAAACCATGCTTACATCACACATAAGTCTTCGTTTAGGGAGACCTTCTTATTGTTTCATTGGTTCTCCAAAATTGTCAAAGAAAGAGGTGATTATGAGTCCTATGACTTCATTCAGTTTGATTAGCATCAAAAGGAGCAATCCTATCACTAGTGCATTCAAAATGATACGTACATCTCACACAAGTCTTCATTTAGAGAGACCTTCTTATTGTTTGATTAGTTCTCTAAAATTGTTAAAATATAGGTGATTATGAGTCCTATTACTTCATTCTAGTTGAAATTAGAATCAAAAAAGGCAATCCCATCACTATCGCATCCAAAATGATGCGTTGATCTCACACAAGTCTTCATTTAGGGAGACCTTCGTATTGTTTCATTGGTTGTTTTGAATTTTCATAGAAAGAGGTGATTAAGAGACTATGTTATTTCGTTCTAGTTTGATTAGCTTTAAAAAGGAGAAACGCATGACTATCGCGTCCAAAACCATGCTTACATCACATATAAGTCTTCGTTTAGGGAGACCTTCTTATTGTTTCATTGGTTCTCTAAAATTGTCAAAGAAAGAGGTGATTATGAGTCCTATGACTTCATTTAGTTTGATTAGCATCAAAAGGAGCAATCCTATCACTAGTGCATTTAAAATGATACGTACATCTCACACAAGTCTTCATTTAGAGAGACCTTCTTATTGTTTGATTAGTTCTCTAAAATTGTTAAAATATAGGTGATTATGAGTCCTATTACTTCATTCTAGTTGAATTTAGAATCAAAAGGGGCAATCCCATCACTATCGCGTCCAAAATGATGCGTTGATCTCACACAAGTCTTCATTTAGGGAGACCTTCGTATTGTTTCATTGGTTGTTTTGAATTTTCATAGAAAGAGGTGATTAAGAGACTATGTTACTTCGTTCAAGTTTGATTAGCTTTAAAAAGGAGAAACGCATGACTATCGCGTCCAAAACCATGCTTACATCACACATAAGTCTTCGTTTAGGGAGACCTTCTTATTGTTTCATTGGTTCTTTAAAATTGTCAAAGAAAGAGTTGATTATGAGTCCTATGACTTCGTTCTAGTTTGATTAGCATCAAAAGGAGCAATCCTATCACTAGTGCATTCAAAACGATCCGTACACCTCACACAAGTCTTCATTTAGAGAGACCTTCTTATTGTTTGATTAGTTCTCTCAAATTGTTAAAATATAGGTGATTATGAGTCCTATTACTTCATTCTAGTTGAAATTAGAATCAAAAAGAGCAATCCCATCACTATCGCGTCCAAAACGATGCGTAGATCTCACACAAGTCTTCATTTAGGGAGACCATCATAATGTTTCGTTGGTTGTTTTGAATTTACAAAGAAAGAGGTGATTAAGAGACTGTGTTACTTCGTTCTAGTTTGATTAGCTTTAAAAAGGAGAAACCCATGACTATCGCGTCCAAAACCATGCGTACATCTCACACAAGTTTTCATTTAGGGAGACCTTCTTATTGTTTCATTAGTTTTCTCAACTTGTCAAAATATAGGTGATTATGAGTCCTCTTACTTCGTTCTAGTTGAAATTAGCATCAAAAGGAGCAATCACATCACTATCGCGTCCAAAACGATGCGTAAAACTCACACAAATCTTCATTTAGGGAGACCTTCAGACTGTTTCATTGGTTGTTTCGAATTTACAAAGAAAGAGGTGATTAAGAGTTGTATTACTTCGTTCTAGTTTGATTAGCGTCAAAAGGAGAAACCCATGACTATCGCATCCAAAATCATGCGTACATCTCACACAAGTCTTCATTTAGGGAGACCTTCTTATTGTTTCATTGGTTCTCTAAAATTGTCAAAGAAAGAGGTGATTAGGTGTCCAATTAATTCGTTCTAATTTAATTTGCATCAAAAGGACCAAATCAATGACTATCGCGTTAAAAACGATGTGTACATTTCACACAAGTCTTGATTTAGGGAGACCTTCTTAATGTTTCATTGGTTTTCTCAAATTGTCAAAGAAAGAGGTGATTATGAGTCCTATGACTTCGTTCTAGTTTGATTAGCATCAAAAGGAGCAATCCTATCAATAGTGCATTCAAAACGATCCGTACATCTCACACAAGTCTTCATTTAGAGAGACCTTCTTATTGTTTGATTAGTTCTCTCAAATTGTTAAAATACAGGTGATTATGAATCCTATTACTTCATTCTAGTTGAAATTAGAATCAAAAGGATCAATCCCATCACTATCGCGTCCAAAACGATGCGTAGATCTCACACAAGTCTTAATTTAGGGAGAACTTCATATTGTTTCGTTGGTTGTTTTGAATTTACAAAGAAAGAGGCGATTAAGAGACTGTGTTACTTCGTTCTAGTTTGATTAGCTTTAAAAAGGAGAAACCCATGACTATCGCGTCCAAAACTATGCATACATCTCACACAAGTCTTCGTTTAGGAAGACCATCTTATTGTTTCATTAGTTTTCTCAAATTGTCAAAATATAGGTGATTATGAGTCCTATTACTTCGTTCTAGTTGAAATTAGCGTCAAAAAGAGCAATCACATCACTATCGCGTCCAAAACGATGCGTAGAACTCACACAAGTCTTCATTTAGGGAGACCTTCAGATTGTTTCATTGGTTGTTTCGAATTTACAAAGAAAGAGGTGATTAAGAGTTGTATTACTTCGTTCTAGTTTAATTAGCGTCAAAAGGAAAAACCCATGGCTATAGCGTCCAAAATCATGCGTACATCTCACACAAGTCTTCATTTAGGGAGACCTTCTTATTGTTTCATTGGTTCTCTAAAATTGTCAAAGAAAGAGGTGATTAGGTGTCCAATTAATTCGTTCTAATTTGATTTGCATCAAAAGGACCAAATCAATGACTATCGCGTTAAAAACGATGTGTACATCTCACACAAGTCTTGATTTAGGGAGACCTTCATATTGTTTCATTGGTTGTTATGAATTTACAAAAAAAGAGGTGATTATGAGTCTTATGACTTCGTTCTAGTTTGATTAGCATCAAAAGGAGCAATCCTATCACTAGTGCATTCAAAACGATCCGTACACCTCACACAAGTCTTCTTTTAGAGAGACCTTCTTATTGTTTGATTAGTTCTCTCAAATTGTTAAAATATAGGTGATTATGAGTCCTATTACTTCATTCTAGTTGAAATTAGAATCAAAAGGAGCAATCCCATCACTATCGATTCCAAAACGATGCGTAGATCTCTCACAAGTCTTCATTTAGGGAGACCTTCATATTGTTTCATTGGTTGTTTTGAATTTAGAAAGAAAGAGGTGATTAAGAGGCTGTGTTACTTCGTTCTAGTTAGATTAGCTTTAAAAAGGAGAAACCCATGACTATCGCGTCCAAAACCATGCGTACATCTCACACAAGTCTTCGTTTAGGAAGACCTTCTTATTGTTTCATTAGTTTTCTCAACTTGTCAAAATATAGGTGATTATGAGTCCTATTACTTCGTTCTAGTTGAAATTAGCATCAAAAGAAGCAATCACATCACTATCGCGCCCAAAACGATGCGTAGAACTCACACAAGTCTTCATTTAGGGAGACCTTCAAATTGTTTCATTGGTTGTTTCGAATTTACAAAGAAAGAGGTGAATAAGAGTTGTATTACTTCGTTCTAGTTTGATTAGCGTCAAAAGGAGAAACCCATGACTATCGCGTCCAAAATCATGCGTACATCTCACACAAGTCTTCATTTAGGGAGACCTTCTTATTGTTTCATTGGTTCTCTAAAATTGTCAAAGATAGAGGTGATTAGGTGTCCAATTAATTCGTTCTAATTTAATTTGCATCAAAAGGACCAAATCAATGACTATCGCGTTAAAAATGATGTGTACATGTCACACAAGTCTTGATTTAGGGAGACCTTCTTATTGTTTCATTGGTTCTCTCAAATTGTCAAAGAAAGAGGTGATTATGAGTCCTATTACTTCGTTCTAGTTTGATTAGCATCAAAAGGAGCAATCCTATCACTAGTGCATTCAAAACGATCCGTACACCTCACACAAGTCTTCTTTTAGAGAGACCTTCTTATTGTTTGATTAGTTCTCTCAAATTGTTAACATATAGGTGATTATGAGTCCTATTACTTCATTCTAGTTGAAATTAGAATAAAAAGGAGCAATCCCATCAATATCGCGCCCAAAACGATGCGTAGATCTCACACAAGTCTTCATTTAGGGAGACCATCATAATGTTTCGTTGGTTGTTTTGAATTTACAAAGAAAGAGGTGATTAAGAGACTGTGTTACTTCGTTCTAGTTTAATTAGCTTTAAAAAGAAGAAACCCATGACTATCGCGTCCAAAACTATGCGTACATCTCACACAAGTCTTCATTTAGGGAGACCTTCTTATTGTTTCATTAGTTTTCTTAAATTGTCAAAATATAGGTGATTATGAGTCCTATTACTTCGTTCTAGTTGAAATTAGCGTTAAAAGGAGCAATCGCATCACTATCGCGTCCAAAACGATGCGTAGAACTCACACAAGTCTTCATTTAGGAAAACCTTCAGATTGTTTCATTGATTGTTTCGAATTTACAAAGAAAGAGGTGATTAAGAGTTGTATTATTTCGTTCTAGTTTGATCAGCGTCAAAAGGAGAAACCAATGGCTATAGCGTCCAAAATCATGCGTACATCTCACACAAGTCTTCATTAAGGGAGACCTTCTTATTGTTTCATTGGTTCTCTAAAATTGTCAAAGAAAGAGGTGATTAGGTGCCCAATTAATTCGTTCTAATTTGATTTGCATCAAAAGGACCAAATCAATGACTATCGCGTTAAAAACGATGTGTACATCTCACACAAGTCTTGATTTCGGGAGACCTTCTTATTATTTCGTTGGTTCTCTTAAATTATCAAAGAAAGAGGTGATTATGAGTCCTATGACTTCGTTCTAGTTTGATTAGCATCAAAAGGAGCAATCCTATCACTAGTGCATTCAAAACGATCAGTACATCTCACACAAGTCTGCATTTAGAGAGACCTTCTTATTGTTTGATTAGTTCTCTAAAATTATTAAAATATAGGTGATTATGAGTCCTATTACTTCATTCTAGTTGAAATTAGAATCAAAAGGAGCCATCCCATCACTATCGCGTCCAAAACGATGCGTAGATCTCACACAAGTCTTCATTTAGGGAGACCTTCATATTATTTCATTGGTTGTTTTGAATTTACAAAGAAAGAGGTGATTAAGAGACTGTGTTACTTCGTTCTAGTTTGATTTGCTTTAAAAAGGAGAAACCCATGACTATCGCGTCCAAAACCATGCTTACATCTCACACAAGTCTTCGTTTAGGGAGACCTTCTTATTGTTTCATTAGTTCTCTCAAATTGTCAAAATATAGAAGATTATGAGTCGTATTACTTCGTTCTAGTTGAAATTAGCATCAAAAGGAGCAATCACATCACTATCGCGTCCAAAACGATGCGTAGAACTCACACAAGTCTTCATTTAGGGAGTCCTTCATATTGTTTCATTGGTTGTTTCGAATTTACAAAGAAAGAGGTGATTAAGAGTTGTATTACTTCTGTGACGCCCCCAAATTTCCAGGACCGCCACTTGGTCTCTCGAATTCGGTTCATCACGTGCTCATGGTAATACATTACGATAATAATAACTAAATATCACACGATCACAGCGGAAAATCTATTCTAGAATAATTTACAATGATTTATTATAATTATTCCCCCAAGTCTCGCAACCTATAGTACTTAATAGATTACATAATAATATCAATTAACGACTTATTACATAACCTAACTTAAGCTTAAACATAATCAAAATCAGTCTTACTACATCATATTAATACAACATTAAAATATTTAAAACATATAAGAGACAAGCTAATTGGTAGCCTTGCCCTTGCCCTTATCAACGCCCGAAGGTTCGCCATGCTCTGCCTTAACTGAAATGTTTTAGGGAAAGCAAGAATGAGCACAAATTGCCCAGCAATTAATATATAATAAGGGTGAGTAATAGGATTCCCAATTCTCGAAAAGGTATAACAAGGTTTGATAGTTCAAGGATAACAAGAATATCAACAGTTCTCAATAACAGTCGCTAAGGACAGAATAATATCAATATGATTCAATAATACGTCAATTCAAGATTTTAAATAATTGAATACTGAGCAGTCACTAAGGACTATGAACTTCTACTAGAATTGACAGTAATAAACTAAAAATCCAACAAAAACAGATACATCAGGTGATCAGCCTAAAGTACCCTCGTTATGCATAACAATCAATCATACTCAAGTGTGCACGTCGGTCCTCCGACAATTATATATTCCCTTCAAAGAAGGTTGTTCTTCTCAGTCACATACAAGATCCCGCACCAATCAATTAGTTTGGGTTGCTTTCCAATAATATAAGTCTAGCCTAATCAAATGACATAGACACTTTCACAATATTCAAGAACAATACTAAGTTCAACATGAATAATAGCTTTAATGAAATAAGAGTTCAAGTATGCTAATTTAATTCAACCGATTAAGTAGAAAACTAGTTCGCAATATACAAGGATAGAATACTTGCACAGTAAAAGAGTGTAAGTTAGGAAACTTGCACAATCATAGATTTCCTTGCATAAAGTAAATGCGTCGGTTAGGATACTTGCACTTTAAAAGAGTGTAAGTAAGAGAACTTGCCTTTAGCGTAGTTTATCCACGAAAGCAAATCAACACTTTCGAATTCCTATCGTAATACAGTTACGTATATATGATATTCATTAGTCATATAATTAAACTTCACATTTTATCTTCGAATATACGATCAACACATAAGCTAGGTTTTACCTAGCTACACAGTTATATAGAATATAATTTCTATCCTTAACGTTCCTCCTTTAGAGTTTAAACACATTGTCATATCTTATAAGATCGCAATCAATGCTAAATATATTTCATTTTAGCAAGTTATGGCATCCCCTTAAGTTAACCGTCAATATCGGGTTCAAGTAACATCCTAAAATATCACGTAGCATGTATTCATATTTAAAGGATACTTTCATGCTTGTATAACTTTTTCAAATCCAATCGTACATGGTATAGGTTCTTAAGTTAATACTTAAAGCCATTCAAGGACACGAACTCATATGGTCTAACATGCTCGCTTTTTAAACACATAAGATTTTCATATAACTTGTGTTAGGCATGCTCATGAGTACTCGTATCGCATATATGTAGCTAGCATTGTTATTATCTTGAAAACATACTTCGTTTATGCTAAACTTTAATCACGGCAACAAATCATGGTATATATACATGCATGACACATGAATGAGTCTAAGAGTACTATCACATGTGTCCAAATTATCAGATTCTAACTCTCGTCATAACATACCAAAGTTTACGTTCAAAGCTTATACTTTGTTAGTTTAGTTCATTAATAAGGTCTATCATGTCCATGCTTCCTTATGAAACATATATATATACGTTAACATGCTTTTCATGCATTTCAAGGCCCTATAAACATGCTCGAAAAGTCAGAATGTATACATGGTCTTTACATGTCAATATCAACCTTCAAAACTTGTATTTTTGTTAGATATGTTCAATAGTGAGGTCTAACATGCTCTTGTCATACTACGAGCCATATATACATAAGTTAATATGTCTTTTATGCATCTCTACCTCATACCGACATGCCTTGAAAAATCAGAATATTAACATGCTTCATATATGTTAACGTTCGTTTAGGAAACTTTAAGTTCGTTTCCAAACTATACGTCGTTTGGTTAACCATGCATGCTAATATACTAAAACATGCTTACATTACCTCATTAGGTTTATATATATGTATTAATCATGCTTCCATGCTTATTTAAACAAAAATCAAACAATTAGTACATAACAGTTTTGTTGCAGAATGCAGAAAACTGCACACAGAGGCCGGCGCTGCGGCGCGGCAACAACAGGCACAATCTGGCGCTGCGGCGCGGGCATAATGCCCTGGGATTGGCGTTGCGGCGTGGGAGACGCTGGTACTGACGCGTTGTGGCGCTGCAGCGCGCAGCTAACGCTGTGCATCGGCGCTGCGGCGCCGCATTGCAGACTCAGTTCGCTGCAACTAAAACCGTCCCCAAACTTCCCATTTCATCGATTTCAACATACCCAGATACTATTATACTTCTTTAACTTACTAACACATATATATATATATATATGCTTATATAACAGTCAATCGCCATTTATCAATTCCCAATTTCATGAACTCCAACCAATTTCACGAATTTGATGTTTTACAGAAATTGCAGAGCAAAAATGGAAATGAGAGTCAAGAAAGCTATATAGTGGTTTCATCATGTATGTATGTTCATATAACAACAATATAAGGGTTCTACAAACCAATTACGAACCAATTTGGCATAACCAAGAATTTGAACTTTTGACAGAAAACGAAAATGAATAACAAAGAAACTGTAATATACCTTCTGCTAGAATCTGAACTTGCTGCTACTCAAGGACACTGATATATATATATATATATATATATAACTCTTAACTTACTTAGCCTAAAATTCTCAGCAAATGAATTAGGAAGAGGATGGGTTATATTTATAGAAGAACTTATAATCCAGACAATGTTATTGCCTACCATTTCAAACTAACAGAAATTTGAATTGCAGGGAGGTTATTAGGGGGTTGGTAATGGTGGTTGAAATCCATCATGATAACCACACCCTTATTCATCATTTGCTAGCCTATGTTACTGAATTTAAGGAAGAATAGGGGAGTAGGATAGCTTGTGTATTTCACGTGAAGGAGACAGTGACTCTCCCAGCAAAACAAACTCAGTCTTCTATACTACACTTAAATCATTATACACATATGTATTAAATGCTTAGGCTATCTACACACACACATATATATATATATATATATATATTTATATATTTTGCACATATGTCTTTAATTGAAATGTCACACTATAATTCATATAATGTAGTAAGTGTGACTTATACACATATAATCCAGGTACATTTTTATCATACTGGTATAATTTTCTCGGATATAATCACATCACACTGTATCCTTTATTATTAAATTCTACTAATCAATAATTGTTTATCATATATTCATGATGTACTATTTTAATGTATACTTACCTACATATTGTCACATAGGCATAAACATGTAGCTTATATATTTCAATCAATATAATTGTTAATCTCCATAAAATTTAATTAACCCTTATATGATTAATTATCACTTTAATATAAATCTTATTATATTTATAAACACGTTGCTCATTATTATTATTATATTCTTGCAATAATAATAATCACATATTATTAATCAATCACAGTTAATATTCCACAATAATTAATTAATATTCTACAATTAATATAGATTAACTGTTTGCTTAAACTAATATAATCATTCTCATATTACGTCACTGTGCCACACAAGGCTCCCAACGAGTTTATCGCAAACTCCATAATTTCTCAATTATTATAATTATTCAATTTTATATAATTGAATTAATCATTCTCATAACACAAAATCATTTATATTCAAATAAATTCTCGTTTCCATTAATATATTTATTTAATAATATATGAAAATTCACAGGTATTACATCATCCCCCCTTATAAAAATTTCGTCCCGGAATTGCTACAAGGTTACACAAATAGATGGGGATAGTCCTTCATCATCCTATCTTCTAACTCCCACGTTGCCTCCTCGACATCGTGGTTACGCCAAAGTATTTTTACAGACGAAATAATTTTATTTCTCAAAGTTTGCTCTTTCCTATCTAATATCTGGACAGGAATTTCTTCATACGCCAAGTTCTTCTCCACTTGAATGGGCTCGTAAGAAATCACGTGCTTGTAGTCGGCCTTGTACGGTCGCAACACGAAAATGTGGAACACATTGTGGATGTGCTCCAACTCGGGTGGTAACGCAACTTTGTATGCCACTTCGCCCACTCGCTTCAGTATTTAGAACGGTCCTATAAATCTTGGACTCAATTTTCCTTTCTTGTCGAAACGGATCTTTCCTTTCCATGGAGATACTTTCAAGAATACAAAACTGCCGACTTTGAAGTCTCGGTCCTGCCGATGCAAATCTGCGTATTTCTTCTGGCGATCTTGAGCTGCTACTAATCTTGCTCTTATCACTGTCACCACGTCTGCGGTTTGTTGTACTAGCTCTGGTCCGAGTATTCGTCGTTCTTCGACTTCGTCCTAACATAATGGCGTTCTGCACTTTCTTCCGTAAAGAGCTTCGTACGGTGGCATGCCGATACTGGCATGTTAGCAATTATTATATGCGAATTCTACTAAGGGTAGGTGGTCGTCCCAATTTCCTTTAAAATCCATCACGCAAGTCCTAAGCATGTCCTCCAGCGTTTGTATTGTTCGCTCACTCTGTCCGTCTGTCTGAGGATGGTAAGCTGTACTCAACCTCAACTGCGTTCCCATTCTTTCTTGCAAACTCTTCCAAAAATTGGACGTGAAACGCGGATCTCGATCAGAGACAATTGATACCGGCACTCCATGTCGTGAAACAATCTCTTTTACATACAGGCTCACTAATTGGTTCAAACTGTAGCGGATCTTGATTGGTAGAAAATGTGCGGTCTTGGTTAGTCGATCCACGATAACCCAAATGGCATCATAACCTTTCTGCGTAGCTGGAAGTCCTACCACGAAGTCCATCGTAATATGCTCACATTTCCACTCTGGTATTTCCAACGGTTGTAGTAAACCACTCGGCCGCTGATGTTCTGCTTTAATGCGTTGGCAAGTCAAACATCTACTGACGCACTCTGCGACTTCCCATTTTAAATTGGGCCACCAAAAATGTTGCCTTAGATCTCGGTACATCTTTGTGCCTCCCGGATGAACTGAATATGTCGTATTGTGTGCCTCGTGCAAAATCTCTTCCCTCAACTCGGTTACCGCTGGTACCCACACTCTTCCTTCAAATCTCAAAATACCGTCTTTATCCATTCGAAATTTTTCTTCCTCATTTTCCGTGATCCTCTTTCGAATTTTGTCACACTCTTCCTCCTTTTCCTGGGCTTCCTTTACTCTATCCAACAATTTCGGATGAGCTCCCACTACAAACAACTTCTCTCCAGGCTTCTTTGGTTCTTTCACTTATATTTCCAATTTCTCCATCTCTCTTATCAATTCTTCCTGAGTCGTCAAATTAAACAACTTCTCCCTTCCTTTCCTGCTCAGAGCGTCGGCAACCACATTCGCCTTTCCCGGGTGATAAAGAATATCGCAATCATAGTCTTTGATTAATTCTAACCATCTCCTCTGCCGCATGTTCAACTCCTTCTGTGTGAAGATATACTTCAGACTTTTATGGTCCGTGTATATCTCACATTTTTCTCCGTACAAATAATGCCTCCATATCTTTAACGCAAAAACTACTGCCGCTAACTCTAAGTCGTGAGTAGGGTATCGTTTTTCGTAATCCTTTAATTGTCGTGATGCATATGCAATGACCTTGCCGTGCTGCATAAGCACACAGCCAAGTCCCTTGTGCGATGCATCACTATACACCACAAAATTTCCCGCATCATCTGGTAATGATAATACAGGTGCTTCGCTCAATCTCTTCTTCAACTCCTGAAAACTCTCTTCACATTTGTCGGTCCATACAAATTTCACCGTCTTTCTAGTCAAATTGGTCAACGGGGTTGCTATCTTAGAAAAATCTTGGATAAATCTCCGATAGTACCCAGCTAACCCTAAAAAGCTTCTCACCTCCGTCGGTGTTTTCGGTTGTTCCCAATTACTTACTGCTTCAACCTTCGCAGGGTCTACAGAGATTCCATTCTTATCCACCACGTGGCCTAAGAATTGAACCTTCTCCATCCAAAATTCGCACTTAGAAAATTTTGCATACATCTTCTCCTTCCTTAGTGCCTCCAAAATAATCTTTAGATGTTCGGCTTGTTCTTCCTCTGTCTTCGAGTAGATCAAAATGTCGTCGATAAAAACCACTACAAATTTATCCAAGTATGGCTTGAAAACTCGGTTCATCAAGTCCATAAATGCTGCCGGAGCATTAGTCAATCCAACTGACATTACCAAAAACTCGTAGTGTCCATAACGGGTTCGAAACGCAGTCTTTGGTATGTCCTCATCCCTCACTTTCAGTTGATGATATCCTGTTCGTAGGTCGATCTTTGAGAAACACTTTGCTCCCTTCAGTTGATCAAACAAGTCGTCTATCCTCGGTAGCGAATATCGGTTCTTGATCGTTACTCTATTTAATTCTCGATAATCGATACAGAGCCTCATCGATCCGTCCTTCTTTTTAACGAATAGTACTGGTGCTCCCCAAGGAGAAACACTCGGTCGAATGTAACCCTTATCCAACAACTCTTGCAATTGTATCATCAATTCCTTCATTTCTACTGGCGCCATACGATATGGAGCTTTCGAAATCGGTGTCGTTCCCAGTGCTAAGTCTATTATGAATTCGATTTCCCTGTCTGGCGGAAGACCAGGCAGATCGTCTGGAAATACATCTTGAAATTCATTCACTACGGATATATCCTTAATTTCTACTCCCTTTTTCTGAGTATCAACGATGTAAGCTAAATATCCTACGCATCCTTTCCTTAACAATTTCTTGGCCTGCATCATCGTAACGCAGCACGATTGCTTAAGCGATGAGCTACCATAAAACACTACCTTAGACTTACTCGAAGTCTGAAGGTTCACACATTTGTTCTGACAGTCAATTATCGCAGCATGGTTATACAACCAATCTATTCCCAGTATTACGTCAAATTCTCCCAATCTAATAGGAATCAAGTCTACGCTCAGTTCATGTTCTCTAATGTTTACGTGACAATCTCGATAAATGTATTCTACAGGGATCACTTCCTTATTTGCAACTTCTATGATCAAAGGATTTTCTAATCGTTCTCGGGGTGTACTAAGTCTACTAGCAAATTCTTCAGATACAAAAGAACAGGTGGCACCCAAATCAAATAATACATAAGCATTTATATCATTGATTGGGATTATACCTGACACCACGTCCTTCGCAGCCACGGCGTCTTGGACGGTCATGTTAAAGGTTCTGGCGGTTGGGCGGTTGGATTGTGCCGGTCCACCGATCATCAGCTTGTTGCCTCCTTGCTGATTACTACCCCCGCCACTTTCCTTCTTTGGGAAGTCCTTAATTCGGTGCTCCGTCGAGCCACACGCAAAGCATCCTTGTATCTTCTTTGGTTTCGGACAGTTGGGCGAGATGTGCCCTTCTTGTCCGCAGTTGTAGCAAGTGCCACGTCCCTTCCAGCACTCGCCCTGATGATTCTTCCCACACTTCGGGCATCCTTCAGCCCTCTTCTTGAAACCTCCACGAAAATTTCCTGATTGATTATTGTTATTTTTGTTGTTGTTGTTATTCTCCCACTTTCTCTTTCCCAAGTTGGTTCCTCCGCTACTGCTTCCTCCAGTACGATTCTCTCCTCCAGTATTCTTTCCTTTCTTTTCTTTGTTATACAGACTTAAGGCCTCACTGCCACCTTCCGCAATTATTGCCTTCTCTAGTAATGTTGCAAAGGAATCAATTTGAAGAACTGATACCTTATTGAACAGCCACGGCTTCAACCCTTGTTCGAAACGTCTAGCCTTTCTCTCTTCATCGCCAACTTGGTGCTCCGCAAATCGTGCTAGTTCGTTAAACCTAGCTGCGTATTGCGCCACCGTTATCTCACCTTGTTTTAACTCTAGGAATTTCACCTCCATCCTATTCTTCATACTCTTCGGGAAGTAATTCTCGAAGAACAGCGTCATAAACTTGTCCCAAGCTATTATCCCTTCTCCAGCTCTTTGTTGATTAGCCTCCCACCAGTAGTTCGCTTCTCCCCTCATCATGTACGTGGCAAACACCGTCTTCTGATCTTCGTCTACGCTAGCTATAGTGAAAGCTTTTTCGATCTCTTTGATCCACGTTTGTGCGACGATTGGGTCGGTAGTTCCCTCGAACTCTGGGGGTCCTACACTCTTAAAGTCTTTAAAGGTTGTTACTGGCACAGTCTGAGGGTTCGGGCGAACGGGTTCATTATTCCTTCCCCTTAAGGCTTCTCTTAACAAGTCTACCAGTTTCTGGATCGGGTCTACTTGTTCCCTCTCATTGTTAACAGATTCTTCGGGTGCAGTCAATCTACGTCTGGGCGGCATTATCTGCATCACAAGTTTCCATTTTAATATTATTCAAGTATATTACTTAAGTATTTCTTCTAATACTAAAAGAATAAATCTATAACACGTTTTCGAAATAAACTTCATTTATATTCATATGCCAAGTCGTTTCATTACATGATTTTCCTAGCATACTGCTATAAATGTTATCACATATATCCCCTAATATCACAAAAGACAGGGAATATACCAACCTACTACCATACTACCCCTCTAACAAAAGCTAACACGGGGTTCACATCATTATCCCACATCTTACACAAAAGATTGGGATTACAACATAGTATATACAATACATAAAGACACAACTAGTACTACCACTAGACTGACTAAGGAAATCTCATCACATCATCCCGCGCTCCACTGCGCTCTTGTACTCTAACTGTGCTATATACACAACCAGCTCTCGGCTCAAGGTATGTAGAGTCTGTCCCTGTTCTGCCGGGTAGTGGTACACACCATCAATCACCCTTTCAAAAGCTGAACGGAACATATACCCCATCTTGTTCATCTTTCTCTTCTTGCACCTGACCTCGTCCTCAAGGTCGTCAGCTCTCTCATTGGACGCTTCCCACTTCTCCTCGAAGTGTAACCTATCCATCACCTCCAACTCTAGCTGAGTACGGAGTGCCTCTTTCTCAGTCTTCTCACTTAGTTCCCTCAGCTCAACCTCTTCTAGCTTCTCTGCCAAATCTACATTCCTAGCCACTGACCTGTGAAACAGAGTCCCCATCTGGATCCCTGCCTCCCTACGGTAGGCAATCTCCAGCTCTAACTCTTGCATAGCCAGCTTCCTTTGGTGGTCCTCGTCCCTCAGCTTCTGGAACTCGGACTCTCTCTCTTGGGCCTCTGCCTCCAGCTCCTGGACCCTGCAGTCTAACTCTAGGATCCGCTCCTCGTACTCTCCTAACATCTGCTCCTCTATAGTAGCCTCATCCGAGTCCTCTACTGGCTCATCCTCCATCGGCTCGTCCTCCATCGGCTCCTCCTCTGGATCAGACTCTATCTCAATCTCGTCCTCGTCGTCAGACTCGAACGGTACAACTGCCTGTACTGGCACAGCCTCTATAGGTGCCTCGTATACTACATGTATATCCCTGGGCTCCTCCTCTGTCACTCTACTAGGTACACCTGTGTCTGTCATCCTACAATCACAAACACAAGACAAACAAACAGCAACTCCATTAGAATGTTAAATAAAACATATGTTCATTGTATAGAATGAAGTTACATTTCATTACAGACTAAGCCTCTCAAGGAAAACTCTACATGAGTTTTATCTCCATCCTAACTTCTAAGTTCGCCTAAGTTATAGTCTAAGGACACTCGTTCCTAAGGTTTATAACTACAGCTTTGATACCAACCTGTGACGCCCCCAAATTTCAGGACCGCCACTTGGTCTCTCGAATTCGGTTCATCACGTGCTCATGGTAATACATTACGATAATAATAACTAAATATCACACGATCACAGCGGAAAATCTATTCTAGAATAATTTACAATGATTTATTATAATTATTCCCCCAAGTCTCGCAACCTATAGTACTTAATAGATTACATAATAATATCAATTAACGACTTATTACATAACCTAACTTAAGCTTAAACATAATCAAAACCAGTCTTACTACATCATATTAATACAACATTAAAATATTTAAAACATATAAGAGACAAGCTAATTGGTAGCCTTGCCCTTGCCCTTATCAACGCCCGAAGGTTCGCCATGCTCTGCCTTAACTGAAATATTTTAGGGAAAGCAAGAATGAGCACAAATTGCCCAGCAAGTAATATATAATAAGGGTGAGTAATAAGATTCCCAATTCTCGAAAAGGTATAACAAGGTTTGATAGTTCAAGGATAACAAGAATATCAACAGTTCTCAATAACAGTCGCTAAGGACAGAATAATATCAATATGATTCAATAATACGTCAATTCAAGATTTTAAATAATTGAATACTGAGCAGTCACTAAGGACTATGAACTTCTACTAGAATTGACAGTAATAAACTAAAAATCCAACAAAAACAGATACATCAGGTGATCAGCCTAAAGTACCCTCGTTATGCATAACAATCAATCATACTCAAGTGTGCACGTCGGTCCTCCGACAATTATATATTCCCTTCAAAGAAGGTTGTTCTTCTCAGTCAAATACAAGATCCCGCACCAATCAATTAGTTTGGGTTGCTTTCCAATAATATAAGTCTAGCCTAATCAAATGACATAGACACTTTCACAATATTCAAGAACAATACTAAGTTCAACATGAATAATAGCTTTAATGAAATAAGAGTTCAAGTATGCTAATTCAATTCAACCGATTAAGTAGAAAACTAGTTCGCAATATACAAGGATAGAATACTTGCACAGTAAAAGAGTGTAAGTTAGGAAACTTGCACAATCATAGATTTCCTTGCATAAAGTAAATGCGTCGGTTAGGATACTTGCACTTTAAAAGAGTGTAAGTAAGAGAACTTGCCTTTAGCGTAGTTTATCCACGAAAGCAAATCAACACTTTCGAATTCCTATCGTAATACAGTTACGTATATATGATATTCATTAGTCATATAATTAAACTTCACATTTTATCTTCGAATATACGATCAACACATAAGCTAGGTTTTACCTAGCTACACAGTTATATAGAATATAATTTCTATCCTTAACGTTCCTCCTTTAGAGTTTAAACACATTCTCATATCTTATAAGATCGCAATCAATGCTAAATATATTTCATTTTAGCAAGTTACGGCATCCCCTTAAGTTAACCGTCAAAATCGGGTTCAAGTAACATCCTATAATATCACGTAGCATGTATTCATATTTAAAGGATACTTTCATGCTTGTATAACTTTTTCAAATCCAATCGTACATGGTATAGGTTCTTAAGTTAATACTTAAAGCCATTCAAGGACACGAACTCATATGGTCTAACATGCTCGCTTTTTAAACACATAAGATTTTCATATAACTTGTGTTAGGCATGCTCATGAGTACTCGTATCGCATATATGTAGCTAACATTGTTATTATCTTGAAAACATGCTTCGTTTATGCTAAACTTTAATGCCCTGAGATTGGCGCTGCGGCATGGGAGACGCTAGTACTGACGCGTTGTGGCGCAGCAGCGCGTATCTAACGCTGTGCATCGGCGCTGCGGCGCCGCATTGCAGACTCAGTTCATTGCAGCCAAAACCGTCCCCAAACTTCCCATTTCATCGATTTCAACATACCCAGATGCTATTAGACTTCTTTAACTTACTAACACACATATATATATGCTTATATAACAGTCAATCGCCATTTATCAATTCCCAATTTCATGAACTCCAACCAATTTCACGAATTTGATGTTTTACAGAAATTGTAGAGCAAAAATGGAAATGAATGTCAAGAAAGCTATATAGTGGTTTCATCATGTATGTATGTTCATATAACGACAATATAAGGGTTCTACAAACCAATTACGAACCAATTTGGCATAATCAAGAATTTGAACTTTTGACAGAAAACGAAAATGAATAACAAAGATGATAGTAGTGTGCATACAAGCCAATCATGTATGATGATAAAGCACGTACTTTGTAAACAATCTTATTTATTTATTAATAAAATATTTATTTTTTAAAGGCATTTAATTATCTACATGGTGCTGTTTTTATAATATGTAAATAACCCATAGTTTTAAGCAATGCTTTTAGAATCATGATGATGATCATGCTAATGAGATCTAAATTCTTAGAAAGCTCTAAAACTAAAATAGTTCCCAATCGTGGGATTACTAAAAAGGGGATTAGTAAATCCGGATAGATTGGTACATATGTTGCTTGTTCATTAGATGAGAATGATTGATCTCATGATCATTTGTGTGGAGACACTAAAGCAAGTATGTAGGTGCTTATTGGAGAATAAGTTCACTGAACGTGACTCGCTATGGAATACCTAATGGAGTTTTACTCACCTGTCAATAGGAATTCCTAATGTGATAGTAATACAAGTGATCCTTGGACTTGAGATCATCATATTATCTTGTATGTAATGAATTATACTTTGACTTATTCCTTAAAGTCCTTTAGGGTATATAAAAGGGTATGCTTGGGTATAATGAGTTACATATGGAGATAATGAATGATCAATAAAGAATCTACCACCTCTAGTAAAAGAGGAGATATGTCCTATGTGATTTGTTAAATGACAACCCAGGAATCCTTAGCCAAGGTAAAATGAAATTAGAAAGGAGTTTCTAATTTGCATTATTTGGAGTTGTGCATTTTCTAATCGAAATACATATAATTAAATAAAATAAGACTTGACAGTAAATTCATATCTTATATTTAATTGGGACATTGTATGGTGGAAGGATTGAATTGTATGGTAACTATTTACTCACAGGTTCTTTTATGATTAATGTTGAAATCTATATTATCTGAAAAGTCGTTGATCGCTAGGGAGGCTTATTCCTATTGTAGAATAAATATTATTTATTTAAATAGATTATTAGTTTAATTTATTTATTTAAATAAGATTAGAATTGTTCTAATTAATTTATTCACAACCGGTTTAATATAGAGAACTTAAAGGGTCACACCATAAAAGAAAGAATAATTATTTAAGAAGATAATGGCATAATCGTAATAATGCAAGTGTAATTAATTTAATCTATAGTGATAGAATAAATTAAATAGCTTAATGTTTATTATTTAATATTTTAGAAATATTAAATATAAATTAATAAGAGGAGTCATATTAATATTATTACAATTATTATTATTTTAATTTCTAAAGGAGTTTAGTAATTAATTTAATATTAGTACTCTCATTTATTCCTAATAAGATTAGGAGACAAATTAATTAAATGAATTTAATTAATTATTCCCATGTGGTGGGAAGCCTAAATTAATTAAAGGAGTTTAATTAATTAAAAGAAATCCCATGTCTAATAGGATTAGAAGGGTTGACCAATATCTATATAAGATGAGTCTTATAATAGATATTGATTGATGAAATTTCAATTGTTGGAGAGTACTCCTTTTCTATAGAGGATAGAAAATTAAGGTTTAGCCAAACACCCTCCTTCTTGATAATTCCTCTTCCTTGGTGGATCACCTCTAGAGGCCAAACACTTGGGTGGCTAACGTTGATCAAAGGAAGGAATCTAACTCGGAAATTCAAGGAGATCACGAAGAACAAGGAGTTGAACTAGTACCTGTGGAAGCTTCGTTCTACAAGGGTATGATTCCATAACTTCTTATTTATCGTTTTAAATTAATAATATGCATAAAGGATGATCCGGGTAATGGTTTTGTAGAAATTTTTTTAAACTCTGATATACCATGCTTCCTCTAATTTTTGCAATTTGATTGCATCACGATTTCGTACAAACCCAACAGTGGCATCAGAGCCAAACCTTTATGCAATTATTAATTTATTTTTGATTTCATATACATATGGGTATATATTTAAAATAATTTATTGGGCATAATTTTATTGTATAAAATTATTATTATTTTTTTAAAAAAAAAATGACGTTTTTTTTTTGGGACGAATCACAATTTTTTTTTTGGGGTGCTAATTTTGAATTCTGCAAAGAAAAGGTGTTGTCTCTTTCTTACTCCAAAAAGAAGGTGACCCATCAGGAAAGGACTTTTTTAATAAACCTGCAGGACTCTTTTAATAAAAGAAGGTGACTTCTTTTTAAAAAATAAATATGATATATTTATATATTATATTCTAAATAATTTTATAATTAAAATAAAGAGTTTATTTTAATCTTGAAATTGGATTTCATGCAATTTAAAATTGCCCATTAAATGATACTCATATATATGGAATGTTTTAATTCATGAGATGAATATTTATTTATTGATATATATGGTGATATGTATGATAATAAATGGGGATTGATTATGGACTATTTAACCAATGTGATTGGATTTTATTTTAGTTGAATGCTTGAATGAATGGATTTTATTAAATGGGGTCTGTGTACCTCGTCTTCTCTAATTTTTTTTCTTGATGTAAAATTCTATCTCCCTCCTATGTCCTTCCCCTTGACTGCTGATCAAGGTTTCTATTTAAATTAAATAGTTTAATGTAATAGAAATAGTTAGAATTATCTTGAAGAAATTGGAGACCAAAGAGCAAGGAGCGCATGAAGACCCGTTTGTATGGAGCCCAGGTTTAAATGTAATAGTTATATTTAAATTCTTGCACTCCTAGGATTGACCTTTTGGTTCACTTGGTGGCTCTAGTGAACCAAACTAGAATAAAAGTCCATAATCAATCCGGGTAGAATATAATATTCTATATTGCATGTTAAATATTATATATATTATATTTTATGCAAACATGCTTCGCATGTTTAATAAAATGACGCGTATTTTATATATATATGTGCATGCGCGCTAAACAAGATGAGACAAATAATAACAAACCCCTCAAAGAAATAATATTAAGTCCGAAGCGTTCAAATGATATTTGGAATATCAAACGTCGCCTTCTAGCATGATAAATTAATAGAGTATTAAATATTTAATATGAGCTTGTTGTGCTATCCAGAAGGCAAGTATTGCGTATTTAAGATGTTAATTAATCACATTTGATGCTTATCAAGAAAATTGAACGATCTAGTCTTGTTGTGCTATCCACAAGGACGAACATTTTTTTTTTGAATTTATGGAAGTGCTAGGCTGGACTTAACTTAAATCATTTTAGTTCGGATGTGCACACACTTGACCGTTATGATTTAAGAGGCAAAATAAAAGGAGTTATATAGTGATGTAATTGACAAGAGTTGTCTACCTATTTATTTGTATATCGCTTGTTGTGCTATCCACAAGGTTATATATATTTGAAATGGGATCCTTATTCTCACTAGCAAATCTTTAATTAGATGTTGCCGAACTATATAAGTGAGGGTAATATAGTTTGATAAAAATAGTGGGAGATACCAATTTAAAATAAAGACCTAAATTTATTTTGGTATGCAAAATTAATAAAATGAATGTTTGCTAAAATGTTGTTTTTCACATGCAGAATTTTAAAAATGTCAAAATCACTAATTTCACTACGAAGCATACTTGATGCTAATAAGCTTATCGGGCCGAATTATACGGACTGGCTAAGAAATCTGAGAATAGTTCTCATTGCTGAAAAGATTTCTTATGTCCTAAACTCACCTGTCCCTGGAACTGTTCCAGAAACAGCCTCTGAGGAAGAGATTGCCACCATTGTAAAGTGGCAAGATGATGCATCTGTGGCTCAATGCATCATGCTCGCATCCATGAATAACGAGCTTCAGCGTCAGCATGAAAATATGGATGCTCCTACTATGTTGATTCACCTCAAGGAGTTGTATGGTGAACAAAGTAGGACTGCTAGATATGAGATATCTAAGGAGCTCTTCCGATCTCGGATGACCAAGGGCAAAGTGAACATAAAGGAACAAAAGAAATCTGATCCAGCTAGCAAAGGAATGTGTATCCATTGCAACGAGCCGGGTCATTGGAAGAGGAACTGCAAGAAGTTTCTGGCAAAGAAGAAGCTTGGAGAAGCTTCGACTTCCAATCAAGGTTTGTTCATGATTGAAATTAATTTTTCAGAAAGTCAAAATTCTACTTGGGTATTGGATATCGGCTGTGATTCTCACATATGTAATAATGTGAAGGGACTGGTCAGAAATAGAAAGCTGAGAAATGATGAGGTCATCCTACGACTGGGGAATGGAGCAAATGTTGCTGCATTAGCTGTAGGGACTTATTGTTTAGTAATGCCTTCGGGCAAGTCCATTTATCTTAATAATTGTTATTATGTTCCGAATATTATTAAAAACATTATTTCAATTTCTGTATTGGATATGGAAGGATTTAACGTTGTTATAAAGAACAATAGTTGTTCTATTTATAAAGACGATGTTTTATATAGTATTGAAAATTTGCGAAATGGACTTTATATACTTGACTTGCAAGAAAATATATTTCAAATTGAACAAACTAAGAAAATGAAAAGAGATAATATTAATTATACCTACATATGGCACTGTAGACTCGGTCATATCAATGAAACAAGATTATCCAAGTTGCATAAGGATGGGCTCCTAGAGCTATCCGATTATGAATCATATCCAACTTGTGAATCTTGTCTCATGGGTAAAATAACTAAATCTCCTTTTAGTGGAAAAGGAGAAAGAGTTACAGAGTTGTTGGCATTGATTCACACAGACGTTTGTGGACCTATGACAACAAGTGCACGGGGTGGGTATTCTTATTTTATTACTTTCACTGATGATCACTCAAGATTTGGATATGTGTATTTAATGAAATACAAGTCAGAATCATTTGAAAAGTTCAAAGAGTTCAGAAGTGAAGTAGAGAAACAAACGGGCAAGAGTATAAAGATACTTCGATCAGATCGAGGTGGAGAATACTTAAGCGGTGAGTTTCTCAATTATCTCAAAGAAAATGGTATAATCTCACAATGGACTCCTCCAGGTACACCACAGTTAAATGGAGTATCTGAAAGGAGAAATCGAACAATGTTGGACATGGTTTGATCTATGATGAGTTTTACTGACCTTCCAATTTCCTTCTGGGGATATGCCCTAGAAACGGCTGCATACCTACTTAACAAGGTACCTACCAAATCCACCCCAAAGACTCCATATGAGATGTGGAAGGGGAGGAAACCAAATCTTAAGCATGTTAAGACTTGGGGTTTCCCAGCTTATGTCAAAAAGTTTGAAAATGATAAGCTACAGACTAAATCCGATAAGTGTAGATTTGTGGGATACCCTAAAGAAACTTTAGGGTATTATTTCTATCATCCAAATGATCAAAAGGTGTTTGTTGCGAAACATGCTGCCTTCTTGGAAAAGGAGTTTATCCATGAAGGGGTCAGTGAGAGTAAGATATATCTTGAAGAAGTTCAAGAACCACAAATTACCACGGATCAAAGTCAGGTACCTGACAAAGTAGAAGAACCTACTATACCACACCCTGTTCGTAAATCTGGAAGAGTACCGAAGATACCTGAGAGGTATGGATTCGTTATAGAGGATGACGATGAGGTACACATCTTGAATAATGATGATCCATTGAATTACGAACAGGCTATGAGTAATAAAGACTCAGGGAAATGGCTTGAAGCCATGAAATCCGAAATGGACTCCATGTATGAAAACAAAGTATGGACTTTGATTTCACCACCTGAAGGCATTAAGCCTATTGGGTGTAAATGGGTTTTTAAAAGAAAGACTGGAGCGGACGGCAAGGTAGAGACCTATAAGGCCCGACTGGTTGCAGAAGGTTTCAAACAAAGACAAGGAGTTGACTATGATGAAACCTTCTCACCAGTAGCTATGCTCAAGTCCATTCGAATTTTTCTTGCGATTGCAGCTTATAACGACTATGAGATCTGGCAGATGGACGTGAAAACGGCCTTCCTCAATGGGAAACTTGAGGAGGATGTGTATATGACACAGCCAGAGGGATTTGTTTCAAAGGTTGGAACAAATCAAGTCTGTAAGCTGCAACGATCCATTTATGGATTGAAGCAAGCTTCTCGTAGATGGAACATTCGTTTTGATGAGACAATCAAAGAGTTTGATTTTATCAAAAACGACGATGAACCATATGTGTACAAGAAGGTTAGTGGGAGCGCAGTTTCATTCCTTGTATTATATGTTGATGATATATTACTGTTAGGGAATGACATTCTTATGCTACAATCGATTAAAATCTGGTTATCTAAACACTTCTCCATGAAGGACTTGGGAGAAGCATCCTATATTTTGGGGGTAAAGATCTATAGAGATAGATATAAAAGGATGCTTGGTTTATCCCAAGGAAGGTACATTGATGTAATGCTAAAGAGATTTAGCATGGAAGATTCCAAAACAGGTCTCATGCCGATGAGCCATGGAATACATCTCTCCAAGAAACAGGCCCCAAAGACACCTGAGGAGAGAGCCCGTATGAGTAAGATCCCTTATGCTTCTGCAATAGGATCTATCATGTACGGTATGATATGTACTAGACCGGATGTTGCTCATGCACTTAGTGTAACGAGCAGATACCAGCCGAATCCAGGAGAAGAGCACTGGAAGGCAGTGAAGAATATCCTAAAATACTTGAGAAGGACTAAGGATATTTTTCTTATCTACGGTGGGTCTGAATTAAAACTCGAGGGCTTCACAGACTCAAGTTTTCAAACAGACCAAGATGACAGTAAATCTGTTCCGGGGTATGTTTTTACCTTGAACGGAGGCTCAGTGAGTTGGAAGAGTTCCAAGCAGCAAACAGTTGCTGATTCAGTGACAGAGGCAGAGTATATAGCTGCAAGTGAAGCTACAAAGGAAGCTGTTTGGATGAAGAAGTTCATAACTGAACTTGGTATGGTTCCTAGCATTGGAGAAGCAGACCCCGTTTACTGTGACAACATAGGAGCAGTTGCACAGGCTAAGGAACCAAGGTCTCATCAAAAATCTAAACACGTGTTGCGGTGATTTCACTTGATCAGGGAGACCATTGAAAGAGGAGACGTCACCTTGGAGCGTGTAGACTCTCAAGACAACATTGCAGATCCATTTACTAAAGCTTTAACACAACAGCAGTTTGATCGTCACTTAGAGAAGATGGGTATGAGATACCATGGCGATTGGCTTTAGTGCAAGTGGGAGATTGATAGTAGTGTGCATACAAGCCAATCATGTATGATGATAAAGCACGTACTTTGTAAACAATCTTATTTATTTATTAATAAAATATTCATTTATTAAAGGCATTTAATTATCTACATGGTGCTATTTTTATAATATGTAAATAACCCATAGTTTTAAGCAATGCTTTTAGAATCATGATGATGATCATGCTAATGAGATCTAAATTCTTATAAAGCTCTAAAACTAAAATAGTTCCCAATCGTGGGATTACTAAAAAGGGGATTAGTAAATCCGGATAGATTGATACATATGTTGCTTGCTCATTAGATGAGGATGATTGATCTCATGATCATTTGTGTGGAGACACTAAAGCAAGTATGTAGGTGCTTATTGGAGAAAAAGTTCACTGAACGTGACTCGCTATGGAATACCTAATGGAGTTTTACTCACCTGTCAATAGGAATTCCTAATGTGATAGTAAAACAAGTGATCCTTGGACTTGAGATCATCATATTATCTTGTATGTAATGAATTATACTTTGACTTATTCCTTAAAGACCTTTAGGGTATATAAAAGGGTATGCTTGGGTATAATGAGTTACATATGGAGATAATGAATGATCAATAAAGAATCTACCACCTCTAGTAAAAGAGGAGATATGTCCTATGTGATTCGTTAAATGACAACCCAGGAATCCTTAGCCAAGGTAAAATGAAATTAGAAAGGAGTTTCTAATTTGCATTATTTGGAGTTGTGCATTTTCTAATCGAAATACATATAATTAAATAAAATAAGACTTGACAGTAAATTCGTATCTTATATTTAATTGGGACATTGTATGGTGGAAGGATTGAATTGTATGGTAACTATTTACTCACAGGTTCTTTTATGATTAATATTGAAATCTATATTATCTGAAAAGTCGTTGATCGCTAGGGAGGCTTATCCCTATTGTAGAATAAATATTATTTATTTAAATAGATTATTAGTTTAATTTATTTATTTAAATAAGATTAGAATTGTTCTAATTGATTTATTCACAACCAGTTTAATATAGAGAACCTAAAGGGTCACACCATAAAAGGAAGAATAATTATTTAAGAAGGTAATGGCATAATCGTAATAATGCAAGTGTAATTAATTTAATCTATAGTGATAGAATAAATTAAATAGCTTAATGTTTATTATTTAATATTTTAGAAATATTAAATATAAATTAATAAGAGGAGTCTTATTAATATTATTACAATTATTATTATTTTAATTTCTAAAGGAGTTTAGTAATTAATTTAATATTAGTACTCTCATTTATTCCTAATAAGATTAGGAGACAAATTAATTAAATGAATTTAATTAATTATTCCCATGTGGTGGGAAGCCTAAATTAATTAAAGGAGTTTAATTAATTAAAAGAAATCCCATGTCTAATAGGATTAGAAGGGTTGACCAATATCTATATAAGATGAGTCTTATAATAGATATTGATTGATGAAATTCCAATTGTTGGAGAGTATTCCTTTTCTATAGAGGATAGAAAATTAAGGTTTAGCCAAACACCCTCCTTCTTGATAATTCCTCTTCCTTGGTGGATCACCTCTAGAGGCCAAACACTTGGGTGGCTAACGTTGATCAAAGGAAGGAATCTAACTCGGAAATTCAAGGAGATCACGAAGAACAAGGATCCGTACACCTCACACAAGTCTTTATTTAGAGAGACCTTCTTATTGTTTGATTAGTTCTCTCAAATTGTTAAAATATAGGTGATTATGAGTCCTATTACTTCATTCTAGTTGAAATTAGAATCAAAAGGAGCAATCCCATCACTATCGCGTCCAAAACGATGCGTAGATCTCTCACAAGTCTTCATTTAGGGAGACCTTCTTATTGTTTCATTGGTTGGTTTGAATTTACAAAGAAAGAGGTGATTAAGAGACTGTGTTACTTTGTTCTAGTTTGATTAGCTTTAAAAAGGAGAAACCCATGACTATCGCGTCCAAAACCATGCGTAGATCTCACACAAGTCTTCATTTAGGGAGACCTTCATATTGTTTCGTTGGTTGTTTTGAATTTACAAAGAAAGAGGTGATTAAAAGACTGTGTTACTTTGTTCTAGTTTGATTAGCTTTAAAAAGGAGAAACCCATGACTATCGCGTCCAAAACTATGCGTACATCTCACACAAGCCTTCGTTTATGGAGACCATCTTATTGTTTCATTAGTTCTCTCAAATTGTCAAAATATAGGTGATTATGAGTCCTATTACTTCGTTCTAGTTAAAATTAGCATCAAAAGGAGCAATCACATCACTATCGCGTCCAAAACGATGCGTAGAACTCACACAAGTCTTCATGTAGGGAGACCTTCTTATAGTTTCATTGGTTGTTTCGAATTTACAAAAAAAGAGGTGATTAAGAGTTGTATTACTTCCTTCTAGTTTGATTAGCGTCAAAAGTAGAAACCCATGACTATAGCGTCCAAAACCAGGCGTGCATCTCACACAAGTCTTCATTTAGGGAGACCTTCTTATTGTTTCATTGGTTCTCTAAAATTGTCAAAGAAAGAGGTGATTAGGAGTCTAATTAATTTGTTCTAATTTGATTAGCATCAAAAGGACCAAATCAATGACTATCGCGTTAAAAACGATGCGTATATCTCACACAAGTCTTGATTTAGGGAGACCTTCTTATTGTTTATCTCAAGTTGTCAAAGAAAGAGGTGATTATGAGTCTTATGACTTCGTTCTAGTTTGATTTGCATCAAAAGGAGCAATCCTAACAATAGTGCATTCAAAACGATCCGTACAACTCACACAAGTCTTCATTTAGAGAGACCTTCTTGTTGTCTGATTAGTTCTCTTAAATTGTTAAAATATAGGTGATTATGAGTCCTATTACTTCATTCTAGTTGAAATTAGAATCAAAAGGAGCAATCCCATCACTATCGCGTCCAAAACGATGCGTAGATCTCTCACAAGTCTTCATTTAGGGAGACCTTCTTATTGTTTGATTAGTTCTCTCAAATTGTTAAAATATAGGTGATTATGAGTCCTATTACTTCATTAAAGTTGAAATTAGAATCAAAAGGAGCAATCCCATCACTATCGCGTCCAAAACGATGCGTAGATCTCACACAAGTCTTCATTTAGGGAGACCTTCATATTGTTTCGTTGGTTGTTTTGAATTTACAAAGAAAGAGGTGATTAAGAGACTGTGTTACTTCGTTCTAGTTTGATTAGCTTTAAAAAAGAGAAACCCATTACTATCGCGTCCAAAACTATGCGTACATCTCACACAAGCCTTCGTTTAGGGAGACCTTCTTATTGTTTCATTAGTTCTCTCAAATTGTCAAAATATAGGTGATTATGAGTCCTATTACTTTGTTCTAGTTGAAATTAGCATCAAAAGGAGCAATCACATCACTATCGCGTCCAAAACGATGCGTAGAACTCACACAATTCTTCATTTAGGGAGACCTTCATATTGTTTCATTGGTTGTTTCGAATTTACAAAGAAAGAGGTGATTAAGAGTTGTATTACTTCCTTCTAGTTTGATTAGCGTCAAAAGTAGAAACCCATGACTATCGGGTCCAAAACTAGGCGTACATCTCACACAAGTCTTCATTTAGGGAGACCTTCTTATTGTTTCATTGGTTCTCTAAAATTGTCAAAGAAAGAGGTGATTAGGAGTCCAATTAATTCGTTCTAACTTGATTTGCATCAAATGGACCAAATCTATGACTATCGCATTAAAAACGATGTGTACATCTCACACAAGTCTTGATTTGGGGAGACTTTCATATTGTTTCATTGGTTCTCTCAACTTGTCAAAGAAAGAGGTGATTATGAGTGCTATGACTTCGTTCTAGTTTGATTAGCATCAAAAGGAGCAATCCTATCACTAGTGCATTCAAAATGATCCGTACATCTCACACAAGTTTTCATTTAGGGAGACCTTATTGTTTGATTAGTTCTCTCAAATTGTTAAAATATAGGTGATTATGAGTCCTATTACTTCATTCTAGTTGAAATTAGAATCAAAAGGAGCAATCCCATCACTATCGCGTCCAAAACGATGCGTAGATCTCACACAAGTCTTCATTTAGGGAGACCTTCATATTGTTTCGTTGGTTGTTTCGAATTTACAAAGAAAGAGGTGATTAAGAGTTGTATTACTTCATTCTAGTTTGATTAGCGTCAAAAGGAGAAACCCATGACTATCGCCTCCAAAATCATTCGTACATCGCACACAAGTCTTGATTTAGGGAGACCTTCTTAATGTTTCATTGGTTCTCTCAAATTGTCAAAGAAAAATGTGATTATGAGTCCTATGACTTCGTTCTAGTTTGATTAGCATCAAAAGGAGCAATCCTATCATTAGTGCATTCAAAACGATCCGTACACCTCACACAAGTCTTCATTTAAAGAGACCTTCTTATTGTTTGATTAGTTCTCTCAAATTGTTAAAATATAGGTGATTATGAGTTGTATTACTTCATTCTAGTTGAAATTAGAATCAAAAGGAGCAATCCCATCACTATCGCGTCCAAAACGATGCGTAGATCTCTCACAAGTCTTCATTTAGAGAGACGTTCATATTGTTTCATTGGTTGTTTTGAATTTACAAAGAAAGAGGTGATTAAGAGACTGTGTTACTTTGTTCTAGTTTTATTAGCTTTACAAAGGAGAAACCCATAACTATCGTGTCCAAAACCATGCGTACATCTCGCACAAGTTTTCGTTTAGGGAGACCTTCTTATTGTTTCATTAGTTCTCTCAAATTGTCAAAATATAGGTGATTATGAGTCTTATTACTTCGTTCTGGTTAAAATTAGCATCAAAAGGAGCAATCACATCACTATCGCATCCAAAACGATGCGTAGAACTCACACAAGTCTTCATTTAGGGAGACCTTCATATTGTTTCATTGGTTGTTTCGAATTTACAAATAAAGAGGTGATTAAGAGTTGTATTACTTCCTTCTAGTTCGATTAGCGTCAAAAGTAGAAACCCATGACTATCGCGTCCAAAACCAGGCGTACATCTCACACAAGTCTTCATTTAGGGAGACCTTCTTATTGTTTCATTGGTTCTCTAAAATTGTCAAAGAAAGAGGTGATTAGGAGTCCAATTAATTTGTTCTAATTTGATTAGCATCAAAAGGACGAAATCAATGACTATCGCGTTAAAAACGATGCGTACATCTCACACAAGTCTTGATTTAGGGAGACCTTCTTATTGTTTCATTGGTTATCTCTAATTTCCAAAGAAAGAGGTGATTATGAGTCTTATGACTTCGTTCTAGTTTAATTTGCATCAAAAGTAGCAATCCTATCAATAGTGCATTCAAAACGGTCCGTACACCTCACACAAGTCTTCATTTAGAGAGACCTTCTTATTGTTTGATTAGTTCTCTCAAATTGTTAAAATATAGGTGATTATGAGTCCTATAACTTCATTCTAGTTGAAATTAGAATCAAAAGGAGCAATCCCATCACTATCGCGTCCAAAACGATGCGTAGATCTCACACAAGTCTTCATTTAAGGAGACCTTCATATTGTTTCATTGGTTGTTTCGAATTTACAAAGAAAGAGGTGATTAAGAGATGTATTACTTCGTTCTAGTTTGATTAGCGTCAAAAGTAGAAACCCATGACTATCGCGTCCAAAACCAGGAGTACATCTCACAGAAGTCTTCATTTAGGGAGACCTTCTTATTGTTTCATTGGTTCTCTAAAATTGTCAAAGAAAGAGGTGATTAGGAGTCCAATTAATTCGTTCTAATTTGATTCGCATCAAAAGGACCAAATCAATGACTATCGCGTTAAAAACGATGCGTACATCTCACACAAGTCTTGATTTAGGGAGACCTTCTTATTGTTTCGTTGGTTCTCTGAAATTGTCAAAAAAAGAGGTGATTATGAGTCTTATGACTTCGTTCTAGTTTGACTAGCATCGAAAGGAGCAATCCTATCACTAGTGCATTCAAAACGATCTATACATCTCACACAAGTCTTCATTTAGAGAGACATTCTTATTGTTTGATTAGTTCTCTCAAATTGGTAAAATATAGGTTATTATGAATCCTATTACTTCATTATAGTTGAAATTAGAATCAAAAGGAGCAATCCCATCACTATCGCGTCCAAAACCAGGCGTACATCTCACACAAGTCTTCATTTAGGGAGACCTTCATATTATTATGTTGGTTGTTTTGAATTTACAAAGAAAGAGGTGATTAAGAGACTATGTTACTTCGTTCTAGTTTGATTAGCTTTAAAAAGTAGAAACCCATGACTATCGTGTCCAAAACTATGCGTACATCTCACACAAGTCTTCGTTTAGGGAGACCTTCTTATTGTTTCATTAGTTTTCTCAAATTGTCAAAATACAGGTGATTATGAGTCCTATTACTTCGTTCTAGTTGAAATTAGCGTCAAAAGGATCAATCACATCCCTATCGCGTCCAAAACGATGCGTAGAACTCACACAAGTCTTCATTTAGGTAAACCTTCAGATTGTTTCATTGGTTGTTTTGAATTTACAAAGAAAGAGGTGATTAAGAGTTGTATTACTTCGTTCTAGTTTGATTAGCGTCAAAAGGAGAAACCCATGACTATCGCGTCCAAAATCATGCGTACATCTCACACAAGTCTTCATTTAGGGAGACATTCTTATTGTTTCATTGGTTCTCTCAAATTGTCAAAAAATAGGTGATTATAAGTCCTATTACTTCGTTCTAGTTGAAATTAGCATCAAAAGGAGCAATCACATCACTATCGCGTCCAAAACGATGCGTAGAACTCACACAAGTATTCATTTAGGGAGACCTTCATATTGTTTCATTGGTTGTTTCAAATTTACAAAGAAAGAGGTGATTAAGAGTTGTATTACTTCCTTCTAGTTTGATTAGCGTCAAAAGTAGAAACCCATGACTATCGCGTCCAAAATCAGGCGTACATCTCACACAAGTCTTCATTTAGGGAGACCATCTTATTGTTTCATTGGTTCTCTGAAATTGTCAAAGAAAGAGGTGATTTGGAGTCCAATTAATTCGTTCTAATTTGATTAGCATCAAAAGGACCAAATCAATGACTATCGCGTTAAAAACGATGCGTACATCTCACACAAGTATTGATTTAGGGAGACCTTCTTATTGTTTATCTCAAGTTGTCAAAGAAAGAGGTGATTATGAGTCTTATGACTTCGTTCTAGTTTGATTTGCATCAAAAGGAGCAATCCTATCAATAGTGCATTCAAAACGATCCGTACACCTTTCACAAGTCTTCATTTAGAGAGACCTTCTTATTGTTTGATTAGTTCTCTCAAATTGTTAAAATATAGGTGATTATGAGTCCTATTACTTCATTCTAGTTGAAATTAGAATCAAAAGGAGCAATCCCATCACTATAGCGTCCAAAACGATGCATAGATCTCTCACAAGTCTTCATTTAGGGAGACCATCTTATTGTTTGATTAGTTCTCTAAAATTGTTAAAATATAGGTGATTATGAGTCCTATTACATCATTCAAGTTAAAATTAGAATCAAAAGGAGCAATCCCATCACTATCGCGTCCAAAACGATGCGTAGATCTCACACAAGTCTTCATTTAGGGAGACCATCTTATTGTTTTGTTGGTTGATTTGAATTTACAAAGAAAGAGGTGATTAAGAGACTGTGTTACTTCGTTCTAGTTTGATTAGCTTTAAAAAGGAGAAACCCATGACTATCACGTCCAAAACTATGCGTACATCTCACACAATTCTCCGTTTAGGGAGACCTTCTTATTGTTTCATTAGTTCTCTCAAATTGTCAAAATATAGGTGATTATGAGTCCTATTACTTCGTTCTAGTTGAAATTAGCATCAAAAGGAGCAATCACATCACTATCGCGGCCAAAACGATGCGTAGAACTCACACAAGTCTTCATTTAGGGAGACCTTCAGATTGTTTCATTGGTTGTTTCGAATTTACAAAGAAAGAGGCGATTAAGAGTTGTATTACTTCCTACTAGTTTGATTAGCGTCAAAAGTAGAAACCCATGACTATCGCGTCCAAAACCAGGCGTACATCTCACACAAGTCTTCATTTAGGGAGACCTTCTTATTGTTTCATTGGTTCTCTAAAATTGTCAAAGAAAGAGGTGATTAGGAGTCCAATTAATTCGTTCTAATTTGATTTGCATCAAAAGCACCAAATCAGTGACTATCGCATTAAAAACGATGTGTACATCTCACACAAGTCTTGATTTAGGGAGACTTTCTTATTGTTTCATTGGTTCTCTCAACTTATCAAAGAAAGAGGTGATTATGAGTCCTATGACTTCGTTCTAGTTTGATTAGCATCAAAATGAGCAATCCTATCACTAGTGCATTCAAAATGATCCATACATCTCACACAAGTCTTTATTTAGAGAGACCTTCTTATTGTTTGATTAGTTCTCTCAAACTGTTAAAATATAGGTGATTATGAGTCCTATTACTTCATTCTAGTTGAAATTAGAATCAAACGGAGCAATCCAATCACTATCGCGTCCAAAACGATGCGTATATCTCACGCAAGTCTTCATGTAGGGAGAACTTCATATTGTTTCGTTGGTTGTTTCAAATTTACAAAGAAAGAGGTGAATAAGAGTTGTATTACTTCGTTCTAGTTTGATTAGCGTCAAAAGGAGAAACCCATGACTATCGAGTCCAAAATCATGCGTACATCTCACACAAGTCTTGATTTAGGGAGATCTTCTTAATGTTTCATTGGTTCTCTCAAATTGTCAAAGAAAAATGTGATTATGAGTCTTATGACTTCGTTCTAGTTTGATTAGCATCAAAAGGAGCAATCCTATCACTAGTGCATTCAAAACGATCCGTACACCTCACACAAGTCTTCATTTAGAGAGACCTTCTTATTGTTTGATTAGTTCTCTCAAATTGTTAAAATATAGGTGATTATGAGCCCTATTACTTCATTCTAGTTGAAATTAGAATCAAAAAGAGCAATCCCATCACTATCGCGTCCAAAACGATGCGTAGATCTCTCACAAGTCTTCATTTAGGGAGACGTTCATAATGTTTCATTGGTTGTTTTGAATTTACAAAGAAAGAGGTGATTAAGAGACTGTGTTACTTCGTTCTAGTTTGATTAGCTTTAAAAAGGAGAAACCCATGACTATCGCATCCAAAACCATGCGTACATCTCGCACAAGTTTTTGTTTAGGGAGACCTTCTTATTGTTTCATTAGTTCTCTCAAATTGTCAAAATATAGGTGATTATGAGTCTTATTACTTCGTTCTAGTTAAAATTAGCATCAAAAGGTGCAATCACATCACTATCGCGTCCAAAACGATGCGTAGAACTCACACAAGTCTTCATTTAGGGAGACCTTCAGATTGTTTCATTGGTTGTTTCGAATTTACAAAGAAAGAGGTGATTAAGAGTTGTATTACTTCGTTCTAGTTTGATTAGCGTCAAAAGGAGAAACTCATGACTATCGCGTCCAAAATCATGCGTACATCTCACCCAAGTCTTCATTTAGGGAGACCTTCTAATTGTTTCATTGGTTCTCTAAAATTCTCAAAGAAAGAGCTGATTAGGTGTCCAATTAATTAGTTCTAATTTGATTTGCATCAAAAGGACCAAATCAATGACTATCGCGTTAAAAATGATGCGTACATCTCACACAAGTCTTGATTTAGGGAGACCTTCTTATTGTTTCATTTGTTCTCTCAAATTGTCAAAGAAAGAGGTGATTATGAGTCCTATGACTTCATTCAGTTTGATTAGCATCAAAAGGAGCAATCCTATCACTAGTGCATTCAAAATGATACGTACATCTAACACAAGCCTTCATTTAGAGAGACCTTCTTATTGTTTCATTAGTTCTCTCAAATTGTTAAAATATAGGTGATTATGAGTCCTATTACTTCATTCTAGTTGAAATTAGAATCAAAAGGAGCAATCCTATCACTATCGCGTCCAAAACGATGCGTAGATCTCACACAAGTCTTTATTTAGGGAGACGTTCATATTGTTTCATTGGTTGTTTTGAATTTACAATGAAAGAGGTGATTAAGAGATTGTGTTACTTCGTTCTAGTTTGATTAGCTTTAAAAAGGAGAAACCTATGACTATCGCGTCCAAAACCATGCGTACATCTCACACAAGTCTTGATTTAGGGAGACCTTCTTATTGTTTCATTGGTTCTCTGAAATTGTCAAAGAAAGAGGTGATTATGAGTCTTATGACTTCGTTCTAGTTTGACTAGCATCAAAAGGAGCAATCCTATCCCTAGTGCATTCAAAACGATCTATACATCTCACACAAGTCTTCATTTAGAGATACATTCTTATTGTTTGATTAGTTCTCTCAAATTGTTAAAATATAGGCGATTATGAATCCTATTACTTCATTCTAGTTGAAATTAGAATCAAGAGGAGCAATCCCATCACTATCGCGTCCAAAACGATGCGTAGATCTCACACAAGTCTTCATTTAGGGAGACCTTCATATTATTTTGTTAGTTGTTTTGAATTTACAAAGAAAGAGGTGATTAAGAGACTGTGTTACTTCGTTCTAGTTTGATTAGCTTTAAAAAGGAGAAACCCATTACTATCGTGTCCAAAACTATGCGTACATCTCACACAAGTCTTCGTTTAGGGAGACCTTCTTATTGTTTCACTAGTTTTCTCAAATTGTCAAAATATAGGTGATTATGAGTCCTATTACTTCGTTCTAGTTGAAATTAACGTCAAAAGGAGCAATCACATCACTATAGCGTCCAAAACGATGCGTAGAACTCACACAAGTCTTCATTTAGGGAAACCTTCAGATTGTTTCATTGGTTGTTTCAAATTTACAAAGAAAGAGGTGATTAAAAGTTGTATTACTTCGTTCTAGTTTGATTAGCGTCAAAAGGAGAAACCCATGACTATCGCGTCCAAAATCATGCGTACATCTCACACAAGTCTTCATTTAGGGAGACCTTCTTATTGTTTCATTGGTTCTCTCAAATTATCAAAATATAGGTGATTATAAGTCCTATTACTTCGTTCTAGTTGAAATTAGCATCAAAATGAGCAATCACATCACTATCGCGTCCAAAACGATGCGTAGAACTCACACAAGTATTCATTTAGGGAGACCTTCATATTGTTTCATTGGTTGTTTCAAATTTACAAAGAAAGAGGTGATTAAGAGTTGTATTACTTCCTTCTAGTTTGATTAGCGTCAAAAGTAGAAACCCATGACTATCGCGTCCAAAATCAGGCGTACATCTCACACAAGTCTTCATTTAGGGAGACCTTCTTATTGTTTCATTGGTTCTCTAAAATTGTCAAAGAAAGAGGTGATTAGGAGTCCAATTAATTCGTTCTAATTTGATTAGCATCAAAAGGACCAAATCAATGACTATCGCGTTAAAAACGATGCGTACATCTCACACAAGTCTTGATTTAGGGAGACCTTCTTATTGTTTCATTGGTTATCTCAAATTGTCAAAGAAAGAGGTGATTATGAGTCTTATGACTTTGTTCTAGTTTGATTTGCATCAAAAGGAGCAATCCTATCAATAGTGCATTCAAAACGATCCGTACACCTCACACAAGTCTTGTGACGCCCCCAAATCCACGTTCCTTTGAAACCTCGAATTCGGTGCCGTCACGATACTACTAACGCCAAACTATTATATCTTTTATTCATTACTAAAAGAATACATCTTTACTTATTACAATTTAGAATATTAATTCTATTTATATCCAAGATCTCATCTTTACATCATATTCGATGTTACTAAAATGCGGAATAATTTAAACTTTTTCAATCCTCCTTGAATAAAATCTTTTATTGATTTCATAACTTGAATCAATTACAACCCTTGAATCAATTATAAAATATGATTCATTATATTTGAGTTATCGTATAACGTTTACAACTCGACCTGATATCCTCTATGTATTAACTAATACATCTTTACAGTACGACAAGTTTTAAACAACGTATACAATTATCAAGTACAACTCTTAGAACCTAAACAAGGTTCAAACGATAATCTAAAAAGTATTCTTCATTGCGATACTATCTATCTTTATCAATCAAGAAGCACGAAATCTTTACCGTGAATCCTTATCCTGCAAAAGTGGTTATTTGCAAGAGTGAGCTCGACAGCTCAGCAATTCTAACAGTCCTCATGCATCACATAGCATATAACATCATACTCAGTTCATGCATTTATAAAAAGTTTATATTTACTACGCATGCTACTTTTCACATAACAAGTATATCATCAAAGATCAACTTTCAATCTCATTTATATCTCAAATACAGTTCATATATAAGTTCACATTATCATAGCATAATATAATTCAACTAACAGTTATTGAATTCATATATCAAATAGGACCTGAAAGACTTTCCTGATTCGTAGTTTAATAACTACGACTTAACTGCTTAAGAATCTCTGCACTTTGTGTAATCCTACACAGTTATATTAACCATAGAGATCACACTCATCAGTTATATGCATCCACACATTCTCAATGTAATAATAAAGGTTACATTGTTGTCTAACTTGTTTCTTAGAACCTTGTTTCACTTTCTTATCATACGTTTAGTATAGCTAGGTACGCATAGGTATACCTTAACCATACTCAATTAATATCATCTTTCATATACGCATGTCCGCCTACAACTAATCTATTTACCTATAGTTAGTGTAGTACATCTTCAAAACATGCTCGCACAGTGCATATCATGGTTAACTAGCGGGGTGCACATATCAATCACGACTAGAGGCATATAAGTCCTATCATGCATGTTCATAAAGTTAGAATGCCAGTAACTCTATGTTTAACCATTCTACTTTCAAAACTTCATAAGTTTTATTCTCCAAAAATCAATGTCATGCTTAACTAATCATGCAAGGCTACTTTGAATCATTTTATATCTACTTATGCCATGTACGTATGTTATCATATTTAGAACTTTAAGTACACAAGTTCCTTTAAGTTTAATTTCAAGGCTTCAAGTTTTCTCTAGAACCGCACACTAAAGTGACCAAGAGGTTCATGGTATTCAAAGGGGTTTGAAACCACATGACATACCTATTTCCATGCATAACTAGGTCATACAATCATCCTTAAAAATCAGAACATACACATCATATGTATATGTCAAGGTTCGTTTATAAAACTTTAAGTCTATTTTCAAACTACAAGTCTTTTCTATCAATAATGTATGGTAGTGTGATTAACACCTTAAACATGTATTTCATGTCAATATAAACCATACTATCGGGTTCACAAAATTAGAATATAAACATGACTTATATACGCCAAAATTCGTTTATAAAACCTTAAGTTTATTTTCAAAACTATAACTTCATTGTTCACGTAAGCGATCCGAATATAATATGCACATACTAGTTTAACAAGTCCATATATATGTATTAATCATACCAGCATGCTTGTCCTAATTTCTTTCAATATCTATCATTTAGCAGACATCAAGCAGGAACAAAATCTGCAGAAACTGGGATCAGGGACCGGCGCAGCGCGCAGCTGTGCCGTGTCTGGTTCATGCCAGAGAGCAGCCTGCTTCGGCAGTTTTCCAGCCCAAACACAGAAACTTAATACGAACTTGATTCTAATCAACCATATGACAGTCTATACATATGTATAAGCTAGTATAGCAACTAAGGAGCAATTAACAAACATTGCTTGATCACATAATCATGGATTCCATACTCAATTCAAGAATTAGAAATTTACATAATTTTAGAAAACATGAATTGAAGAACATGAAAGGTATATTATACCTCTGCTAACAACTTGGGCTTGCTGCTACTAAATTCTCTCTCAATTCTAGAATGCTATTACTAAGGTATGCAATGCTCTCCACTTAACACTTAAGCAAAAGCTCAGCAAATGAAAAGATGAAGGAGAAGAGCTTCATTTTATAGGCAAATGTTTACACAGACATTACAATTCCACCTCAAATTAAACCAAAGGAATGCAAGCTTGTTCAATGGATAAGGGAGAGTTGGTGAGAGTGGGTGGAACTCATCATGAATTCCTCACCCTTGCTCATCATTTGCTATGGAATGCTGAGTTTGAGGAGTAAGAAGTAGACTAGCTTGGAGCATATCACGTGAAGGAGAAATGAGATGGGCACATAATGTGGGACAATAAATAACTCAGCAACTGGGTATACAATACACTAAGGTTATATATATAGCCTATCATGCTTACTAAGACTATATCATAATTCATTTCATAAACACTTAGGTTATAATGAATTAGAGGGTACACAATATCACTCATAATGAGCAAATAATAATATAATGTATCAAGTAGTGTACATACATATAATCCATGTACATCTTATTAATGCCGAATATAATTCTATCGGGTACCATCACAGTGTATTGTCTCCTCTATTAGTAAATTCAATAATTGTTTACAATATATCTATGATATATTATTTTATTGTATACTTAATATACACATTGTCACACCCACATTTCATGTACCTCTTACAACTCAATAAACTTTACTATATAGTTTATATTCATAAATAGCATAGTCATATTGTACTTTATATTTCGTACAATATATAGTTAGTTACTATACGTTATACTTTAATATCTCATGGTTGCACATAGAATTTAATAAATTACTTATCTTATCAATTAATTAATAATAATATTAATTAATCTATTTCTCATAAATCAATGGAATTATAATTTCCATAACAATTAATTAACATTTATATAGTTAATTATCACAATAAATAAATATAAATCTTATTATGTTTATAACAAATATACTTATTATCATGCTATCACTCGCAATAATAATAATTCAACATATTATTATAATAACAATTAATATAGATTAATTGTTTAATTAATAATTCTTTCATCTTTGAATTAATCAATCCATTACCGAATCTATTATCGTGCCACACAAGGCATTTCTCACAAGCTTAATCTCAAGCTTATTATTATTCTCATCACTTACTCATCTCTCACCACATTACTACTCATAACATGTTCAATTAAATTAGAACTATTAAATCCAAGGTCCACATATAAATATTTTACAAATCGAATATTCAAATATTATATATAACCTTTACGGAAATATAATAACTCAAGCTATTAAAATGTTAAATTACTTCAATTAATTATACTTATAATAAGTATAACTTTTACGCTTATAATAATTAATATATACTCTATTAATTATTCCAATAATAATATTCACGATCAAATAATAACTTAAGTTATTTAATATATTAAAAATAACTTAGTTTCCTTTCATTAATTAAACTCCCTTGAAAAATACATTAGAAATTATGTATTTTGCCATAACATAAATATTATGTTTTCTCCGAATAAAGACATTCATTATTAGAAAATAATTTACTTATTGTCTCAAGACAATATTCTTAATATAATTTCAAATAACTATATGTACGACACATGTACATATATTATATATAGTAAATAGATAATAAGTTTATTCTCTATTATAAGAAATTATTTCTATCAATTTATTTACATATAGCAAATATGTAATATATCTATCATATTAATCAATCACACCTTATACAAAATATATAAGGTAATGTTACTATTCAAAAATAACATTTCCTCCTTTTATTAAAATAATTCAATATTAAAAATTATTTTAATATCCTTTATTAAAATATATAATAACCATTTCTCTTTCTTTTCTATAAATTATTCCCAAAACAATTTCTTCAAATATTCATTTAAAGATATAGTGATTTCCATCTCCCTTTTAATAACGTATATATATATATATATATTTAACGTTATTCGCACATTAGACTTTCTCACATATTACTATTCTAAGTAATATAAAAGTATCAACTATAATTACATATTCAACACACATATTAATTCACTCATTTACTTAAGTAAATTAAACACTATACTATATCATCATAGTTAATTAAGATTCAATACTCTCATTATATTATTTCATAATATAACTCCCAACTTAAATTAACTAATATTTATTCTTATTAGTTAATTCCTTAACTAACTCATGCTTCACTATCCAAACCTATTCACGGATAGCTTAAGTGCTATTAATAACCTATATTATAAACATACTAGTTATTAATACACATACTCAAGAATATGGTGATTATACATTAAGGATATTTAATGTCACCAACTTACTATCATAAAATAATTCTATAAATTATTTAATATCGATAGGAATTTATCCACTTACTTTATCTCAACTGAATCGTCTCTACGCTAAGTAAGAAATATACATTAATAGTATATTTATAAATCACAAAACACATATTACATAGTCCATATTACCTTATGTAATATAATACCACATACCTCATATCTCATATATATACTCTTATTCGAACCCATCTCACGGTTTAAGAATTTTATTTATTAAATCATTATTTAATAATATCTAAAAATTCGGGTTCTTACAAGTCTTCATTTAGAGAGACCTTCTTATTGTTTGATTAGTTCTCTCAAATTGTTAAAATATAGGTGATTATGAGCCCTATTACTTCATTCTAGTTGAAATTAGAATCAAAAGGAGCAATCCCATCACTATCGCGTCCAAAACAATGCGTAGATCTCTCACAAGTCTTCATTTAGGGAGACCTTCATATTGTTTCATTGGTTGTTTTGAATTTACAAAGAAAGAGGTGATTAAGAGACTGTGTTATTTCGTTCTAGTTTGATTAGCTTTAAAAAGGAGAAACCCATGACTATCGCGTCCAAAACCATGCGTACATCTCACACAAGTCTTTGTTTAGGGAGACCTTCTTATTGTTTCATTAGTTTTCTCAAATTGTCAAAATATAGGTCATTATGAGTCCTGTTACTTCGTTCTAGTTGAAATTAGCATCAAAAGGAGCAATCACATCACTATCGCGTCCAAAACGATGCGTAGAACTCGCACAAGTCTTTATTTAGGGAGACCTTCAGATTGTTTCATTGGTTGTTTCAAATTTACAAAGAAAGAGGTGATTAAGAGTTGTATTACTTCGTTCTAGTTTGATTAGCGTCAAAAGGAGAAACCCATGATTATCGCGTCCAAAATCATGCGTACATCTCACACAAGTCTTCATTTAAGGAGACCTTCTTATTGTTTCATTGGTTCTCTAAAATTATCAAAGAAAGAGGTGATTAGGTGTCCAATTAATACGTTCTAATTTGATTTGCATCAAAAGGACCAAATCAATGACTATCGGGTTAAAAACGATGCGTACATCTCACACAAGTCTTGATTTAGGGAGCCTTCTTATTGTTTCATTGGTTCTCTCAAATTGTCAAAGAAAGAGGTGATTATGAGTCCTATGACTTCGTTCTAGTTTGATTAGCATCAAAAGGAGCAATCCTATCACTAGTGCATTCAAAACGATCCGTACATCTCACACAAGTCTTCATTTAGAGAGACCTTCTTATTGTTTGATTAGTTCTCTCAAATTATTAAAATATAGGTGATTATGAGTCCTATTACTTCATTCTAGTTGAAATTATAATCAAAAGGAGCAATCCCATCACTATCGCGTCCAAAACAATGCGTAGATCTCACACAAGTCTTCATTTAGGGAGACCTTCATATTGTTTCATTGGTTGTTTTGAATTTACAAAGAAAGAGGTGATTAAGAGACTGTGTTACTTCGTTCTAGTTTGATTAGCTTTAAAAAGTAGAAACCCATGACTATCGCGTCCAAAACCATGCTTACATCTCACACAAGTCTTCATTTAGGGAGACCTTCTTATTGTTTCATTAATTCTCTCAAATTGTCAAAATATAGGTGATTATAAGTCCTATTACTTCGTTCTAGTTGAAATTTGCAACAAAAGGAGCAATCACATCACTATCGCGTCCAAAACGATGCGTAGAACTCACACAAGTATTCATTTAGAGAGACCTTCATATTGTTTCATTGGATGTTTCAAATTTACAAAGAAAGAGGTGATTAAGAGTTGTATTACTTCCTTCCAGTTTGATTAGCGTCAAAAGTAGAAACCCATGACTATCGCGTCCAAAATCAAGCGTACATCTCACACAAGTCTTCATTTAGGGAGACTTTCTTATTGTTTCATTGGTTCTCTAAAATTGTCAAAGAAAGAGGTGATTAGGTGTCCAATTAATTCGTTCTAATTTGATTTGCATCAAAAGGACCAAATCAATGACTATCGTGTTAAAAACGATGCGTACATCTCACACAAGTCTTGATTTAGGGAGACATTCTTATTGTTTCATTGGTTATCTCAAATTGTCAAAAAAAGAGGTGATTATGAGTCTTATGACTTCGTTCTAGTTTGATTTGCATCAAAAGGAGCAATCCTATCAATAGTGCATTCAAAACGATCCGTACACCTCACACAAGTCTTCATTTAGAGAGACCTTCTTATTGTTTGATTAGTTCTCTCAAATTGTTAAAATATAGATGATTATGAGTCCTATTACATCATTCTAGTTGAAATTAGAATTAAAAGGAGCAATTCCATCACTATCGCATCCAAAACGATGCGTAGATCTCTCACAAGTCTTCATTTAGGGAGACCTTCATATTGTTTCATTGTTTGTTTTGAATTTACAAAGAAAGAGGTGATAAGAGACTGTGTTACTTCGTTCTAGTTTGATTAGCTTTAAAAAGGAGAAACCCATGACTATCGCGTCCAAAACCATGCGTACATCTCACACAAGTCTTCGTTTAGGGAGACCTTCTTATTGTTTCATTAGTTTTCTCAAATTGTCAAAATATAGGTCATTATGAGTCCTATTACTTCGTTTTAGTTGAAATTAGCATCAAAAGGAGCAATCACATCACTATCGCGTCCAAAACGATGCGTAGAACTCACACAAGTCTTTATTTAGGGAGACCTTCAAATTGTTTCATTGGTTGTTTCGAATTTACAAGGAAAGAGGTGATTAAGAGTTGTATTACTTCGTTCTAGTTTGATTAGCGTCAAAAGGAGAAACCAATGACTATCGCGTCCAAAATCATGCGTACATCTCACACAAGTCTTTATTTAGGGAGACCTTCTTATTGTTTCATTGGTTCTCTAAAATTGTCAAAGAAAGAGGTGATTAGGTGTCCAATTAATTCGTTCTAATTTGATTTGCATCAAAAGGACCAAATCAATGACTATCGGGTTAAAAACGATGCGTACATCTCACACAAGTCTTGATTTAGGGAGCCTTCTTATTGTTTCATTGGTTCTCTCAAATTGTCAAAGAAAGAGGTGATTATGAGTCCTATGACTTCGTTCTAGTTTTGATTAGCATCAAAAGGAGCAATCCTATCACTAGTGCATTCAAAACGATCCGTACATCTTACACAAGTCTTCATTTAGACAGACCTTCTTATTATTTGATTAGTTCTCTCAAATTATTAAAATATAGGTGATTATGAGTCCTATTACTTCATTCTAGTTGAAATTAGAATCAAAAGGAGCAATCCCATCACTATCGCGTCCAAATCGATGCGTAGATCTCACACAAGTCTTTATTTAGGGAGACCTTCATATTGTTGTATTGGTTGTTTTGAATTTACAAAGAAAGAGGTGATTAAGAGACTGTGTTACTTCGTTCTAGTTTAATAAAAAGGAGAAACCCATGACTATCGCGTCCCAAACCATGCTTACATCTCACAAAAGTCTTCGTTTAGGGAGACCTTCTTATTGTTTCATTAATTCTCTCAAACTGTCAAAATATAGGTGATTATAAGTCCTATTATTTCGTTCTAGTTGAAATTAGCATCAAAATGAGCAATCACATCACTATCGCGTCCAAAACGATGCGTAGAACTCACACAAGTATTCATTTAGGGAGACCTTCATATTGTTTCATTGGGTGTTTCAAATTTACAAAGAAAGGGGTGATTAAGAGTTGTATTACTTCCTTCTAGTTTGATTAGCGTCAAAAGTAGAAACCCATGACTATCGCGTCCAAAATCAGGCGTACATCTCACACAAGTCTTCATTTAGGGAGACCTTCTTATTGTTTCATTGGTTCTTTAAAATTGACAAAGAAAGAGGTGATTAGGTGTCCAATTAATTCGTTCTAATTTGATTAGCATCAAAAGGACCAAATCAATGACTATCGCGTTAAAAACTATGCGTACATCTCACACAAGTCTTGATTTAGGGAGACCTTCTTATTGTTTCCTTGGTTATCTCAAATTGTCAAAGAAAGAGGTGATTATGAGTCTTATGACTTCGTTCTAGTTTGATTTGCATCAAAAAGAGCAATCCTATCAATAGTGCATTCAAAACGATCCGTACACCTCACACAAGTCTTCATTTAGAGAGACCTTCTTATTGTTTGATTAGTTCTCTCAAATTGTTAAAATATAGATGATTATGAGTCCTATTACATCATTCTAGTTGAAATTAGAATCAAAAGGAGCAATCCCATCTCTATCGCATCCAAAACGATGCGTAGATCTTGCACAAGTCTTCATTTAGGGAGACCTTCATATTGTTTCATTGGTTGCTTTGAATTTACAAAGAAAGAGGTGATTAAGAGACTGTGCTACTTCGTTCTAGTTTGATTAGCTTTAAAAAGGAGAAACCCATGACTATCGCGTTCAAAACCATGCGTACATCTCACACAAGTCTTCGTTTAGGGAGACCTTCTTATTGTTTCATTAGTTTTCTCAAATTGTCAAAATATAGGTCATTATGAGTCCTATTACTTCGTTCTAGTTGAAATTAGCATCAAAAGGAGCAATCACATCACTATCGCGTCCAAAACGATGCGTAGAACTCACACAAGTCTTTATTTAGGAAGACCTTCAGATTGTTTCATTGGTTGTTTCGAATTTACAAAGAAAGAGGTGATTAAGAGTTGTATTACTTCGTTCTAGTTTGATTAGCGTCAAAAGTAGAAACCCATGACTATCGCGTCCATAATCATGCGTACATCTCACACAAGTCTTCATTTAGGGAGACCTTCTTATTGTTTTATTGGTTCTCTAAAATTGTCAAAGAAAGAGTTGATTAGGTGTCCAATTAATTCGTTCTAATTTGATTTGCATCAAAAGGACCAAATCAATGACTATTGGGTTAAAAACGATGCGTACATCTCACACAAGTCTTGATTTAGGGAGCCTTCTTATTGTTTCATTGGTTCTCTCAAATTGTCAAAGAAAGAGGTGATTAGGAGTCCTATGACTTCGTTCTAGTTTGATTAGCATCAAAAGGAGCAATCCTATCACAGTTGTATTCAAAACGATCCGTACATCTCACATAAGTCTTCATTTAGAGAGACCTTCTTATTGTTTGATTAGTTCTCTCAATTTTTTTAAAATATAGGTGATTATGAGTCCTATTACTTCATTCTAGTTGAAATTAGAATCAAAAGGAGCAATCGCATCACTATCGCGTCCAAAACGATGCGTAGATCTCACACAAGTTTTTATTTAGGGAGACCTTCATATTGTTTCATTGGTTGTTTTGAATTTACAAAGAAAGAGGTGATTAAGAGACTGTGTTACTTCATTCTAGTTTGATTAGCTTTAAAAAGGAGAAACCCATGACTATCGCTTCCAAAACCATGCTTACATCTCACACAAGTCTTCGTTTAGGGAGACCTTCTTATTGTTTCATTAGTTCTCTGAAATTGTCAAAATATAGGTGATTATGAGTCCTATTACTTCGTTCTAGTTGAAATTAGCATCAAAAGGAGCAATCACATCACTATCGCGTCCAAAACGATGCGTAGAACTCACACAAGTCTTCATTTAGGGAGACCTTCATATTGTTTCATTGGATGTTTCGAATTTACAAATAAAGAGGTGATTAAGAGTTGTATTACTTCCATCTAGATTGATTAGCGTCAAAAGTAGAAACCCATGACTATCGCGTCCAAAACCAGGCGTACATCTCACACAAGTCTTCATTTAGGGAGACCTTCTTATTGTTTCATTGGTTCTCTAAAATTGTTAAAGAAAGAGGTGATTAGGAATCCAATTAATTCGTTCTAATTAGATTAGCATCAAAAGGACGAAATCAATGACTATCGCGTTAAAAATGATGCGTACATCTCACACAAGCCTTGATTTAGGGAGACCTTCTTATTGTTTCATTGGTTATCTCAAATTGTCAAAGAAAGAGGTGATTATGAGTCTTATGACTTCGTTCTAGTTTGATTTGCATCAAAAGGAGCAATCTTATCAATAGTGCATTCAAAACGATCCGTACACCTCACACAAGTCTTCATTTAGAGAGACCATCTTATTGTTTGATTAGTTCTCTCAAATTGTTAAAATATAGGTGATTATGAGTCCTATTACTTCATTCTAGTTGAAATTAGAATCAAAAGGAGCAATCCCATCACTATCGCGTCCAACACGATGCGTAGATCTCACACAAGTCTTCATTTAGGGAGACCTTCATATTGTTTCATTGGTTGTTTCGAATTTACAAAGAAAGAGGTGATTAAGAGTTGTATTACTACGTTCTAGTTTGATTAGCGTCAAAAGTAGAAACCCATGACTATCGGGCCCAAAACCAGGCGTACATCTCACACAAGTCTTCATTTAGGGAGACCTTCTTATTGTTTCATTGGTTCTTTAAAATTGTCGAAGAAATAGGTGATTAGGAGTCCAATTAATTCGTTCTAATTTGATTAGCATCAAAAGGACCAAATCAATGACTATCGCGTTAAAAACGATGCGTACATCTCACACAAGTCTTGATTTAGGGAGACATTCTTATTGTTTCATTGGTTCTCTCAAATTGTCAAAGAAAGAGGTGATTAGGAGTCCTATGACTTCGTTCTAGTTTGATTAGCATCAAAAGGAGCAATCCTATCACTAGTGCATTCAAAACGATCCGTACATCTCACACAAGTCTTCATTTAGAGAGACCTTATTATTGTTTGATTAGTTCTCTCAAATTATTAAAATATAGGTGATTATGAGTCCTATTACTTCATTCTAGTTGAAATTAGAATCAAAAGGAGCAATCCCATCACTATCGCGTCCAAAACAATGCGTAGATCTCACACAAGTCTTCATTTAGGGAGACCTTCATATTGTTTCATTGGTTGTTTCGAATTTACAAAGAAAGAGGTGATTAAGAGTTGTATTACTTCGTTCTAGTTTGATTAGCGTCAAAAGTAGAAACCCATGACTATCGGTCCCAAAACCAGGCGTACATCTCACACAAGTCTTCATTTAGGGAGACCTTCTTATTGTTTCATTGGTTCTCTAAAATTGTCGAAGAAAGAGGTGATTAGGAGTCCAATTAATTCGTTCTAATTTGATTAGCATCAAAAGGACCAAATCAATGACTATCGCGTTAAAAACGATGCGTACATCTCACACAAGTCTTGATTTAGGGAGACCTTCTTATTGTTTCATTGGTTTTTTGAAATTGTCAAAGAAAGAGGTGATTATGAGTCTTATGACTTCGTTCTAGTTTGATTAGCATCAAAAGGAGCAATCCTATCACTAGTGCATTCAAAACGATCCGTACATCTCACACAAGTCTTCATTTAGAGAGACCTTCTTATTGTTTGATTAGTTCTCTCAAGTTATTAAAATGTAGGTGATTATGAGTTCTATTACTTCATTCTAGTTGAAATTAGAATCAAAAGGAGCAATCCCATTACTATCGCGTCTAAAACGATGCTTAGATCTCACACAAGTCTTCATTTAGGAAGACCTTCATATTGTTTCATTGGTTGTTTTGAATTTACAAAGAAAGAGGTGACTAAGAGTGTAATACCCGAGAATTTTTATATATTATTAAATAAATATATTAATGGGAATGAGAATTTATTTGAATATAATGATTTTGTGTTATGAGAATGATTAATTCAATTATATTAAATTGAATTATTATAATAATTGAGAAATTGATGGAGTTTACGATAAACTCGATGAAATGCCTTGTGTGGCACGGTGACGTAATATAAGAATGATTATATTAATTTAAGCAATTAATCAATATTAATTGTTATTGTAGAATATTAATTAATTGTTGAGAATTATTAATGATTATATTAATTAACGAATGAATTATTAAGTAAACAATTAATCTATATTAATTGTTAATTGCTATTGTAAAATATTAGTTGATGGTTATGGAATATTAACTGTGATTGATTAATAATACGTGATTACTATTATTGCAAGAAATATAATAATAATAAGCAATGTATGATATTTAATCATATAAATTAATAATCAATGAAGAATGGATTAATTAATATTATTGTTAATTAATCAATGAGATAAATAAATTATTTATTTGACACTATGAATAATAAAACAAATAAGTAAGTTATTAATATAATAAGATTATATTAATTGATATGTGCAAATGGGCAATACTTGAATGTATAAAGTATATAGAATACAACTATATTATATAGTGTAGTGAGACACTTAAGTGTGACCATGCATGTATATATAAACTACAGTGCAATGTGATTATATTATGTACATAAACTATATAGTAAAGTTATTAAATTATGAGAGTTACATGAAATGCCTATGTGACAATGTAAATATACATTAAAGTGAGACATCATGAGTATGTGGTAGATAATTTAATAATACATGAGATAATGTGATGTGATTATATCCGAATAAATTATACTAGTATGATAAAAATATACATGGATTATATGATGTGAATAGATATATATATCCCCATGTGCTACCATGTAATGTTGTTAGGATATTTAAGTCTATGTGTGCCCTAAATGAATTTAAACCTAAGAAATATATACATGCTTATTTAACTCAAGTATCAACCATATGTACATGAAATGCTATTCTTGAAATGCTGAGATATAAGTATTGTCCCATATTGAGTGTCCAAATTTCCCCATCTCTTCTCCCACGTGAATAGCCAATGATCTAAGCTACTCCTTCATCATTTCTCTTCCTAGCTAGCATTGAGGGTGATAATGACAAGGGGTGTGGGTTGAGGTGGTGGTTGGACACTATTCCATCAACTCCCCTCAATCCTCTAGTTCTTCATTTCCCCCATTGTTTCAAACCTTGGGGCAATTGCTTTGTATGGATATTGAATTCTCCTATAAATACCAAGCCTCTCTTCATTTTCTATGTTGCTAAAATTTGTGCTAAGTTGATATAGAGAGAGTATTGTGAGTTTATAATCTGAATTTGAGAACAAGTCTTGTGCAAGTTTGAGCTCAAGAGGTATAACCTCTAAACCCATTTAAATTTCAATTCATAGAGATTGCATGATATTGTTGAAATTAGTGTGTGATAAGGTGCTAGCATAAGTTGTTAAGTATATCTATGTGTCAGGAATGTAAAGTGATGGTAGGCAAGCATGCTAGCTAAGTACATTATGAGAAATTCTGAAGCTCTGCAATAACAGAACATCTTCTGGTCTGGAACAGGAGCCGCGCGGCCGCGCGTCTCCCTAGTACAATTTGGGCACGGCCGCACGCCACTGCAGAATTTGTTGATGATTTCTTTTATATCTTCTGATGTGTTGAGCATGATGTATTGTTAGGATATGAATATAACTCACATTAACATATGGAATAAGGTTATTAGGTTATAGCAATCCATGCTAGTTGTTTTAGTTGAATATTTCAAAGAAAACTTAAAGATATGAAAAGAGAAACTTTGATATGTTGGCCCTATATTGATGTCTGACTTTGAGTCATGTTTGTATGACCTAGGAACACATGATATGAATGTCGACTTGCGTATCTAAGCTCCACAATGTAACTTGAGCATGTGAACCTCAATAGTGAACCTCTTCAACGAAAACACAAGCATTGAACATGGACTCTAACATGTTATATTAGGATTCTAGGTTCTGATTTTTGAGCATGTTATACGACCTTAAAAATGCGTGTCAAACATGTTAACGTATGAATCTAGATAGCATGAGCATGTTAGGCCTTATTAGTGAGCTTTACTAATGAAAATACGAACTTTGAACGTAAATGTTAACATGCTACTTTGAGAGTTAGAATCTGATATTTATGAACATGTTTGATGATACTCTTAGACTCACTCATGTATCATAAATGTATATGTGCCATGCTTAGGTGTCGTAACTCAAGTAAAGCATAAACGAAGCATATTTCAAACCAAAACGATGCTAATTGCACATATGCGATATGAATACTCACAAGCATGTCTAATGTGAGTTATATGACTACCTTATATGTTTAATAAGCAAGCATGTTAGACTTTGTGGTTTCATGACCTTGAATGGCTTTAAATTATTGCAAGTGTTAACTTAGAATCTATTGCATGTATGATTGGAACAAGGAAAGGTTGTATACACGTAAAAGTATTCTTTAAACATGTATACACGGTATGTGATATTATATGATGTACTTGAACCCGATTTTGACGGTTAACTTATGAGAATGACATAACTTGCTAAAATGAAATATATTTAGTATTGGTTGTAGTCTTATGTGATATTAATAATATGCGAATATGTTTGCTAATTGTGGTAGTCTCACATGATAGTAACGATGTATCAATATGATCAACTTGAGAAAAGAGGAAGTTAAGGATAGAAATTATATTCTATATAACTGTGTAGCTAGGTTAAAACTTAGCTTATGTGTTGATCGTATATTCGAAGATAAAATATGAAGTTAAATTATATGACTAATGACTATCATTACGATAGGAATTCGAAAGTGTTGACTAGCTTTACGTGAGTAAACTACGCATAAGGCAAGTATCTTAAACCCTTGCATTACTTTATTCAACGGATATCGTAAGCGAGTATCTAAAACTTATCTCTTTGGATACAAGTATTCTATCTTTGTATATTGCGAACTAGTTTCCTACTTAATTGTTTGAATTGAATTAGCATACTTGAACTCTTATTTCATTAAAGCTATTATTCATGTTGAACTTAGTATTGTTCTTGAATATTGTGAAAGTGTCCATGTCATTTGATTCGGCTAGACTTATGTTATTGAAAAATAACCCAAACTAATTGATTGGTGCGGGATCTTGTATTTGACTGAGAAGAACAACCTTCTTTGAAGGGAATATATAATTATCGGAGAACCGACGTGCACACTTGAGTATGATTGATTGTTATGCATAACGATGGTACTTTAGGCTGATCACCTGTTGTACCTGTTTTTATTGGATTTTCAGTTTATTACTGTCAATTCTAGTAGAAGTTCATAGTCCTTAGTGACTGCTCAGTATTCAATTATTTAAAATCTTGAATTGACGTATTATTGAATCATATTGATATTATTCTGGCCTTAGCGACTGTTATTGAGAACTGTTGATATTCTTGTTATCCTTGAACTATCAAACCTTGTTATACCTTTTCGAGAATTGGGAATCTTATTACTCACCCTTATTATATATTACTTGCTGGGCAATTTGTGCTCATTCTTGCTTTCCCTAAAATATTTCAGTTAAGGCAGAGCATGGCGAACCTTCGGGCGTTGATAAGGGCAAGGGCAAGGCTACCAATTAGCTTGTCTCTTATATGTTTTAAATATTTTAATATTGTATTAAGATGATGTAGTAAGACTGGTTTTGATTATGTTTACGCTTAAGTTAGGTTATGTAATAAGTCGTTAATTGATATTATTATGTAATCTATTAAGTACTGTAGGTTGCGAGACTTGGGGGAATAATTATAATAAATCATTGTAAATTATTCGAGAATAGATTTTCAGCTATGATCGTGTGATATTTAGTTATTATTATCGTAATGTATTACCATTAGCACGTGATGAACCGAATTCGAGAGACCAAGTGGCGGTCTTGGAATTTGGAGCCGTCACAAAGAGACTGTGTTGCTTCGTTCTAGTTTGATTAGCTTTAAAAAGGAGAAACCCATGACTATCGCGTCCAAAACCATGCGTACATCTCACACAAGTCTTCATTTAGGGAGACCATCTTATTGTTTCATTAGTTTTCTCAAATTGTCAAAATATAGGTGATTATGAGTCCTATTACTTCGTTCTAATTGAAATTAGCATCAAAAGGAGCAATCACATCACTATCGCGTCCAAAACGATGCGTAGAACTCACACAAGTCTTCATTTAGGGAGACCTTCAGATTGTTTCATTGGTTGTTTTGAATTTACAAAGAAAGAGGTGATTAAGGGTTGTATTACTTCGTTCTAGTTTGATTAGCTTCAAAAGGAGAAACCCATAACTATCGCGTCCAAAATCATGCGTACATCTCACACAAGTCTTCATTTAGGGAGACCTTATTATTGTTTCATTGGTTCTCTAAAATTGTCAAAGAAAGAGGTGATTAGGTGTCCAATTAATTCGTTCTAATTTGATTTGCATCAAAAGGACCAAATCAATGACTATCGGGTTAAAAACGATGCGTACATCTCACACAAGTCTTGATTTAGGGAGCCTTCTTATTGTTTCATTGGTTCTCTCAAATTGTCAAAGAAAGAGGTGATTATGAGTCCTATGACTTCGTTCTAGTTTTGATTAGCATCAAAAGGAGCAATCCTATCACTAGTGCATTCAAAACGATCCGTACATCTTACACAAGTCTTCATTTAGAGAGACCTTCTTATTGTTTGATTAGTTCTCTCAAATTATTAAAATATAGGTGATTATGAGTCCTATTACTTCATTCTAGTTGAAATTAGAATCAAAAGGAGCAATCCCATCACTATCGCGTCCAAATCGATGCGTAGATCTCACACAAGTCTTTATTTAGGGAGACCTTCAGATTGTTGTATTGGTTGTTTTGAATTTACAAAGAAAGAGGTGATTAAGAGACTGTGTTACTTCGTTCTAGTTTAATTAGCTTTAAAAAGGAGAAACCCATGACTATCGCGTCCAAAACCATGCTTACATCTCACACAAGTCTTCGTTTAGGGAGACCTTCTTATTGTTTCATTAATTCTCTCAAATTGTCAAAATATAGGTGATTATAAGTCCTATTATTTCGTTCTAGTTGAAATTAGCATCAAAATGAGCAATCACATCACTATCGCGTCCAAAACGATGCGTAGAACTCACACAAGTATTCATTTAGGGAGACCTTCATATTGTTTCATTGGTTGTTTCGAATTTACAAAGAAAGGGGTGATTAAGAGTTGTATTACTTCCTTCTAGTTTGATTAGCGTCAAAAGTAGAAACCCATGACTATCGCGTCCAAAATCAGGCGTACATCTCACACAAGTCTTGATTTAGGGAGACCTTCTTATTGTTTCATTGGTTCTCTAAAATTGACAAAGAAAGAGGTGATTAGGTGTCCAATTAATTCGTTCTAATTTGATTAGCATCAAAAGGACCAAATCAATGACTATCGCGTTAAAAACTATGCGTACATCTCACACAAGTCTTGATTTAGGGAGACCTTCTTATTGTTTCATTGGTTATCTCAAATTGTCAAAGAAAGAGGTGATTATGAGTCTTATGACTTTGTTCTAGTTTGATTAGCATCAAAAAGAGCAATCCTATCAATAGTGCATTCAAAACGATCCGTACACCTCTCTCAAGTCTTCATTTAGAGAGACCTTCTTATTGTTTGATTAGTTCTCTCAAATTGTTAAAATATAGATGATTATGAGTCCTATTACATCATTCTAGTTGAAATTAGAATCAAAAGGAGCAATCCCATCACTATCGCGTCCAAAACGATGCGTAGATCTCACACAAGTCTTCATTTAGGGAGACCTTCATATTGTTTCATTGGTTGTTTCGAATTTACAAAGAATGAGGTGATTAAGAGTTGTATTACTTCGTTCTAGTTTGATTAGCGTCAAAAGTAGAAACCCATATCTATCGCGTCCAAAACTTGGCGTACATCTCACACAAGTCTTCATTTAGGGAGACCTTCTTATTGTTTCATTGGTTCTCTAAAATTGTCAAAGAAAGAGGTGATTAGGAGTCCAATAAATTCGTTCTAATTTGATTAGCATCAAAAGGGCCAAATCAATGACTATCGCGTTAAAAACGATGCGTACATCTCACACAAGTCTTGATTTAGGGAGACCTTCTTATTTATTCATTGGTTCTCTGAAATTGCCAGAGAAAGAGGTGATTATGAGTCTTATGACTTTGTTCTAGTTTAATTAGCATCAAAAGAAGCAATCCTATCACTAGTGCATTCAAAACGATCCGTACGTCTCGCACAAGTCTTCATTTAGAGAGACCTTCTTATTGTTTGATTAGTTCTCTCAAATTGTTAAAATATAGGTGATTATGAGTCCTATTACTTCATTCTAGTTGAAATTAGAATCAAAAGGAGCAATCCCATTACAATTGCGTCCAAAACGATGCGTAGATCTCACACAAGTCTTCATTTAGGGAGACCTTCATATTGTTTCATTGGTTGTTTTGAATTTACAAAGAAAGAGGTGACTAAGAGACTGTGTTACTTCGTTCTAGTGATTAGCTTTAAAACAGAGAAACCCATGACTATCGCGTCCAAAACCATGCGTACATCTCACACAAGTCTTCGTTTAGGAAGACCTTCTTATTGTTTCATTAGTTCTCTCAAATTGTCAAAATATAGGTGATTATGAGTCCTATTACTTCGTTCTAGTTGAAATTAGCATCAAAATGAGCAATCTCATCACTATCGCGTCCAAAACGATGCGTAGAACTCACACAAGTCTTCATTTAGGGAGACCTTCATATTGTTTCATTGGTTGTTTCGAATTTACAAAGAAAGAGGTGATTAAGAGTTGTATTACTTCCTTCTAGTTTGATTAGCGTCAAAAGTAGAAACCCATGACTATCGCGTCCAAAACCAGCCGTACATCTCACTCAAGTCTTCATTTAGGGAGACTTTCTTATTGTTTCATTGGTTCTCTAAAATTGTCAAATAAAGAGGTGATTAGGAGTCCAATTAATTCGTTCTAATTTGATTAGCATCAAAAAGACCAAATTAATGACTATCGCGTTAAAAATGATGCATACATCTCACACAAGTCTTGATTTAGGGAGACCTTCTTATTGTTTATCTCATGTTGTCAAAGAAAGAGGTGATTATGAGTTTTATGAATTCGTTCTAGTTTGATTTGCATCAAAAGGAGCAATCCTATCAATAGTGCATTCAAAACGATCCGTACACCTCACACAAGTCTTTATTTAGAGAGGCCTTCTTATTGTTTGATTAGTTCTTTCAAATTGTTAAAATATAGGTGATTATGAGTCCTATTACTTCATTCTAGTTGAAATTAGAATCAAAAGGAGCAATCCCATCACTATCGCGTCCAAAACGATGCGTAGATCTCACACAAGTCTTCATTTAGGGAGACCTTCATATTGTTTCATTGGTTGTTTCGAATTTACAAAGAAAGAGGTGATTAAGAGTTGTATTACTTCGTTCTTGTTTGATTAGCGTCAAAAGTAGAAACCCATGACTATCGCGTCCAAAACCAGGCGTACATCTCACACAAGTCTTTATTTAGGGAGACCTTCTTATTGTTTCATTGGTTCTCTAAAATTGTCAAAGAAAGAGGTGATTAGGAGTCCAATTAATTCGTTCTAATTTGATTAGCATCAAAAGGACCAAATCAATGACTATCGCGTTAAAAACGATGCGTACATCTCACACAAGTCTTGATTTAGGGAGACCTTCTTATTGTTTTATTGGTTCTCTCAAATTGTCAAAGAAAGAGGTGATTATGAGTCTTATGACTTCGTTCTAGTTTGATTAGCATCAAAAGGAGCAATCCTATCACTAGTGCATTCAAAACAATCCATACATCTCACACAAGTCTTCATTTAGAGAGACCTTCTTATTGTTTGATTAGTTCTCTCAAATTGTTAAAATACAGGTGATTATGAGTCCTATTACTTCATTCTAGTTGAAATTAGAATCAAAAGGAGCAATCCCATCACTATCGCGCCCAAAACGATGCGTAGATCTCACACAAGTCTTCATTTAGGGAGACCTTCATATTGTTTCATTGGTTGTTTCGAATTTACAAAGAAAGAGGTGATTAAGAGACTGTGTTACTTCGTTCTAGTTTGATTAGCTTTAAATAGGAGAAACCCATGACTATCGCGTCCAAAACCATGCTTACATCTCACACAAGTCTTCGTTTAGGGAGACCTTCTTATTGTTTCACTAATTCTCTCAAATTGTCAAAATATAGGTGTTTTTAAGTCCTATTATTTCATTCTAGTTGAAATTAGCATCAAAAGGAGCAATCACATCACTATCGCGTCCAAAACGATGCGTAGAACTCACACAAGTATTCATTTAGGGAGACCTTCATATTATTTCATTGGGTGTTTCAAATTTACAAAGAAAGGGGTGATTTAGAGTTGTATTACTTCGTTCTAGTTTGATTAGCATCAAAAGGAGAAATCCATGACTATCGCGTCCAAAATCATGCGTACATCTCACACAAGTCTTCATTTAGGGAGACCTTCTTATTGTTTTATTGGTTCTCTAAAATTGTCAAAGAAAGAGGTGATTAGGTGTCCAATTAATTCTTTCTAATTTAATTTGCATCAAAAGGAGCAATCACATCACTATCGCGTCCAAAATGATGCGTAGAACTCACACAAGTCTACATTTAGGGAGACCTTCAGATTGTTTCATTGGTTGTTTCGAATTTACAAAGAAAGAGGTGATTAAGAGTTGTATTACTTCGTTCTTGTTTGATTAGCATCAAAAGGAGAAATCCATGACTATCGCGTCCAAAAATCATGCGTACATCTCACACAAGTCTTCATTTAGGGAGACCTTCTTATTGTTTCATTGGTTCTCTAAAATTGTCAAAGAAAGAGGTGATTAGGAATCCAATTAATTCGTTATAATTTGATTAGCATCAAAAGGACGAAATCAATGACTATCGCGTTAAAAATGATGCGTACATCTCACACAAGTCTTGATTTACAGAGACCATCTTATTGTTTCATTGGTTATCTCAAATTGCCAAAGAAAGAGGTGATTATGAGTCTTATGACTTTGTTCTAGTTTGATTAGCATCAAAAGGAGCAATCCTATCACTAGTGCATTCAAAACGATCCGTATATCTCACACAAGTCTTCATTTAGAGAGACCTTCTTATTGTTTGATTAGTTCTCTCAAATTGTTAAACTATAGGTGATTATAAGTCATATTATTTCATTCTAGTTGAAATTAGAATCAGAAGGAGCAATCCCATTACAATTGCATCCAAAACGATGCGTAGATCTCACACAAGTCTTCATTTAGGGAGACCTTCATATTGTTTCATTGGTTGTTTTGAATTTACAAAGAAAGAGGTGACTAAGAGACTGTGTTACTTCGTTCTAGTGTGATTAGCTTTAAAACAGAGAAACCCATGACTATCGCGTCCAAAACCATGCGTACATCTCACACAAGTCTTCGTTTAGGGAGACCTTCTTATTGTTTCATTAGTTCTCTCAAATTGTCAAAATATAGGTGATTATGAGTCCTATTACTTCGTTCTAGTTGAAATTAGCATCAAAATGAGCAATCACTTCACTATCGCGTCCAAAATAATGCGTAGAACTCACACAAGTCTTCATTTAGGGAGACCTTCATATTGTTTCATTGGTTGTTTCGAATTTACAAAGAAAGAGGTGATTAAGAATTGTATTACTTCCTTCTAGTTTGATTAGCGTCAAAAGTAGAAACCCATGACTATCGCGTCCAAAACCCGCCGTACATCTCACACAAGTCTTCATTTAGGGAGACCTTCTTATTGTTTCATTGGTTCTCTAAAATTGTCAAAGAAAGAGGTGATTAGGAGTCCAATTAATTCGTTCTAATTTGATTAGCATCAAAAGGAATAAATTAATGACTATCGCGTTAAAAATGATGCGTACATCTCACACAAGTCTTGATTTAGGGATACCTTCTTATTGTTTATCTCATGTTGTCAAAGAAAGAGGTGATTATGAGTTTTATAACTTCGTTCTAGTTTGATTTGCATAAAAAGGAGCAATCCTATCAATAGTGCATTCAAAACGATCCGTACACCTCACACAAGTCTTTATTTTGAGAGGCCTTCTTATTGTTTGATTAGTTCTTTCAAATTTTTAAAATATAGGTGATTATGAGTCCTATTACTTCATTCTAGTTGAAATTAGAATCAAAAGGAGCAATCTCAACACTATCGCATCCAAAACGATGCGTAGATCTCACACAAGTCTTCATTTAGGGAGACCTTCAGATTATTTCATTGGTTGTTTCGAATTTACAAAGAAAGAGGTGATTAAGAGTTGTATTATTTCGTTCTAGTTTGATTAGTGTTACTAGGAGAAACCCATGACTATCACGTCCAAAATCATGCGTACATCTCACACAAGTCTTTATTTAGGGAGACCTTCTTATTATTTCATTGGTTCTCTAAAATTGTCAAAGAAAGAGGTGATTAGGTGTCCAATTAATTCGTTCTAATTTGATTTGCATCAAAAGGACCAAATCAATGACTATCGCGTTAAAAACGATGCGTACATCTCTCAGAAGTCTTGATTTAGGGAGACCTTCTTATTGTTTCATTGGTTATCTCAAATTGCCAAAGAAAGAGGTGATTATGAGTCTTATGACTTCGTTCTAGTTTGATTAGCATCAAAAGGAACAATCCTATCACTAGTGCATTCAAAACCATGCGTACATCTCACACAAGTCTTTATTTAGAGAAACCTTCTTATTGTTTGATTAGTTTTCTCAAATTGTTAAAATATAGGTGATTATGAGTCCTATTACTTCATTCTAGTTGAAATTAGAATCAAAAGGAGCAATCCCATCACTATCGCGTCCAAAACGATGCGTAGATCCCACACAAGTCTTCATTTAGGGATACCTTTATATTGTTTCATTGGTTGTTTTGAATTTACAAAGAAAGAGGTGATTAAGAGACTGTGTTACTTCGTTCTAGTTTGATTAGCTTTAAAAAGGAGAAACCCATGACTATCGCGTACAAAACCATGCGTACATCTCGCACAAGTTTTAGTTTAGGGAGACCTTCTTATTGTTTCATTAGTTCTCTCAAATTGTCAAAATATAGGTGATTATGAGTCCTATTACTTCGTTCTAGTTGAAATTAGCATCAAAAGGAGCAATCACATCACTATCGCATCCAAAACGATGCGTAGAACTCACACAAGTCTTCATTTAGGGAGACCTTCAGATTGTTTCATTGGTTGTTTCGAATTTACAAAGAAAGAGGTGATTAAGAGTTGTGTTACTTCGTTCTAGTTTGATTTGCGTCAAAAGGAGAAACTCATGACTATCGCGTCCAAAATCATGCGTACATCTCACACAAGTATTTATTTAGGGAGACCTTCTTATTGTTTCATTGGTTCTCTAAAATTATCAAAGAAAGAGGTGATTAGGTGTCCAATTAATTCGTTCTAATTTAATTTGCATCAAAAGGACCAAATCAATGACTATCGCGTTAAAAACGATGCGTACATCTCACACAAGTCTTGATTTAGGGAGCCTTCTTATTGTTTCATTTGTTCTCTCAAATTGTCAAAGAAAGAGGTGATTATGAGTCTTATAACTTCGTTCTAGTTTGATTAGCATCAAAAGGAGCAATCTTATCACTAGTGCATTCAAAACGATCCGTACATCTCACACAAATCTTCATTTAGAGAGACCTTCTTATTGTTTGATTAGTTCTCTCAAATTGTTAAAATATAGGTGATTATGAGTCCTATTACTTCATTCTAGTTGAAATTAGAATCAAAAGGAGCAATCCCATCACTATCGCGTCCAAAACAATGCGTAGATCTCTCACAAGTCTTCATTTAGGGAGACCTTCATATTGTTTCATTGGTTGTTTTGAATTTACAAAGAAAGAGGTGATTAAGAGACTGTGTTACTTCGTTCTAGTTTGATTAGCTTTAAAAAGGAGAAACCCATGACTATCGCGTCCAAAACCATGCTTACATCTCACACAAGTCTTCGTTTAGGGAGACCTTCTTATTGTTTCATTAGTTCTCTCAAATTGTAAAAATATAGGTGATTATGAGTCTTATTACTTCGTTCTAGTTGAAATTAGCATCAAAAGGAGCAATCACATCACTATCGCGTCCAAAACGATGCGTAGAACTCACACAAGTCTTCATTTAGGGAGACCTTCATATTGTTTCATTGGTTGTTTCGAATTTACAAAGAAAGAGGTGATTAAGAGTTGTATTACTTCGTTCTTGTTTAATTAGCGTCAAAAGTAGAAACCCATGACTATCGCGTCCAAAACCAGGCGTACATCTCACGCAAGTCTTCATTTAGGGAAACCTTCTTATTGTTTCATTAGTTCTCTAAAATTGTCAAAGAAAGAGGTGATTAGGAATCCAATTAATTCGTTGTAATTTGATTAGCATCAAAAGGAAGAAATCAAGGACTATCGCGTTAAAAACGATGCGTACATCTCACACAAGTCTTGATTTAGGGAGACCTTCTTATTTTTTCATTGGTTCTCTCAAATTGTCAAAGAAAGAGGTGATTATGAGTCCTATGACTTAGTTCTAGTTTGATTAGCATCAAAAGGAGCAATCCTATCACTAGTGCATTCAAAACGATCCGTACATCTCACACAAGTCTTCATTTAGAGAGACCTTCTTATTATGTGATTAGTTCTCTCAAATTGTTAAAATATAGGTGATTATAAGTCCTATTACTTCATTCTAGTTGAAATTAGAATCAAAAGGAGCAATCCTATCACTATCGCGTCCAAAATGATGCGTAGATCTCACACAAGTCTTCATTTAGGGAGACCTTCATATTATTTAATTGGTTGTTTTGAATTTACAAAGAAAGAGGTGATTAAGAGACTGTGTTACTTCGTTCTAGTTTGATTAGCTTTAAAAAGAAGAAACCCATGACTATCGCGTCCAAAACCATGCGTACATCTCACACAAGTCTTTGTTTAGGGAGACCTTATTGTTTCATTTGTTCTCTCAAATTGTCAAAATATAGGTGATTATGAGTCCTATTACTTCGTTCTAGTTGAAATTAGAATCAAAAGGAGCAATCACATCATTATCGCGTCCAAAACGATGCGTAGAACTCACACAAGTCTTCATTTAGGGAGACCTTCATATTGTTTCATTGGATGTTTCGTATTTACAAATAAAGAGGTGATTAATAGTTGTATTACTTCCATCTAGTTTGATTAGCGTCAAAAGTAGAAACCCATGACTATCGCGTCCAAAACTAGGCGTACATCTCACACAAGTCTTCGTTTAGGGAGACCTTCTTATTGTTTCATTGGTTCTCTCAAATTATCAAAGAAAGAGGTGATTATGAGTCCTATGACTTCGTTCTAGTTTGATTAGCATCAAAAGGAGCAATCCTATCACTAGTGCATTCAAAACGATCCGTACATCTCACACAAGTCTTCATTTACAGAGACCTTCTTATTGTTTGATTAGTTCTCTCAAATTGTTAAAATATAGGTGATTATGAGTCCTATTACTTCATTCTAGTTGAAATTAGAATCAAAAGGAGCAATCCCATCACTATCGCGTTCAAAACGATGCGTAGATCTCACACAAGTCTTCATTTAGGGAGACCATTATATTGTTTCATTGGTTGTTTTGAATTTACAAAGAAAGGGGTGATTAAGAGACTGTGTTACTTCGTTCTAGTTTGATTAGCTTTAAAAAGGAGAAACCCATGACTATCGCGTCCAAAACCATGCTTACATCTCACACAAGTCTTCGTTTAGGGAGACCTTATTGTTTCATTAGTTCTCCCAAATTGTCAAAATATAGGTGATTATGAGTCCTATTACTTCGTTCTAGTTGAAATTAGCATCAAAAGGAGCAATCACATCACTATCGCGTCCAAAACGATGCGTAGAACTCACACAAGTCTTCATTTAGGGAAACCTTCAGATTGTTTCATTGCTTGTTTCGAATTTACAAAGAAAGAGGTGATTAAGAGTTGTATTACTTTGTTCTAGTTTGATTAGCGTCACTAGGAGAAACCCATGACTATCGCGTCCAAAATCATGCGTACATCTCACACAAGTCTTCATTTTGGGAGACCTTCTTATTGTTTTATTGGTTCTCTAAAATTGTCAAAAAAAGAGGTGATTAGGTGTCCAATTAATTCGTTCTAAGTTGATTTGCATCAAAAGGACCAAATCAATGACTATCGCGTTAAAAACGATGCGTACATCTCACACAAGTCTTGATTTAGGGAGACCTTCTTATTGTTTCATTGGTTATCTCAAATTGCCAAAGAAAGAGGTGATTATGAGTCTTATGACTTCGTTCTAGTTTGATTAGCATCAAAAAGAGCAATCCTATCACTAGTGCATTCAAAACCATGCGTACATCTCACACAAGTCTTTATTTAGAGAAACCTTCTTATTATTTGATTAGTTTTCTCAAATTGGTAAAATATAGGTGATTATGAGTCCTATTACTTCATTCTAGTTGAAATTAGAATCAAAAGGAGTAATCCCATCACTATCGCCTCCAAAACGATGCGTAGATCTCACACAAGTCTTCATTTAGGGAGACCTTCATATTGTTTCATTGGTTGTTTTGAATTTACAAAGAAAGAGGTGATTAAGAGACTGTGTTACGTCGTTCTAGTTTGATTAGCTTTAAAAAGGAGAAACCCATGACTATCGCGTCCAAAACTATGCGTACATCTCGCACAAGTTTTCGTTTAGGGAGACCTTCTTATTGTTTCATTAGTTCACTCAAATTGTCAAAATATAGGTGATTATGAGTCCTATTACTTCGTTCAAGTTGAAATTAGCATCAAAAGGAGCAATCACATCACTATCGCGTCCAAAACGATGCGTAGAACTCACACAAGTCTTCATTTAGGGAGACCTTCAGATTGTTTCATTAGTTGTTTCGAATTTACAAAGAAAGAGGTGATTAAGAGTTGTATTACTTCGTTCTAGTTTGATTAGCGTCAAAAGGAGAAACCCATGACTATCGCGTCCAAAATCATGCGTACATCTCACACAAGTCTTCATTTAGGGAGACCTTCTTATTGTTTCATTGGTTCTCTAAAATTGTCAAAGAAAGAGGTGATCAGGTGTCCAATTAATTCGTTCTAATTTAATTTGCATGAAAAGGACCAAATCAATGACTATCGCGTTAAAAACGATGTGTACATCTCACACAAGTCTTGATTTAGGGAGACCTTCTTAATGTTTAATTGGTTCTCTCAAATTGTAAAAGAAAGAGGTGATTATGAGTCCTATGACTTCGTTCTAGTTTGATTAGCATCAAAAGGAGCAATCCTATCACTAGTGCATTCAAAATGATCCGTACATCTCACACAAGTCTTCATTTAGAGAGACCTTCTTATTGTTTGATTGGTTCTCTAAAATTGTCCAAAAAAAAAGGTAATTAGGTGTCCAATTAATTCGTTCTAATTTGATTAGCATCAAAAGGACCAAATCAATAACTATCGCGTTAAAAACGATGCGTACATCTCACACAAGTCTTGATTTAGGGAGCCTTCTTATTATTTCATTGGTTCTCTCAAATTGTCAAAGAAAGAGGTGATTATGAGTCTTATAACTTCGTTCTAGTTTGATTAGCATCAAAAGGAGCAATCTTATCACTAGTGCATTCAAAACGATCCGTACATCTCACACAAATCTTCATTTAGAGAGACCTTCTTATTGGTTGATTAGTTCTCTCAAATTATTAAAATAAAGGTGATTATGAGTCCTATTACTTCATTCTAGTTGAAATTAGAATCAAAAGGAGCAATCCCATCACTATCGCGTCCAAAACGATGCGTAGATCTCACACAAATCTTCATTTAGGGAGACCTTCATATTGTTTCATTGGTTGTTTTGAATTTACAAAGAAAGAGGTGATTAAGAGACTGTGTTACTTCGTTCTAGTTTGATTAGCTTTAAAAAGGAGAAACCCATGACTATCGTGTCCAAAACCATGCGTACATCTCACACAAGTCTTCGTTTAAGGAGACCTTCTTATTGTTTCATTAGTTTTCTCAAATTGTCAAAATATAGGTGATTATGAGTCCTATTACTTCGTTCTAGTTGAAATTAGAATCAAAAGGAGCATTCACATCACTATCGCGTCCAAAACGATGCGTAGAACTCACAAAAGTCTTCATTTAGGGAGACCTTCAGATTGTTTCATTGGTTGTTTCGAATTTACAAAGAAAGAGGTGATTAAGAGTTGTATTACTTTGTTCTTGTTTGATTAGCGTCAAAAGTAGAAACCCATGACTATCGTGTCCAAAACAAGGCGTACATCTCACACAAGTCTTCATTTAGGAAAATCTTCTTATTGTTTAATTGGTTCTCTAAAATTGTCAAAGAAAGATGTGATTAGGAATCCAATTAATTCGTTGTAATTTGATTAGAATCAAAAGGACGAAATCAATGACTATCGCGTTAAAAACGATGCGTACATCTCACACAAGTTTTGATTTAGGGAGACGTTCTTATTGTTTCATTGGTTCTCTCAAATTATCAGAGAAAGAGGTGATTATGAGTCCTATGACTTCGTTCTAGTTTGATTAGCATCAAAAGGAGCAATCCTATCACTAGGGCATTCAAAACCATGTGTACATCTCACACAAGTCTTTATTTAGAGAAACCTTCTTATTGTTTGATTAGTTTTCTCAAATTGTTAAAATATAGGTGATTATGAGTCCTATTACTTCATTCTAGTTGAAATTAGAATCAAGACGAGCAATCCCATCACTATCGCATCCAAAACGATTCGTAGATCTCACACAAGTCTTCATTTTGGGAGACCTTCATATTGTTTCATTGGTTGTTTTGAATTTACAAAGAAAGAGGTGATTAAGAGACTGTGTTACGTCGTTCTAGTTTGATTAGCTTTAAAAAGGAGAAACCCATGACTGTCACGTCCAAAACCATGTGTACATCTCGCACAAGTTTTCGTTTAGGGAGACCTTCTTATTGTTTCATTAGTTCACTCAAATTGTCAAAATATAGGTGATTATGAGTCCTATTACTTCGTTCTAGTTGAAATTAGCATCAAAAGGAGCAATCACATCACTGTCGCGTCCAAAACGATGCGTAGAACTCACACAAGTCTTCATTTAGGGAGACCTTCAGATTGTTTCATTAGTTGTTTTGAATTTACAAAGAAAGAGGTGATTAAGAGTTGTATTACTTCGTTCTAGTTTGATTAGTGTCAAAAGGGGAAACCCATGACTATCGCATCCAAAATCATGCGTACATCTCACACAAGTCTTCATTTAAGGAGACCTTCTTATTGTTTCATTGGTTCTCTAAAATTGTCAAAGAAAGAGGTGATCAGGTGTCCAATTAATTCGTTTTAATTTAATTTGCATCAAAAGGACCAAATCAATGACTATCGCGTTAAAAACGATGTGTACATCTCACACAAGTCTTGATTTAGGGAGACCTTCTTAATGTTTTATTGGTTCTCTCAAATTGTCAAAGAAAGAGGTGATTATGAGTCCTATGACTTTGTTATAGTTTGATTAGCATCAAAAGGAGCAATCCTATCACTAGTGCATTCAAAATGATCCGTACATCTCACACAAGTCTTCATTTAGAGAGACCTTCTTATTGTTTGATTGGTTCTCTAAAATTGTCCAAAAAAAAGGTAATTAGGTGTCCAATTAATTCGTTCTAATTTGATTAGCATCAAAAGGACCAAATCAATGACTATCGCGTTAAAAACGATGCGTACATCTCACACAAGTCTTGATTTAGGGAGCCTTCTTATTGTTTCATTGGTTCTCTCAAATTGTCAAAGAAAGAGGTGATTATGAGTCTTATGACTTCGTTCTAGTTTGATTAGCATCAAAAGGAGCAATCTTATCACTAGTGCATTCAAAACGATTCGTACATCTCACACGAATCTTCATTTAGAGAGACGTTCTTATTGTTTGATTAGTTCTCTCAAATTATTAAAATAAAGGTGATTATGAGTCCTATTAGTTCATTCTAGTTGAAATTAGAATCAAAAGGAGCAATCCCATCACTATCGCGTCCAAAACGATGCGTAGATCTCACACAAATCTTTATTTAGGGAGACCTTCATATTGTTTTATTGGTTGTTTTGAATTTACAAAGAAAGAGGTGATTAAGAAACTGTGTTACTTCGTTCTAGTTTGATTAGCTTTAAAAAGGAGAAACCCATGACTATCGCGTCCAAAACCATGCGTACATCTCACACAAGTCTTCGTTTAAGGAGACCTTCTTATTGTTTCATTAGTTTTCTCAAATTGTCAAAATATAGGTGATTATGAGTCCTATTACTTTGTTCTACTTGAAATTAGCATCAAAAGGAGCAATCACATCACTATCGCGTCCAAAACGATGCGTAGAACTCACAAAAGTCTTCATTTAGGGAGACCTTCAGATTGTTTCATTGGTTGTTTCGAATTTACAAAGAATGAGGTGATTAAGAGTTGTATTACTTTGTTCTTGTTTGATTAGCGTCAAAAGTAGAAACCCATGACTATCGTGTCCAAAACCAGGCGTACATCTCACACAAGTCTTCATTTAGGAAAACTTTCTTATTGTTTAATTGGTTCTCTAAAATTGTCAAAGAAAGAGGTGATTAGGAATCCAATTAATTCGTTGTAATTTGATTAGAATCAAAAGGACGAAATCAATGACTATCGCGTTAAAAACGATGCGTACATCTCACACAAGTCTTGATTTAGGGAGACGTTCTTATTGTTTCATTGGTTCTCTCAAATTATCAGAGAAAGAGGTGATTATGAGTCCTATGACTTCGTTCTAGTTTGATTAGCATCAAAAGGAGCAATCCTATCACTAGTGCTTTCAAAACGATCCGTGCATCTCACACAATTCTTCATTTAGAGAGACCTTCTTATTGTTTGATTAGTTCTCTCAAATTGTTAAAATATAGGTGATTATAAGTCCTATTGCTTCATTCTAGTTGAAATTAGAATCAAAAAGAGCAATCCTATCACTATTGCGTCCAAAACGATGCGTAGATCTCACACAAGTCTTCATTTAGGGAGACCATCATATTGTTTCATTGGTTGTTTTGAATTTACAAAGAAAGAGGTGATTAAGAGACTGTGTTACTTCGTTCTAGTTTGAATAGCTTTAAAAAGGAGAAACCCATGACTATCGCGTCCAAAACCATGCTTACATCTCACACAAGTCTTCGTTTAGGGAGACCTTCTTATTGTTTCATTAGTTTTCTGAAATTGTCAAAATATAGGTGATTATGAATCCTATTACTTCGTTCTAGTTGAAATTAGCATCAAAAGGAGCAATCACATCACTATCGCGTCCAAAACGATGCGTAGAACTCACGTAAGTGTTCATTTAGGGAAACCTTCAGATTGTTTCATTGGTTGTTTCGAATTTACAAAGAAAGAGGTGATTAAGAGTTGTATTACTTCGTTCTAGTTTGATTAGCGTCACTAGGAGAAACCCATGACTATCGCGTCCAAAATCATGCGTACATCTCACACAAGTCTTCATTTAGGGAGACCTTCTTATTGTTTCATTGGTTCTCTAAAATTGTCAAGGAAAGAGGTGTTTAGGTGTCCAATTAATTCGTTCTATTTTGATTTGCATCAAAAGGACCAAATCAATGACTATCGCGTTAAAAACGATGTGTACATCTCACACAAGTCTTGATTTAGGGAGACCTTTTTATTGTTTCATTGGTTCTCTCAAATTATTAGAGAAAGAGGTGATTATGAGTCCTATGACTTCGTTCTAGTTTGATTAGCATCAAAAGGAGCAATCCTATCACTAGTGCATTCAAAACGATCCGTACATCTCACACAAGTCTTCATTTAGAGAGACCTTCTTATTGTTTGATTAGTTCTCTCAAATTGTTAAAATATAGGAGATTATGAGTCCTATTACTTCATTCTAGTTGAAATTAGAATCAAAAGGAGCAATCCCATCACTTTCGCGTCCAAAACGATGCGTAGATCTCACACAAATCTTCATTTAGGGAGACCTTCATATTGTTTCGTTGGTTGTTTTGAATTTACAAAGAAAGTGGTGATTAAGAGACTGTGTTACTTCGTTCTACTTTGATTAGCTTTAAAAAGGAGAAACCCATGACTATCGCGTCCAAAACCATGCTTACATCTCACACAAGTCTTCATTTAGGGAGACCTTCTTAATGTTTCATTAGTTCTCCCAAATTGTCAAAATATAGGTGATTATGAGTCCTATTACTTCGTTCTAGTTGAAATTAGCATCAAAAGGAGCAATCACATCACTATCGCATCCAAAACGATGCGTAGAACTCACACAAGTCTTCATTTAGGGAGACCTTCATATTGTTTCATTGGTTATTTCGAATTTACAAAGAAAGAGGTGATTAAGAGTTGTATTACTTCGTTCTAGTTTGATTAGCCCATGACTATTGCGTCCAAAATCATGCGTACATCTCACACAAGTCTTCATTTAGGGAGACCTTCTTATTGTTTCATTGGTTCTCTAAAATTGTCAAAGAAAGAGGTGATTAGGTGTCCAATTAATTCGTTCTAATTTGATTAGAATCAAAAGGACGAAATCAATGACTATCGCGTTAAAAACGATGCGTACATCTCACACAAGTCTTGATTTAGGGAGCTTTCTTATTGTTTCATTGGTTCTCTCAAATTGTCAAAAAAGAGGAGATTATGAGTCTTATGACTTCGTTCTAGTTTGATTAGCATCAAAAGGAGCAATCTTATCACTAGTGCATTCAAAACGATCCGTACATCTCACACAAGTCTTCATTTAGAGAGACCTTCTTATTGTTTGATTAGTTCTCTCAAATTTTTAAAATATAGGTGATTATTAGTCCTATTACTTCATTCTAGTTGAAATTAGAATCAAAAGGAGCAATCCCATCACAATCGCGTCCAAAACGATGCGTAGATCTCACACAAGTCTTCATTTAGGGAGACCTTCATATTGTTTCATTGGTTATTTTGAATTTACAAAGAAAGAGGTGATTAAGAGACTGTGTTACTTCGTTCTAGTTTGATTAGCTTTAAAAAGGAGAAACCCATGACTATCGCGTCCAAAACCATGTGTACATCTCACACAAGTCTTCGTTTAGGGAGACCTTATTATTTTATTAGTTCTCTCAAATTGTCAAAACATAGGTGATTATGAGTCCTATTACTTCGTTCTAGTTGAAATTAGCATCAAAAGGAGCAATCACATCACTATCGCGTCCAAAACGATGCGTAGAACTCACACAAGTCTTCATTTAGGGAGACCTTCATATTGTTTCATTGGTTGTTTCGAATTTACAAAGAAAGAGGTGAGTAAGAGTTGTATTACTTCGTTCTTGTTTGATTAGCGTCAAAAGTAGAAACCCATGACTATCGCGTCCAAAACCAGGCGTACATCTCACACAAGTCTTCATTTAGGGAAACCTTCTTATTGTTTCATTAGTTCTCTAAAATTGTCAAAGAAAGAGGTGATTAGAAATCCAATTAATTCGTTGTAATTTGATTAGCATCAAAAGGACGAAATCAATGCCTATCGCGTTAAAAACGATGCGTACATCTCACACAAGTCTTGATTTAGGGAGACGTTCTTATTGTTTCATTGGTTCTCTCAAATTATCAGAGAAAGAGGTGATTATGAGTCCTATGACTTCGTTCTAGTTTGATTAGCATCAAAAGGAGCAATCCTATCACTAGTGCATTCAAAACGATCCGTACATCTCACACAATTCTTCATTTGAAGAGACCTTCTTATTGTTTGATTAGTTCTCTCAAATTGTTAAAATATAGGTGATTATAAGTCCTATTGCTTCATTCTAGTTGAAATTAGAATCAAAAAGAGCAATCCTATCACTATTGCGTCCAAAACGATGCGTAGATCTCACACAAGTCTTCATTTAGGGAGACCATCATATTGTTTCATTGGTTGTTTTGAATTTACAAAGAAAGAGGTGATTAAGAGACTGTGTTACTTCGTTCTAGTTTGATTAGCTTTAAAAAGGAGAAACCCATGACTATCGCGTCCAAAACTATGCTTACATCTCACACAAGTCTTCGTTTAGGGAGACCTTCTTAATGTTTCATTAGTTCTCTCAAATTGTCAAAATATAGGTGATTATGAGTCCTATTACTTCGTTCTAGTTGAAATTAGCATCAAAAGGAGCAATCACATCACTATCGCGTCCAAAACGATGCGTAGAACTCACATAAGTCTTCATTTAGGGAAACCTTCAGATTGTTTCATTGGTTGTTTTGAATTTACAAAGAAAGAGGTGATTAAGAGTTGTATTACTTCGTTCTAGTTTGATTAGCGTCACTAGGAGAAACCCATGACTATCGCGTCCAAAATCATGCGTACATCTCACACAAATCTTCATTTAGGGAGACCTTCTTATTGTTTCATTGGTTCTCTAAAATTGTCAAAGAAAGAGGTGATTAGGTGTCCAATTAATTCGTTCTAATTTGATTTGCATCAAAAGGACCAAATCAATGACTATCGCGTTAAAAACGATGTGTACATCTCACACAAGTCTTGATTTAGGGAGACCTTCTTATTGTTTCATTGGTTCTCTCAAATTATTAGAGAAAGAGGTGATTATGAGTCCTATGACTTCGTTCTACTTTGATTAGCATCAAAAGGAGCAATCCTATCACTAGTGCATTCAAAACGATCTGTAAATCTCACACAAGTCTTCATTTAGAGAGACCTTTTTATTGTTTGATTAGTTCTCTCAAATTGTTAAAATATAGGAGATTATGAGTCCTATTACTTCATTCTAGTTGAAATTAGAATCAAAAGGAGCAATCCCATCACTATCGCGTCCAAAACGATGCGTAGATCTCACACAAATCTTCATTTAGGGAGACCTTCATATTGTTTCATTGGTTGTTTTGAATTTACAAAGAAAGTGGTGATTAAGAGACTGTGTTACTTCGTTCTACTTTGATTAGCTTTAAAAAGGAGAAACCCATGACTATCGCGTCCAAAATCATGCTTACATCTCACACAAGTCTTCGTTTAGGGAGACCTTCTTAATGTTTCATTAGTTCTCTCAAATTGTCAAAATATAGGTGATTATGAGTCCTATTACTTCGTTCTAGTTGAAATTAGCATCAAAAGGAGCAATCACATCACTATCGCGTCCAAAACGATGCGTAGAACTCACACAAGTCTTCATTTAGGGAAACCTTCAGATTGTTTCCTTGGTTGTTTCGAATTTACAAAGAAAGAGGTGATTAAGAGTTGTATTACTTCGTTCTAGTTTGATTAGCGTCAAAAGGAGAAACCCATGACTATCGCGTCCAAAATCATGCGTACATCTCACACAGGTCTTCATTTAGGGAGACCTTCTTATTGTTTCATTGGTTCTCTAATATTGTCAAAGAAAGAGGTGATTAGGTGTCCAATTAATTCGTTCTAATTTGATTTGCATCAAAAGGACCAAATCAATGACTATCGCGATAAAAACGATGCGTACATCTCACACAAGTCTTGATTTAGGGAGCCTTCTTATTGTTTCATTGGTTCTCTCAAATTGTCAAAGAAAGAGGTGATTAAGAGTCCTATGACTTCATTCTAGTTTGATTAGCATCAAAAGGAGCAATCCTATCACCAGTGCATTCAAAACGATCCGTACATCTCACACAAGTCTTCATTTAGAGAGACCTTCTTATTGTTTGATTAGTTCTCTCAAATTGTTAAAATATAGGTGATTATGAGTCCTATTACTTCATTCTAGTTGAAATTAGAATCAAAATGAGCAATCCCATCACTATCGCGTCCAAAACGATACGTAGATCTCACACAAGTCTTCATTTAGGGAGACCTTTATATTGTTTCATTGGTTGTTTTGAATTTACAAAGAAAGAGGTGATTAAGAGACTGTGTTACTTCGTTCTAGTTTGATTAGCTTTAAAAAGGAGAAACCCATGACTATCGCGTCCAAAAATATGCTTACATCTCACACAAGTCTTCGTTTAGGGAGACCTTCTTATTATTTCATTAGTTCTCTCAAATAATCAAAATATAGGTGATTATGAGTCCTACTACTTCGTTCTAGTTGAAATTAGCATCAAAAGGAGCAATCACATCACTATCGCGTCCAAAACGATGCGTAGAACTCACACAAGTCTTCATTTAGGGAGACCTTCATATTGTTTCATTGGTTGTTTCGAATATACAAAGAAATAGGTGATTAAGAGTTGTATTACTTCGTTCTTGTTTAATTAGCGTCAAAAGTAGAAACCCATGACTATCGCGTCCAAAACCAGGCGTACATCTCACGCAAGTCTTCATTTAGGGAAACCTTCTTATTGTTTCATTAGTTCTCTAAAATTGTCAAAGAAAGAGGTGATTAGGAATCCAATTAATTCGTTGTAATTTGATTAGCATCAAAAGGAAGAAATCAAGGACTATCGCGTTAAAAACGATGCGTACATCTCACACAAGTCTTGATTTAGGGAGACCTTCTTATTTTTTCATTGGTTCTCTCAAATTGTCAAAGAAAGAGGTGATTATGAGTCCTATGACTTAGTTCTAGTTTGATTAGCATCAAAAGGAGCAATCCTATCACTAGTGCATTCAAAACGATCCGTACATCTCACACAAGTCTTCATTTAGAGAGACCTTCTTATTATGTGATTAGTTCTCTCAAATTGTTAAAATATAGGTGATTATAAGTCCTATTACTTCATTCTAGTTGAAATTAGAATCAAAAGGAGCAATCCTATCACTATCGCGTCCAAAATGATGCGTAGATCTCACACAAGTCTTCATTTAGGGAGACCTTCATATTATTTAATTGGTTGTTTTGAATTTACAAAGAAAGAGGTGATTAAGAGACTGTGTTACTTCGTTCTAGTTTGATTAGCTTTAAAAAGAAGAAACCCATGACTATCGCGTCCAAAACCATGCGTACATCTCACACAAGTCTTTGTTTAGGGAGACCTTATTGTTTCATTTGTTCTCTCAAATTGTCAAAATATAGGTGATTATGAGTCCTATTACTTCGTTCTAGTTGAAATTAGAATCAAAAGGAGCAATCACATCATTATCGCGTCCAAAACGATGCGTAGAACTCACACAAGTCTTCATTTAGGGAGACCTTCATATTGTTTCATTGGATGTTTCGTATTTACAAATAAAGAGGTGATTAATAGTTGTATTACTTCCATCTAGTTTGATTAGCGTCAAAAGTAGAAACCCATGACTATCGCGTCCAAAACTAGGCGTACATCTCACACAAGTCTTCGTTTAGGGAGACCTTCTTATTGTTTCATTGGTTCTCTCAAATTATCAAAGAAAGAGGTGATTATGAGTCCTATGACTTCGTTCTAGTTTGATTAGCATCAAAAGGAGCAATCCTATCACTAGTGCATTCAAAACGATCCGTACATCTCACACAAGTCTTCATTTACAGAGACCTTCTTATTGTTTGATTAGTTCTCTCAAATTGTTAAAATATAGGTGATTATGAGTCCTATTACTTCATTCTAGTTGAAATTAGAATCAAAAGGAGCAATCCCATCACTATCGCGTTCAAAACGATGCGTAGATCTCACACAAGTCTTCATTTAGGGAGACCATTATATTGTTTCATTGGTTGTTTTGAATTTACAAAGAAAGGGGTGATTAAGAGACTGTGTTACTTCGTTCTAGTTTGATTAGCTTTAAAAAGGAGAAACCCATGACTATCGCGTCCAAAACCATGCTTACATCTCACACAAGTCTTCGTTTAGGGAGACCTTCTTATTATTTCATTAGTTCTCTCAAATAATCAAAATATAGGTGATTATGAGTCCTATTACTTCATTCTAGTTGAAATTAGCATCAAAAGGAGCAATCACATCACTATCGCATCCAAAACGATGCGTAGAACTCATACAAGTCTTCATTTAGGGAGACCTTTATATTGTTTCCTTGGTTGTTTCGAATTTACAAAGAAAGAGGTGATTAAGAGTTGTATTACTTCCTTCTAGTGTGATTAGCGTCAAAAGTAGAAACCCATGACTATCGCATCCAAAACCAGGCGTACATCTCACACAAGTCTTCATTTAGGGAGACCTTCTTATTGTTTCATTGGTTCTCTAAAATTGTCAAAGAAAGGGGTGATTAGGAGTCCAATTAATTCGTTCTAATTTGATTAGCATCAAAAGGACGAAATCAATGACTATCGCGTTAAAAACGATGTGTACATCTCACACAAGTATTGATTTAGGGAGACCTTTTTATTATTTCATTGGTTATCTTAAATTGTCAAATAAAGAGGTGATTATGAGTCTTATGACTTCGTTCTAGTTTGATTTGCATCAAAAGGAGCAATACTATCAATAGTGCATTCAAAACGATCCGTACACCTCACACAAGTCTTCATTTAGAGAGACCTTCTTATTGTTTGATTAGTTCTCTCAAATTGTTAAAATATAGGTGATTATGAGTCCTATTACTTCATTCTAGTTTAAATTAGAATCAAAAGGAGCAATCTCAACACTATCGCATCCAAAACGATGCGTAGATCTCACACAAGTCTTCATTTAGGGAGACCTTCATATTGTTTCATTGGTTGTTTTGAATTTACAAAGAAAGAGGTGACTAAGAGACTGTGTTACTTCGTTCTAGTTTGATTAGCTTTAAAAAGGAGAAATCCATGACTATCGCGTCCAAAATCATGCGTACATCTCACACAAGTCTTCGTTTAGGGAGACCTTATTATTGTTTCATTAGTTTTCTCAAATTGTCAAAACATAGGTGATTATGAGTCCTATTACTTCGTTCTAGTTGAAATTAGCATCAAAAGGAGCAATCACATCACTATCGCGTCCAAAACGATGCGTAGAACTCACACAAGTCTTCGTTTAGGGAGACCTTCAGATTGTTTCATTGGTTGTTTCGAATTTACAAAGAAAGAGGTGATTAAGAGTTGTATTACTTCGTTCTAGTTTGATTAGCATCAAAAGGAGAAACCCATGACTATCGCCTCCAAAATCATGCGTACATCTCACACAAGTCTTCATTTAGGGAGACCTTCTTATTGTTTCATTGGTTCTCTAAAATTGTCAAATAAAAAGAGGTGATTAGGTGTCCAATTAATTCATTCTAATTTAATTTGCATCAAAAGGACCAAATCAATGACTATCGCGTTAAAAACGATGAGTACATCTCACACAAGTCTTGATTTAGGGAGACCTTCTTAATGTTTTATTGGTTCTCTTAAATTGTCAAAAAAGAGGTGATTATGAGTCCTATGATTTCGTTCTAGTTTGATTAGCATCAAAAGGAGCAATCCTATCACTAGTGCATTCAAAACGATTCGTACATCTCACACAGGCCTTCATTTAGAGAGACCTTCTTATTGTTTGATTAGTTCTCTCAAATTGTTAAAATATAGGTGATTATGAGTCCTATTACTTCATTCTAGTTGAAATTAGAATCTAAAGGAACAATCCCATCACTATCGCGTCCAAAACGATGCGTAGATCTCACACAAATCTTCATTTAGGGAGACCTTCATATTGTTTCTTTGGTTGTTTTGAATTTACAAAGAAAGAGGTGATTAAGAGACTATGTTACTTCGTTCTAGTTTGATTAGCTTTAAAATGGAGAAACCCAAGACTATCGCGTCCAAAACCATGCTTACATCTCACACAAGTCTTCGTTTAGGGAGACCTTCTTATTGTTTTATTAGTTTTCTCCAATTGTTAAAATATAGATGATTATGAGTCCTATTACTTCGTTCTAATTGAAATTATCATCAAAAGGAGCAATCACATCACTATCGCGTCCAAAACGATGCGTAGAACTCACACAAGTCTTCATTTAGGGAGACCTTCAGATTATTTCATTTGTTGTTTCGAATTTACAAAGAAAGAGGTGATTAAGAGTTGTATTACTTCGTTCTAGTTTGATTAGCGTCAAAAGGAGAAACCCATGACTATCGCGTCCAAAATCATGCGTACATCTCACACAGGTCTTCATTTAGGGAGACCTTCTTATTGTTTCATTGGTTCTCTAAAATTGTCAAAGAAAGAGGTGATTAGGTGTCCAATTAATTCGTTTTAATTTGATTAGCATCAGAAGGACCAAATCAATGACTATCGCGTTAAAAACGATGCGTACATCTCACACTAGTCTTGATTTAGGGAGCCTTCTTATTGTTTCATTGGTTCTCTCAAATTGTCAAAGAAAGAGGTGATTATGAGTCTTATGACTTCGTTCTAGTTTGATTAGCATCAAAAGGAGCAATCTTATCACTAGTGCATTCAAAACGATCCGTACATCTCACACAAGTCTTCATTTAGAGAAACCTTCTTATTGTTTGATTAGTTCTCTCAAATTGTTAAAATATAGGTGATTATGAGTCCTATTACTTCATTCTAGTTGAAATTAGAATCAAAAGGAGCAATCCCATCACTATCGCGTCCAAAACGATACGTAGATCGCACACAAGTCTTCATTTAGGGAGACCTTCATATTGTTTCATTGGTTGTTTTGAATTTACAAAGAAAGAGGTGATTAAGAGACTGTGTTACTTCGTTCTAGTTTGATTAGCTTTAAAAAGGAGAAACCCATGACTATCGCGTCCAAAACCATGCTTACATCTCACACAAGTCTTCGTTTAGGGAGACCTTCTTATTGTTTCATTAGTTCTCTCAAATTGTAAAAATATAGGTGATTATGAGTCTTATTACTTCGTTCTAGTTGAAATTAGCATCAAAAGGAGCAATCACATCACTATCGCGTCCAAAACGATGCGTAGAACTCACACAAGTCTTCATTTAGGGAGACCTTCATATTGTTTCATTGGTTGTTTCGAATTTACAAAGAAAGAGGTGATTAAGAGTTGTATTACTTCGTTCTTGTTTAATTAGCGTCAAAAGTAGAAACCCATGACTATCGCGTCCAAAACCAGGCGTACATCTCACGCAAGTCTTCATTTAGGGAAACCTTCTTATTGTTTCATTAGTTCTCTAAAATTGTCAAAGAAAGAGGTGATTAGGAATCCAATTAATTCGTTGTAATTTGATTAGCATCAAAAGGAAGAAATCAAGGACTATCGCGTTAAAAACGATGCGTACATCTCACACAAGTCTTGATTTAGGGAGACCTTCTTATTTTTTCATTGGTTCTCTCAAATTGTCAAAGAAAGAGGTGATTATGAGTCCTATGACTTAGTTCTAGTTTGATTAGCATCAAAAGGAGCAATCCTATCACTAGTGCATTCAAAACGATCCGTACATCTCACACAAGTCTTCATTTAGAGAGACCTTCTTATTATGTGATTAGTTCTCTCAAATTGTTAAAATATAGGTGATTATAAGTCCTATTACTTCATTCTAGTTGAAATTAGAATCAAAAGGAGCAATCCTATCACTATCGCGTCCAAAATGATGCGTAGATCTCACACAAGTCTTCATTTAGGGAGACCTTCATATTATTTAATTGGTTGTTTTGAATTTACAAAGAAAGAGGTGATTAAGAGACTGTGTTACTTCGTTCTAGTTTGATTAGCTTTAAAAAGAAGAAACCCATGACTATCGCGTCCAAAACCATGCGTACATCTCACACAAGTCTTTGTTTAGGGAGACCTTATTGTTTCATTTGTTCTCTCAAATTGTCAAAATATAGGTGATTATGAGTCCTATTACTTCGTTCTAGTTGAAATTAGAATCAAAAGGAGCAATCACATCATTATCGCGTCCAAAACGATGCGTAGAACTCACACAAGTCTTCATTTAGGGAGACCTTCATATTGTTTCATTGGATGTTTCGTATTTACAAATAAAGAGGTGATTAATAGTTGTATTACTTCCATCTAGTTTGATTAGCGTCAAAAGTAGAAACCCATGACTATCGCGTCCAAAACTAGGCGTACATCTCACACAAGTCTTCGTTTAGGGAGACCTTCTTATTGTTTCATTGGTTCTCTCAAATTATCAAAGAAAGAGGTGATTATGAGTCCTATGACTTCGTTCTAGTTTGATTAGCATCAAAAGGAGCAATCCTATCACTAGTGCATTCAAAACGATCCGTACATCTCACACAAGTCTTCATTTACAGAGACCTTCTTATTGTTTGATTAGTTCTCTCAAATTGTTAAAATATAGGTGATTATGAGTCCTATTACTTCATTCTAGTTGAAATTAGAATCAAAAGGAGCAATCCCATCACTATCGCGTTCAAAACGATGCGTAGATCTCACACAAGTCTTCATTTAGGGAGACCATTATATTGTTTCATTGGTTGTTTTGAATTTACAAAGAAAGGGGTGATTAAGAGACTGTGTTACTTCGTTCTAGTTTGATTAGCTTTAAAAAGGAGAAACCCATGACTATCGCGTCCAAAACCATGCTTACATCTCACACAAGTCTTCGTTTAGGGAGACCTTCTTATTATTTCATTAGTTCTCTCAAATAATCAAAATATAGGTGATTATGAGTCCTATTACTTCATTCTAGTTGAAATTAGCATCAAAAGGAGCAATCACATCACTATCGCGTCCAAAACGATGCGTAGAACTCACACAAGTCTTCATTTAGGGAGACCTTTATATTGTTTCCTTGGTTGTTTCGAATTTACAAAGAAAGAGGTGATTAAGAGTTGTATTACTTCCTTCTAGTGTGATTAGCGTCAAAAGTAGAAACCCATGACTATCGCATCCAAAACCAGGCGTACATCTCACACAAGTCTTCATTTAGGGAGACCTTCTTATTGTTTCATTGGTTCTCTAAAATTGTCAAAGAAAGGGGTGATTAGGAGTCCAATTAATTCGTTCTAATTTGATTAGCATCAAAAGGACGAAATCAATGACTATCGCGTTAAAAACGATGCGTACATCTCACACAAGTATTGATTTAGGGAGACCTTTTTATTATTTCATTGGTTATCTTAAATTGTCAAATAAAGAGGTGATTATGAGTCTTATGACTTCGTTCTAGTTTGATTTGCATCAAAAGGAGCAATCCTATCAATAGTGCATTCAAAACGATCCGTACACCTCACACAAGTCTTCATTTAGAGAGACCTTCTTATTGTTTGATTAGTTCTCTCAAATTGTTAAAATATAGGTGATTATGAGTCCTATTACTTCATTCTAGTTTAAATTAGAATCAAAAGGAGCAATCTCAACACTATCGCATCCAAAACGATGCGTAGATCTCACACAAGTCTTCATTTAGGGAGACCTTCATATTGTTTCATTGGTTGTTTTGAATTTACAAAGAAAGAGGTGACTAAGAGACTGTGTTACTTCGTTCTAGTTTGATTAGCTTTAAAAAGGAGAAATCCATGACTATCGCGTCCAAAATCATGCGTACATCTCACACAAGTCTTCGTTTAGGGAGACCTTATTATTGTTTCATTAGTTTTCTCAAATTGTCAAAACATAGGTGATTATGAGTCCTATTACTTCGTTCTAGTTGAAATTAGCATCAAAAGGAGCAATCACATCACTATCGCGTCCAAAACGATGCGTAGAACTCACACAAGTCTTCGTTTAGGGAGACCTTCAGATTGTTTCATTGGTTGTTTCGAATTTACAAAGAAAGAGGTGATTAAGAGTTGTATTACTTCGTTCTAGTTTGATTAGCATCAAAAGGAGAAACCCATGACTATCGCCTCCAAAATCATGCGTACATCTCACACAAGTCTTCATTTAGGGAGACCTTCTTATTGTTTCATTGGTTCTCTAAAATTGTCAAATAAAAAGAGGTGATTAGGTGTCCAATTAATTCATTCTAATTTAATTTGCATCAAAAGGACCAAATCAATGACTATCGCGTTAAAAACGATGAGTACATCTCACACAAGTCTTGATTTAGGGAGACCTTCTTAATGTTTTATTGGTTCTCTTAAATTGTCAAAAAAGAGGTGATTATGAGTCCTATGATTTCGTTCTAGTTTGATTAGCATCAAAAGGAGCAATCCTATCACTAGTGCATTCAAAACGATTCGTACATCTCACACAGGCCTTCATTTAGAGAGACCTTCTTATTGTTTGATTAGTTCTCTCAAATTGTTAAAATATAGGTGATTATGAGTCCTATTACTTCATTCTAGTTGAAATTAGAATCTAAAGGAGCAATCCCATCACTATCGCGTCCAAAACGATGCGTAGATCTCACACAAATCTTCATTTAGGGAGACCTTCATATTGTTTCTTTGGTTGTTTTGAATTTACAAAGAAAGAGGTGATTAAGAGACTGTGTTACTTCGTTCTAGTTTGATTAGCTTTAAAATGGAGAAACCCAAGACTATCGCGTCCAAAACCATGCTTACATCTCACACAAGTCTTCGTTTAGGGAGACCTTCTTATTGTTTTATTAGTTTTCTCCAATTGTTAAAATATAGATGATTATGAGTCCTATTACTTCGTTCTAATTGAAATTATCATCAAAAGGAGCAATCACATCACTATCGCGTCCAAAACGATGCGTAGAACTCACACAAGTCTTCATTTAGGGAGACCTTCAGATTATTTCATTTGTTGTTTCGAATTTACAAAGAAAGAGGTGATTAAGAGTTGTATTACTTCGTTCTAGTTTGATTAGCGTCAAAAGGAGAAACCCATGACTATCGCGTCCAAAATCATGCGTACATCTCACACAGGTCTTCATTTAGGGAGACCTTCTTATTGTTTCATTGGTTCTCTAAAATTGTCAAAGAAAGAGGTGATTAGGTGTCCAATTAATTCGTTTTAATTTGATTAGCATCAGAAGGACCAAATCAATGACTATCGCGTTAAAAACGATGCGTACATCTCACACTAGTCTTGATTTAGGGAGCCTTCTTATTGTTTCATTGGTTCTCTCAAATTGTCAAAGAAAGAGGTGATTATGAGTCTTATGACTTCGTTCTAGTTTGATTAGCATCAAAAGGAGCAATCTTATCACTAGTGCATTCAAAACGATCCGTACATCTCACACAAGTCTTCATTTAGAGAAACCTTCTTATTGTTTGATTAGTTCTCTCAAATTGTTAAAATATAGGTGATTATGAGTCCTATTACTTCATTCTAGTTGAAATTAGAATCAAAAGGAGCAATCCCATCACTATCGCGTCCAAAACGATACGTAGATCGCACACAAGTCTTCATTTAGGGAGACCTTCATATTGTTTCATTGGTTGTTTTGAATTTACAAAGAAAGAGGTGATTAAGAGACTGTGTTACTTCGTTCTAGTTTGATTAGCTTTAAAAAGGAGAAACCCATGACTATCGCGTCCAAAACCATGCTTACATCTCACACAAGTCTTCGTTTAGGGAGACCTTCTTATTGTTTCATTAGTTCTCTCAAATTGTAAAAATATAGGTGATTATGAGTCTTATTACTTCGTTCTAGTTGAAATTAGCATCAAAAGGAGCAATCACATCACTATCGCGTCCAAAACGATGCGTAGAACTCACACAAGTCTTCATTTAGGGAGACCTTCATATTGTTTCATTGGTTGTTTCGAATTTACAAAGAAAGAGGTGATTAAGAGTTGTATTACTTCGTTCTTGTTTAATTAGCGTCAAAAGTAGAAACCCATGACTATCGCGTCCAAAACCAGGCGTACATCTCACGCAAGTCTTCATTTAGGGAAACCTTCTTATTGTTTCATTAGTTCTCTAAAATTGTCAAAGAAAGAGGTGATTAGGAATCCAATTAATTCGTTGTAATTTGATTAGCATCAAAAGGAAGAAATCAAGGACTATCGCGTTAAAAACGATGCGTACATCTCACACAAGTCTTGATTTAGGGAGACCTTCTTATTTTTTCATTGGTTCTCTCAAATTGTCAAAGAAAGAGGTGATTATGAGTCCTATGACTTAGTTCTAGTTTGATTAGCATCAAAAGGAGCAATCCTATCACTAGTGCATTCAAAACGATCCGTACATCTCACACAAGTCTTCATTTAGAGAGACCTTCTTATTATGTGATTAGTTCTCTCAAATTGTTAAAATATAGGTGATTATAAGTCCTATTACTTCATTCTAGTTGAAATTAGAATCAAAAGGAGCAATCCTATCACTATCGCGTCCAAAATGATGCGTAGATCTCACACAAGTCTTCATTTAGGGAGACCTTCATATTATTTAATTGGTTGTTTTGAATTTACAAAGAAAGAGGTGATTAAGAGACTGTGTTACTTCGTTCTAGTTTGATTAGCTTTAAAAAGAAGAAACCCATGACTATCGCGTCCAAAACCATGCGTACATCTCACACAAGTCTTTGTTTAGGGAGACCTTATTGTTTCATTTGTTCTCTCAAATTGTCAAAATATAGGTGATTATGAGTCCTATTACTTCGTTCTAGTTGAAATTAGAATCAAAAGGAGCAATCACATCATTATCGCGTCCAAAACGATGCGTAGAACTCACACAAGTCTTCATTTAGGGAGACCTTCATATTGTTTCATTGGATGTTTCGTATTTACAAATAAAGAGGTGATTAATAGTTGTATTACTTCCATCTAGTTTGATTAGCGTCAAAAGTAGAAACCCATGACTATCGCGTCCAAAACTAGGCGTACATCTCACACAAGTCTTCGTTTAGGGAGACCTTCTTATTGTTTCATTGGTTCTCTCAAATTATCAAAGAAAGAGGTGATTATGAGTCCTATGACTTCGTTCTAGTTTGATTAGCATCAAAAGGAGCAATCCTATCACTAGTGCATTCAAAACGATCCGTACATCTCACACAAGTCTTCATTTACAGAGACCTTCTTATTGTTTGATTAGTTCTCTCAAATTGTTAAAATATAGGTGATTATGAGTCCTATTACTTCATTCTAGTTGAAATTAGAATCAAAAGGAGCAATCACATCACTATCGCGTTCAAAACGATGCGTAGATCTCACACAAGTCTTCATTTAGGGAGACCATTATATTGTTTCATTGGTTGTTTTGAATTTACAAAGAAAGGGGTGATTAAGAGACTGTGTTACTTCGTTCTAGTTTGATTAGCTTTAAAAAGGAGAAACCCATGACTATCGCGTCCAAAACCATGCTTACATCTCACACAAGTCTTCGTTTAGGGAGACCTTCTTATTATTTCATTAGTTCTCTCAAATAATCAAAATATAGGTGATTATGAGTCCTATTACTTCATTCTAGTTGAAATTAGCATCAAAAGGAGCAATCACATCACTATCGCGTCCAAAACGATGCGTAGAACTCACACAAGTCTTCATTTAGGGAGACCTTTATATTGTTTCCTTGGTTGTTTCGAATTTACAAAGAAAGAGGTGATTAAGAGTTGTATTACTTCCTTCTAGTGTGATTAGCGTCAAAAGTAGAAACCCATGACTATCGCATCCAAAACCAGGCGTACATCTCACACAAGTCTTCATTTAGGGAGACCTTCTTATTGTTTCATTGGTTCTCTAAAATTGTCAAAGAAAGGGGTGATTAGGAGTCCAATTAATTCGTTCTAATTTGATTAGCATCAAAAGGATGAAATCAATGACTATCGCGTTAAAAACGATGCGTACATCTCACACAAGTATTGATTTAGGGAGACCTTTTTATTATTTCATTGGTTATCTTAAATTGTCAAATAAAGAGGTGATTATGAGTCTTATGACTTCGTTCTAGTTTGATTTGCATCAAAAGGAGCAATCCTATCAATAGTGCATTCAAAACGATCCGTACACCTCACACAAGTCTTCATTTAGAGAGACCTTCTTATTGTTTGATTAGTTCTCTCAAATTGTTAAAATATAGGTGATTATGAGTCCTATTACTTCATTCTAGTTTAAATTAGAATCAAAAGGAGCAATCTCAACACTATCGCATCCAAAACGATGCGTAGATCTCACACAAGTCTTCATTTAGGGAGACCTTCATATTGTTTCATTGGTTGTTTTGAATTTACAAAGAAAGAGGTGACTAAGAGACTGTGTTACTTCGTTCTAGTTTGATTAGCTTTAAAAAGGAGAAATCCATGACTATCGCGTCCAAAATCATGCGTACATCTCACACAAGTCTTCGTTTAGGGAGACCTTATTATTGTTTCATTAGTTTTCTCAAATTGTCAAAACATAGGTGATTATGAGTCCTATTACTTCGTTCTAGTTGAAATTAGCATCAAAAGGAGCAATCACATCACTATCGCGTCCAAAACGATGCGTAGAACTCACACAAGTCTTCGTTTAGGGAGACCTTCAGATTGTTTCATTGGTTGTTTCGAATTTACAAAGAAAGAGGTGATTAAGAGTTGTATTACTTCGTTCTAGTTTGATTAGCATCAAAAGGAGAAACCCATGACTATCGCCTCCAAAATCATGCGTACATCTCACACAAGTCTTCATTTAGGGAGACCTTCTTATTGTTTCATTGGTTCTCTAAAATTGTCAAATAAAAAGAGGTGATTAGGTGTCCAATTAATTCATTCTAATTTAATTTGCATCAAAAGGACCAAATCAATGACTATCGCGTTAAAAACGATGAGTACATCTCACACAAGTCTTGATTTAGGGAGACCTTCTTAATGTTTTATTGGTTCTCTTAAATTGTCAAAAAAGAGGTGATTATGAGTCCTATGATTTCGTTCTAGTTTGATTAGCATCAAAAGGAGCAATCCTATCACTAGTGCATTCAAAACGATTCGTACATCTCACACAGGCCTTCATTTAGAGAGACCTTCTTATTGTTTGGTTAGTTCTCTCAAATTGTTAAAATATAGGTGATTATGAGTCCTATTACTTCATTCTAGTTGAAATTAGAATCTAAAGGAGCAATCCCATCACTATCGCGTCCAAAACGATGCGTAGATCTCACACAAATCTTCATTTAGGGAGACCTTCATATTGTTTCTTTGGTTGTTTTGAATTTACAAAGAAAGAGGTGATTAAGAGACTATGTTACTTCGTTCTAGTTTGATTAGCTTTAAAATGGAGAAACCCAAGACTATCGCGTCCAAAACCATGCTTACATCTCACACAAGTCTTCGTTTAGGGAGACCTTCTTATTGTTTTATTAGTTTTCTCCAATTGTTAAAATATAGATGATTATGAGTCCTATTACTTCGTTCTAATTGAAATTATCATCAAAAGGAGCAATCACATCACTATCGCGTCCAAAACGATGCGTAGAACTCACACAAGTCTTCATTTAGGGAGACCTTCAGATTATTTCATTTGTTGTTTCGAATTTACAAAGAAAGAGGTGATTAAGAGTTGTATTACTTCGTTCTAGTTTGATTAGCGTCAAAAGGAGAAACCCATGACTATCGCGTCCAAAATCATGCGTACATCTCACACAGGTCTTCATTTAGGGAGACCTTCTTATTGTTTCATTGGTTCTCTAAAATTGTCAAAGAAAGAGGTGATTAGGTGTCCAATTAATTCGTTTTAATTTGATAAGCATCAGAAGGACCAAATCAATGACTATCGCGTTAAAAACGATGCGTACATCTCACACTAGTCTTGATTTAGGGAGCCTTCTTATTGTTTCATTGGTTCTCTCAAATTGTCAAAGAAAGAGGTGATTATGAGTCTTATGACTTCGTTCTAGTTTGATTAGCATCAAAAGGAGCAATCTTATCACTAGTGCATTCAAAACGATCCGTACATCTCACACAAGTCTTCATTTAGAGAAACCTTCTTATTGTTTGATTAGTTCTCTCAAATTGTTAAAATATAGGTGATTATGAGTCCTATTACTTCATTCTAGTTGAAATTAGAATCAAAAGGAGCAATCCCATCACTATCGCGTCCAAAACGATACGTAGATCGCACACAAGTCTTCATTTAGGGAGACCTTCATATTGTTTCATTGGTTGTTTTGAATTTACAAAGAAAGAGGTGATTAAGAGACTGTGTTACTTCGTTCTAGTTTGATTAGCTTTAAAAAGGAGAAACCCATGACTATCGCGTCCAAAACCATGCTTACATCTCACACAAGTCTTCGTTTAGGGAGACCTTCTTATTGTTTCATTAGTTCTCTCAAATTGTAAAAATATAGGTGATTATGAGTCTTATTACTTCGTTCTAGTTGAAATTAGCATCAAAAGGAGCAATCACATCACTATCGCGTCCAAAACGATGCGTAGAACTCACACAAGTCTTCATTTAGGGAGACCTTCATATTGTTTCATTGGTTGTTTCGAATTTACAAAGAAAGAGGTGATTAAGAGTTGTATTACTTCGTTCTTGTTTAATTAGCGTCAAAAGTAGAAACCCATGACTATCGCGTCCAAAACCAGGCGTACATCTCACGCAAGTCTTCATTTAGGGAAACCTTCTTATTGTTTCATTAGTTCTCTAAAATTGTCAAAGAAAGAGGTGATTAGGAATCCAATTAATTCGTTGTAATTTGATTAGCATCAAAAGGAAGAAATCAAGGACTATCGCGTTAAAAACGATGCGTACATCTCACACAAGTCTTGATTTAGGGAGACCTTCTTATTTTTTCATTGGTTCTCTCAAATTGTCAAAGAAAGAGGTGATTATGAGTCCTATGACTTAGTTCTAGTTTGATTAGCATCAAAAGGAGCAATCCTATCACTAGTGCATTCAAAACGATCCGTACATCTCACACAAGTCTTCATTTAGAGAGACCTTCTTATTATGTGATTAGTTCTCTCAAATTGTTAAAATATAGGTGATTATAAGTCCTATTACTTCATTCTAGTTGAAATTAGAATCAAAAGGAGCAATCCTATCACTATCGCGTCCAAAATGATGCGTAGATCTCACACAAGTCTTCATTTAGGGAGACCTTCATATTATTTAATTGGTTGTTTTGAATTTACAAAGAAAGAGGTGATTAAGAGACTGTGTTACTTCGTTCTAGTTTGATTAGCTTTAAAAAGAAGAAACCCATGACTATCGCGTCCAAAACCATGCGTACATCTCACACAAGTCTTTGTTTAGGGAGACCTTATTGTTTCATTTGTTCTCTCAAATTGTCAAAATATAGGTGATTATGAGTCCTATTACTTCGTTCTAGTTGAAATTAGAATCAAAAGGAGCAATCACATCATTATCGCGTCCAAAACGATGCGTAGAACTCACACAAGTCTTCATTTAGGGAGACCTTCATATTGTTTCATTGGATGTTTCGTATTTACAAATAAAGAGGTGATTAATAGTTGTATTACTTCCATCTAGTTTGATTAGCGTCAAAAGTAGAAACCCATGACTATCGCGTCCAAAACTAGGCGTACATCTCACACAAGTCTTCGTTTAGGGAGACCTTCTTATTGTTTCATTGGTTCTCTCAAATTATCAAAGAAAGAGGTGATTATGAGTCCTATGACTTCGTTCTAGTTTGATTAGCATCAAAAGGAGCAATCCTATCACTAGTGCATTCAAAACGATCCGTACATCTCACACAAGTCTTCATTTACAGAGACCTTCTTATTGTTTGATTAGTTCTCTCAAATTGTTAAAATATAGGTGATTATGAGTCCTATTACTTCATTCTAGTTGAAATTAGAATCAAAAGGAGCAATCCCATCACTATCGCGTTCAAAACGATGCGTAGATCTCACACAAGTCTTCATTTAGGGAGACCATTATATTGTTTCATTGGTTGTTTTGAATTTACAAAGAAAGGGGTGATTAAGAGACTGTGTTACTTCGTTCTAGTTTGATTAGCTTTAAAAAGGAGAAACCCATGACTATCGCGTCCAAAACCATGCTTACATCTCACACAAGTCTTCGTTTAGGGAGACCTTCTTATTATTTCATTAGTTCTCTCAAATAATCAAAATATAGGTGATTATGAGTCCTATTACTTCATTCTAGTTGAAATTAGCATCAAAAGGAGCAATCACATCACTATCGCGTCCAAAACGATGCGTAGAACTCACACAAGTCTTCATTTAGGGAGACCTTTATATTGTTTCCTTGGTTGTTTCGAATTTACAAAGAAAGAGGTGATTAAGAGTTGTATTACTTCCTTCTAGTGTGATTAGCGTCAAAAGTAGAAACCCATGACTATCGCATCCAAAACCAGGCGTACATCTCACACAAGTCTTCATTTAGGGAGACCTTCTTATTGTTTCATTGGTTCTCTAAAATTGTCAAAGAAAGGGGTGATTAGGAGTCCAATTAATTCGTTCTAATTTGATTAGCATCAAAAGGACGAAATCAATGACTATCGCGTTAAAAACGATGCGTACATCTCACACAAGTATTGATTTAGGGAGACCTTTTTATTATTTCATTGGTTATCTTAAATTGTCAAATAAAGAGGTGATTATGAGTCTTATGACTTCGTTCTAGTTTGATTTGCATCAAAAGGAGCAATCCTATCAATAGTGCATTCAAAACGATCCGTACACCTCACACAAGTCTTCATTTAGAGAGACCTTCTTATTGTTTGATTAGTTCTCTCAAATTGTTAAAATATAGGTGATTATGAGTCCTATTACTTCATTCTAGTTTAAATTAGAATCAAAAGGAGCAATCTCAACACTATCGCATCCAAAACGATGCGTAGATCTCACACAAGTCTTCATTTAGGGAGACCTTCATATTATTTCATTGGTTGTTTTGAATTTACAAAGAAAGAGGTGACTAAGAGACTGTGTTACTTCGTTCTAGTTTGATTAGCTTTAAAAAGGAGAAATCCATGACTATCGCGTCCAAAATCATGCGTACATCTCACACAAGTCTTCGTTTAGGGAGACCTTATTATTGTTTCATTAGTTTTCTCAAATTGTCAAAACATAGGTGATTATGAGTCCTATTACTTCGTTCTAGTTGAAATTAGCATCAAAAGGAGCAATCACATCACTATCGCGTCCAAAACGATGCGTAGAACTCACACAAGTCTTCGTTTAGGGAGACCTTCAGATTGTTTCATTGGTTGTTTCGAATTTACAAAGAAAGAGGTGATTAAGAGTTGTATTACTTCGTTCTAGTTTGATTAGCATCAAAAGGAGAAACCCATGACTATCGCCTCCAAAATCATGCGTACATCTCACACAAGTCTTCATTTAGGGAGACCTTCTTATTGTTTCATTGGTTCTCTAAAATTGTCAAATAAAAAGAGGTGATTAGGTGTCCAATTAATTCATTCTAATTTAATTTGCATCAAAAGGACCAAATCAATGACTATCGCGTTAAAAACGATGAGTACATCTCACACAAGTCTTGATTTAGGGAGACCTTCTTAATGTTTTATTGGTTCTCTTAAATTGTCAAAAAAGAGGTGATTATGAGTCCTATGATTTCGTTCTAGTTTGATTAGCATCAAAAGGAGCAATCCTATCACTAGTGCATTCAAAACGATTCGTACATCTCACACAGGCCTTCATTTAGAGAGACCTTCTTATTGTTTGATTAGTTCTCTCAAATTGTTAAAATATAGGTGATTATGAGTCCTATTACTTCATTCTAGTTGAAATTAGAATCTAAAGGAGCAATCCCATCACTATCGCGTCCAAAACGATGCGTAGATCTCACACAAATCCTCATTTAGGGAGACCTTCATATTGTTTCTTTGGTTGTTTTGAATTTACAAAGAAAGAGGTGATTAAGAGACTATGTTACTTCGTTCTAGTTTGATTAGCTTTAAAATGGAGAAACCCAAGACTATCGCGTCCAAAACCATGCTTACATCTCACACAAGTCTTCGTTTAGGGAGACCTTCTTATTGTTTTATTAGTTTTCTCCAATTGTTAAAATATAGATGATTATGAGTCCTATTACTTCGTTCTAATTGAAATTATCATCAAAAGGAGCAATCACATCACTATCGCGTCCAAAACGATGCGTAGAACTCACACAAGTCTTCATTTAGGGAGACCTTCAGATTATTTCATTTGTTGTTTCGAATTTACAAAGAAAGAGGTGATTAAGAGTTGTATTACTTCGTTCTAGTTTGATTAGCGTCAAAAGGAGAAACCCATGACTATCGCGTCCAAAATCATGCGTACATCTCACACAGGTCTTCATTTAGGGAGACCTTCTTATTGTTTCATTGGTTCTCTAAAATTGTCAAAGAAAGAGGTGATTAGGTGTCCAATTAATTCGTTTTAATTTGATTAGCATCAGAAGGACCAAATCAATGACTATCGCGTTAAAAACGATGCGTACATCTCACACTAGTCTTGATTTAGGGAGCCTTCTTATTGTTTCATTGGTTCTCTCAAATTGTCAAAGAAAGAGGTGATTATGAGTCTTATGACTTCGTTCTAGTTTGATTAGCATCAAAAGGAGCAATCTTATCACTAGTGCATTCAAAACGATCCGTACATCTCACACAAGTCTTCATTTAGAGAAACCTTCTTATTGTTTGATTAGTTCTCTCAAATTGTTAAAATATAGGTGATTATGAGTCCTATTACTTCATTCTAGTTGAAATTAGAATCAAAAGGAGCAATCCCATCACTATCGCGTCCAAAACGATACGTAGATCGCACACAAGTCTTCATTTAGGGAGACCTTCATATTGTTTCATTGGTTGTTTTGAATTTACAAAGAAAGAGGTGATTAAGAGACTGTGTTACTTCGTTCTAGTTTGATTAGCTTTAAAAAGGAGAAACCCATGACTATCGCGTCCAAAACCATGCTTACATCTCACACAAGTCTTCGTTTAGGGAGACCTTCTTATTGTTTCATTAGTTCTCTCAAATTGTAAAAATATAGGTGATTATGAGTCTTATTACTTCGTTCTAGTTGAAATTAGCATCAAAAGGAGCAATCACATCACTATCGCGTCCAAAACGATGCGTAGAACTCACACAAGTCTTCATTTAGGGAGACCTTCATATTGTTTCATTGGTTGTTTCGAATTTACAAAGAAAGAGGTGATTAAGAGTTGTATTACTTCGTTCTTGTTTAATTAGCGTCAAAAGTAGAAACCCATGACTATCGCGTCCAAAACCAGGCGTACATCTCACGCAAGTCTTCATTTAGGGAAACCTTCTTATTGTTTCATTAGTTCTCTAAAATTGTCAAAGAAAGAGGTGATTAGGAATCCAATTAATTCGTTGTAATTTGATTAGCATCAAAAGGAAGAAATCAAGGACTATCGCGTTAAAAACGATGCGTACATCTCACACAAGTCTTGATTTAGGGAGACCTTCTTATTTTTTCATTGGTTCTCTCAAATTGTCAAAGAAAGAGGTGATTATGAGTCCTATGACTTAGTTCTAGTTTGATTAGCATCAAAAGGAGCAATCCTATCACTAGTGCATTCAAAACGATCCGTACATCTCACACAAGTCTTCATTTAGAGAGACCTTCTTATTATGTGATTAGTTCTCTCAAATTGTTAAAATATAGGTGATTATAAGTCCTATTACTTCATTCTAGTTGAAATTAGAATCAAAAGGAGCAATCCTATCACTATCGCGTCCAAAATGATGCGTAGATCTCACACAAGTCTTCATTTAGGGAGACCTTCATATTATTTAATTGGTTGTTTTGAATTTACAAAGAAAGAGGTGATTAAGAGACTGTGTTACTTCGTTCTAGTTTGATTAGCTTTAAAAAGAAGAAACCCATGACTATCGCGTCCAAAACCATGCGTACATCTCACACAAGTCTTTGTTTAGGGAGACCTTATTGTTTCATTTGTTCTCTCAAATTGTCAAAATATAGGTGATTATGAGTCCTATTACTTCGTTCTAGTTGAAATTAGAATCAAAAGGAGCAATCACATCATTATCGCGTCCAAAACGATGCGTAGAACTCACACAAGTCTTCATTTAGGGAGACCTTCATATTGTTTCATTGGATGTTTCGTATTTACAAATAAAGAGGTGATTAATAGTTGTATTACTTCCATCTAGTTTGATTAGCGTCAAAAGTAGAAACCCATGACTATCGCGTCCAAAACTAGGCGTACATCTCACACAAGTCTTCGTTTAGGGAGACCTTCTTATTGTTTCATTGGTTCTCTCAAATTATCAAAGAAAGAGGTGATTATGAGTCCTATGACTTCGTTCTAGTTTGATTAGCATCAAAAGGAGCAATCCTATCACTAGTGCATTCAAAACGATCCGTACATCTCACACAAGTCTTCATTTACAGAGACCTTCTTATTGTTTGATTAGTTCTCTCAAATTGTTAAAATATAGGTGATTATGAGTCCTATTACTTCATTCTAGTTGAAATTAGAATCAAAAGGAGCAATCCCATCACTATCGCGTTCAAAACGATGCGTAGATCTCACACAAGTCTTCATTTAGGGAGACCATTATATTGTTTCATTGGTTGTTTTGAATTTACAAAGAAAGGGGTGATTAAGAGACTGTGTTACTTCGTTCTAGTTTGATTAGCTTTAAAAAGGAGAAACCCATGACTATCGCGTCCAAAACCATGCTTACATCTCACACAAGTCTTCGTTTAGGGAGACCTTCTTATTATTTCATTAGTTCTCTCAAATAATCAAAATATAGGTGATTATGAGTCCTATTACTTCATTCTAGTTGAAATTAGCATCAAAAGGAGCAATCACATCACTATCGCGTCCAAAACGATGCGTAGAACTCACACAAGTCTTCATTTAGGGAGACCTTTATATTGTTTCCTTGGTTGTTTCGAATTTACAAAGAAAGAGGTGATTAAGAGTTGTATTACTTCCTTCTAGTGTGATTAGCGTCAAAAGTAGAAACCCATGACTATCGCATCCAAAACCAGGCGTACATCTCACACAAGTCTTCATTTAGGGAGACCTTCTTATTGTTTCATTGGTTCTCTAAAATTGTCAAAGAAAGGGGTGATTAGGAGTCCAATTAATTCGTTCTAATTTGATTAGCATCAAAAGGACGAAATCAATGACTATCGCGTTAAAAACGATGCGTACATCTCACACAAGTATTGATTTAGGGAGACCTTTTTATTATTTCATTGGTTATCTTAAATTGTCAAATAAAGAGGTGATTATGAGTCTTATGACTTCGTTCTAGTTTGATTTGCATCAAAAGGAGCAATCCTATCAATAGTGCATTCAAAACGATCCGTACACCTCACACAAGTCTTCATTTAGAGAGACCTTCTTATTGTTTGATTAGTTCTCTCAAATTGTTAAAATATAGGTGATTATGAGTCCTATTACTTCATTCTAGTTTAAATTAGAATCAAAAGGAGCAATCTCAACACTATCGCATCCAAAACGATGCGTAGATCTCACACAAGTCTTCATTTAGGGAGACCTTCATATTGTTTCATTGGTTGTTTTGAATTTACAAAGAAAGAGGTGACTAAGAGACTGTGTTACTTCGTTCTAGTTTGATTAGCTTTAAAAAGGAGAAATCCATGACTATCGCGTCCAAAATCATGCGTACATCTCACACAAGTCTTCGTTTAGGGAGACCTTATTATTGTTTCATTAGTTTTCTCAAATTGTCAAAACATAGGTGATTATGAGTCCTATTACTTCGTTCTAGTTGAAATTAGCATCAAAAGGAGCAATCACATCACTATCGCGTCCAAAACGATGCGTAGAACTCACACAAGTCTTCGTTTAGGGAGACCTTCAGATTGTTTCATTGGTTGTTTCGAATTTACAAAGAAAGAGGTGATTAAGAGTTGTATTACTTCGTTCTAGTTTGATTAGCATCAAAAGGAGAAACCCATGACTATCGCCTCCAAAATCATGCGTACATCTCACACAAGTCTTCATTTAGGGAGACCTTCTTATTGTTTCATTGGTTCTCTAAAATTGTCAAATAAAAAGAGGTGATTAGGTGTCCAATTAATTCATTCTAATTTAATTTGCATCAAAAGGACCAAATCAATGACTATCGCGTTAAAAACGATGAGTACATCTCACACAAGTCTTGATTTAGGGAGACCTTCTTAATGTTTTATTGGTTCTCTTAAATTGTCAAAAAAGAGGTGATTATGAGTCCTATGATTTCGTTCTAGTTTGATTAGCATCAAAAGGAGCAATCCTATCACTAGTGCATTCAAAACGATTCGTACATCTCACACAGGCCTTCATTTAGAGAGACCTTCTTATTGTTTGGTTAGTTCTCTCAAATTGTTAAAATATAGGTGATTATGAGTCCTATTACTTCATTCTAGTTGAAATTAGAATCTAAAGGAGCAATCCCATCACTATCGCGTCCAAAACGATGCGTAGATCTCACACAAATCTTCATTTAGGGAGACCTTCATATTGTTTCTTTGGTTGTTTTGAATTTACAAAGAAAGAGGTGATTAAGAGACTATGTTACTTCGTTCTAGTTTGATTAGCTTTAAAATGGAGAAACCCAAGACTATCGCGTCCAAAACCATGCTTACATCTCACACAAGTCTTCGTTTAGGGAGACCTTCTTATTGTTTTATTAGTTTTCTCCAATTGTTAAAATATAGATGATTATGAGTCCTATTACTTCATTCTAGTTGAAATTAGAATCTAAAGGAGCAATCCCATCACTATCGCGTCCAAAACGATGCGTAGATCTCACACAAATCTTCATTTAGGGAGACCTTCATATTGTTTCTTTGGTTGTTTTGAATTTACAAAGAAAGAGGTGATTAAGAGACTATGTTACTTCGTTCTAGTTTGATTAGCTTTAAAATGGAGAAACCCAAGACTATCGCGTCCAAAACCATGCTTACATCTCACACAAGTCTTCGTTTAGGGAGACCTTCTTATTGTTTTATTAGTTTTCTCCAATTGTTAAAATATAGATGATTATGAGTCCTATTACTTCGTTCTAATTGAAATTATCATCAAAAGGAGCAATCACATCACTATCGCGTCCAAAACGATGCGTAGAACTCACACAAGTCTTCGTTTAGGGAGACCTTCAGATTGTTTCATTGGTTGTTTCGAATTTACAAAGAAAGAGGTGATTAAGAGTTGTATTACTTCGTTCTAGTTTGATTAGCATCAAAAGGAGAAACCCATGATATCGCCTCCAAAATCATGCGTACATCTCACACAAGTCTTCATTTAGGGAGACCTTCTTATTGTTTCATTGGTTCTCTAAAATTGTCAAATAAAAAGAGGTGATTAGGTGTCCAATTAATTCATTCTAATTTAATTTGCATCAAAAGGACCAAATCAATGACTATCGCGTTAAAAACGATGAGTACATCTCACACAAGTCTTGATTTAGGGAGACCTTCTTAATGTTTTATTGGTTCTCTTAAATTGTCAAAAAAGAGGTGATTATGAGTCCTATGATTTCGTTCTAGTTTGATTAGCATCAAAAGGAGCAATCCTATCACTAGTGCATTCAAAACGATTCGTACATCTCACACAGGCCTTCATTTAGAGAGACCTTCTTATTGTTTGGTTAGTTCTCTCAAATTGTTAAAATATAGGTGATTATGAGTCCTATTACTTCATTCTAGTTGAAATTAGAATCTAAAGGAGCAATCCCATCACTATCGCGTCCAAAACGATGCGTAGATCTCACACAAATCTTCATTTAGGGAGACCTTCATATTGTTTCTTTGGTTGTTTTGAATTTACAAAGAAAGAGGTGATTAAGAGACTATGTTACTTCGTTCTAGTTTGATTAGCTTTAAAATGGAGAAACCCAAGACTATCGCGTCCAAAACCATGCTTACATCTCACACAAGTCTTCGTTTAGGGAGACCTTCTTATTGTTTTATTAGTTTTCTCCAATTGTTAAAATATAGATGATTATGAGTCCTATTACTTCGTTCTAATTGAAATTATCATCAAAAGGAGCAATCACATCACTATCGCGTCCAAAACGATGCGTAGAACTCACACAAGTCTTCATTTAGGGAGACCTTCAGATTATTTCATTTGTTGTTTCGAATTTACAAAGAAAGAGGTGATTAAGAGTTGTATTACTTCGTTCTAGTTTGATTAGCGTCAAAAGGAGAAACCCATGACTATCGCGTCCAAAATCATGCGTACATCTCACACAGGTCTTCATTTAGGGAGACCTTCTTATTGTTTCATTGGTTCTCTAAAATTGTCAAAGAAAGAGGTGATTAGGTGTCCAATTAATTCGTTTTAATTTGATTAGCATCAGAAGGACCAAATCAATGACTATCGCGTTAAAAACGATGCGTACATCTCACACTAGTCTTGATTTAGGGAGCCTTCTTATTGTTTCATTGGTTCTCTCAAATTGTCAAAGAAAGAGGTGATTATGAGTCTTATGACTTCGTTCTAGTTTGATTAGCATCAAAAGGAGCAATCTTATCACTAGTGCATTCAAAACGATCCGTACATCTCACACAAGTCTTCATTTAGAGAAACCTTCTTATTGTTTGATTAGTTCTCTCAAATTGTTAAAATATAGGTGATTATGAGTCCTATTACTTCATTCTAGTTGAAATTAGAATCAAAAGGAGCAATCCCATCACTATCGCGTCCAAAACGATACGTAGATCGCACACAAGTCTTCATTTAGGGAGACCTTCATATTGTTTCATTGGTTGTTTTGAATTTACAAAGAAAGAGGTGATTAAGAGACTGTGTTACTTCGTTCTAGTTTGATTAGCTTTAAAAAGGAGAAACCCATGACTATCGCGTCCAAAACCATGCTTACATCTCACACAAGTCTTCGTTTAGGGAGACCTTCTTATTGTTTCATTAGTTCTCTCAAATTGTAAAAATATAGGTGATTATGAGTCTTATTACTTCGTTCTAGTTGAAATTAGCATCAAAAGGAGCAATCACATCACTATCGCGTCCAAAACGATGCGTAGAACTCACACAAGTCTTCATTTAGGGAGACCTTCATATTGTTTCATTGGTTGTTTCGAATTTACAAAGAAAGAGGTGATTAAGAGTTGTATTACTTCGTTCTTGTTTAATTAGCGTCAAAAGTAGAAACCCATGACTATCGCGTCCAAAACCAGGCGTACATCTCACGCAAGTCTTCATTTAGGGAAACCTTCTTATTGTTTCATTAGTTCTCTAAAATTGTCAAAGAAAGAGGTGATTAGGAATCCAATTAATTCGTTGTAATTTGATTAGCATCAAAAGGAAGAAATCAAGGACTATCGCGTTAAAAACGATGCGTACATCTCACACAAGTCTTGATTTAGGGAGACCTTCTTATTTTTTCATTGGTTCTCTCAAATTGTCAAAGAAAGAGGTGATTATGAGTCCTATGACTTAGTTCTAGTTTGATTAGCATCAAAAGGAGCAATCCTATCACTAGTGCATTCAAAACGATCCGTACATCTCACACAAGTCTTCATTTAGAGAGACCTTCTTATTATGTGATTAGTTCTCTCAAATTGTTAAAATATAGGTGATTATAAGTCCTATTACTTCATTCTAGTTGAAATTAGAATCAAAAGGAGCAATCCTATCACTATCGCGTCCAAAATGATGCGTAGATCTCACACAAGTCTTCATTTAGGGAGACCTTCATATTATTTAATTGGTTGTTTTGAATTTACAAAGAAAGAGGTGATTAAGAGACTGTGTTACTTCGTTCTAGTTTGATTAGCTTTAAAAAGAAGAAACCCATGACTATCGCGTCCAAAACCATGCGTACATCTCACACAAGTCTTTGTTTAGGGAGACCTTATTGTTTCATTTGTTCTCTCAAATTGTCAAAATATAGGTGATTATGAGTCCTATTACTTCGTTCTAGTTGAAATTAGAATCAAAAGGAGCAATCACATCATTATCGCGTCCAAAACGATGCGTAGAACTCACACAAGTCTTCATTTAGGGAGACCTTCATATTGTTTCATTGGATGTTTCGTATTTACAAATAAAGAGGTGATTAATAGTTGTATTACTTCCATCTAGTTTGATTAGCGTCAAAAGTAGAAACCCATGACTATCGCGTCCAAAACTAGGCGTACATCTCACACAAGTCTTCGTTTAGGGAGACCTTCTTATTGTTTCATTGGTTCTCTCAAATTATCAAAGAAAGAGGTGATTATGAGTCCTATGACTTCGTTCTAGTTTGATTAGCATCAAAAGGAGCAATCCTATCACTAGTGCATTCAAAACGATCCGTACATCTCACACAAGTCTTCATTTACAGAGACCTTCTTATTGTTTGATTAGTTCTCTCAAATTGTTAAAATATAGGTGATTATGAGTCCTATTACTTCATTCTAGTTGAAATTAGAATCAAAAGGAGCAATCCCATCACTATCGCGTTCAAAACGATGCGTAGATCTCACACAAGTCTTCATTTAGGGAGACCATTATATTGTTTCATTGGTTGTTTTGAATTTACAAAGAAAGGGGTGATTAAGAGACTGTGTTACTTCGTTCTAGTTTGATTAGCTTTAAAAAGGAGAAACCCATGACTATCGCGTCCAAAACCATGCTTACATCTCACACAAGTCTTCGTTTAGGGAGACCTTCTTATTATTTCATTAGTTCTCTCAAATAATCAAAATATAGGTGATTATGAGTCCTATTACTTCATTCTAGTTGAAATTAGCATCAAAAGGAGCAATCACATCACTATCGCGTCCAAAACGATGCGTAGAACTCACACAAGTCTTCATTTAGGGAGACCTTTATATTGTTTCCTTGGTTGTTTCGAATTTACAAAGAAAGAGGTGATTAAGAGTTGTATTACTTCCTTCTAGTGTGATTAGCGTCAAAAGTAGAAACCCATGACTATCGCATCCAAAACCAGGCGTACATCTCACACAAGTCTTCATTTAGGGAGACCTTCTTATTGTTTCATTGGTTCTCTAAAATTGTCAAAGAAAGGGGTGATTAGGAGTCCAATTAATTCGTTCTAATTTGATTAGCATCAAAAGGACGAAATCAATGACTATCGCGTTAAAAACGATGCGTACATCTCACACAAGTATTGATTTAGGGAGACCTTTTTATTATTTCATTGGTTATCTTAAATTGTCAAATAAAGAGGTGATTATGAGTCTTATGACTTCGTTCTAGTTTGATTTGCATCAAAAGGAGCAATCCTATCAATAGTGCATTCAAAACGATCCGTACACCTCACACAAGTCTTCATTTAGAGAGACCTTCTTATTGTTTGATTAGTTCTCTCAAATTGTTAAAATATAGGTGATTATGAGTCCTATTACTTCATTCTAGTTTAAATTAGAATCAAAAGGAGCAATCTCAACACTATCGCATCCAAAACGATGCGTAGATCTCACACAAGTCTTCATTTAGGGAGACCTTCATATTGTTTCATTGGTTGTTTTGAATTTACAAAGAAAGAGGTGACTAAGAGACTGTGTTACTTCGTTCTAGTTTGATTAGCTTTAAAAAGGAGAAATCCATGACTATCGCGTCCAAAATCATGCGTACATCTCACACAAGTCTTCGTTTAGGGAGACCTTATTATTGTTTCATTAGTTTTCTCAAATTGTCAAAACATAGGTGATTATGAGTCCTATTACTTCGTTCTAGTTGAAATTAGCATCAAAAGGAGCAATCACATCACTATCGCGTCCAAAACGATGCGTAGAACTCACACAAGTCTTCGTTTAGGGAGACCTTCAGATTGTTTCATTGGTTGTTTCGAATTTACAAAGAAAGAGGTGATTAAGAGTTGTATTACTTCGTTCTAGTTTGATTAGCATCAAAAGGAGAAACCCATGACTATCGCCTCCAAAATCATGCGTACATCTCACACAAGTCTTCATTTAGGGAGACCTTCTTATTGTTTCATTGGTTCTCTAAAATTGTCAAATAAAAAGAGGTGATTAGGTGTCCAATTAATTCATTCTAATTTAATTTGCATCAAAAGGACCAAATCAATGACTATCGCGTTAAAAACGATGAGTACATCTCACACAAGTCTTGATTTAGGGAGACCTTCTTAATGTTTTATTGGTTCTCTTAAATTGTCAAAAAAGAGGTGATTATGAGTCCTATGATTTCGTTCTAGTTTGATTAGCATCAAAAGGAGCAATCCTATCACTAGTGCATTCAAAACGATTCGTACATCTCACACAGGCCTTCATTTAGAGAGACCTTCTTATTGTTTGATTAGTTCTCTCAAATTGTTAAAATATAGGTGATTATGAGTCCTATTACTTCATTCTAGTTGAAATTAGAATCTAAAGGAGCAATCCCATCACTATCGCGTCCAAAACGATGCGTAGATCTCACACAAATCTTCATTTAGGGAGACCTTCATATTGTTTCTTTGGTTGTTTTGAATTTACAAAGAAAGAGGTGATTAAGAGACTATGTTACTTCGTTCTAGTTTGATTAGCTTTAAAATGGAGAAACCCAAGACTATCGCGTCCAAAACCATGCTTACATCTCACACAAGTCTTCGTTTAGGGAGACCTTCTTATTGTTTTATTAGTTTTCTCCAATTGTTAAAATATAGATGATTATGAGTCCTATTACTTCGTTCTAATTGAAATTATCATCAAAAGGAGCAATCACATCACTATCGCGTCCAAAACGATGCGTAGAACTCACACAAGTCTTCATTTAGGGAGACCTTCAGATTATTTCATTTGTTGTTTCGAATTTACAAAGAAAGAGGTGATTAAGAGTTGTATTACTTCGTTCTAGTTTGATTAGCGTCAAAAGGAGAAACCCATGACTATCGCGTCCAAAATCATTTGTACATCTCACACAGGTCTTCATTTAGGGAGACCTTCTTATTGTTTCATTGGTTCTCTAAAATTGTCAAAGAAAGAGGTGATTAGGTGTCCAATTAATTCGTTTTAATTTGATTAGCATCAGAAGGACCAAATCAATGACTATCGCGTTAAAAACGATGCGTACATCTCACACTAGTCTTGATTTAGGGAGCCTTCTTATTGTTTCATTGGTTCTCTCAAATTGTCAAAGAAAGAGGTGATTATGAGTCTTATGACTTCGTTCTAGTTTGATTAGCATCAAAAGGAGCAATCTTATCACTAGTGCATTCAAAACGATCCGTACATCTCACACAAGTCTTCATTTAGAGAAACCTTCTTATTGTTTGATTAGTTCTCTCAAATTGTTAAAATATAGGTGATTATGAGTCCTATTACTTCATTCTAGTTGAAATTAGAATCAAAAGGAGCAATCCCATCACTATCGCGTCCAAAACGATACGTAGATCGCACACAAGTCTTCATTTAGGGAGACCTTCATATTGTTTCATTGGTTGTTTTGAATTTACAAAGAAAGAGGTGATTAAGAGACTGTGTTACTTCGTTCTAGTTTGATTAGCTTTAAAAAGGAGAAACCCATGACTATCGCGTCCAAAACCATGCTTACATCTCACACAAGTCTTCGTTTAGGGAGACCTTCTTATTGTTTCATTAGTTCTCTCAAATTGTAAAAATATAGGTGATTATGAGTCTTATTACTTCGTTCTAGTTGAAATTAGCATCAAAAGGAGCAATCACATCACTATCGCGTCCAAAACGATGCGTAGAACTCACACAAGTCTTCATTTAGGGAGACCTTCATATTGTTTCATTGGTTGTTTCGAATTTACAAAGAAAGAGGTGATTAAGAGTTGTATTACTTCGTTCTTGTTTAATTAGCGTCAAAAGTAGAAACCCATGACTATCGCGTCCAAAACCAGGCGTACATCTCACGCAAGTCTTCATTTAGGGAAACCTTCTTATTGTTTCATTAGTTCTCTAAAATTGTCAAAGAAAGAGGTGATTAGGAATCCAATTAATTCGTTGTAATTTGATTAGCATCAAAAGGAAGAAATCAAGGACTATCGCGTTAAAAACGATGCGTACATCTCACACAAGTCTTGATTTAGGGAGACCTTCTTATTTTTTCATTGGTTCTCTCAAATTGTCAAAGAAAGAGGTGATTATGAGTCCTATGACTTAGTTCTAGTTTGATTAGCATCAAAAGGAGCAATCCTATCACTAGTGCATTCAAAACGATCCGTACATCTCACACAAGTCTTCATTTAGAGAGACCTTCTTATTATGTGATTAGTTCTCTCAAATTGTTAAAATATAGGTGATTATAAGTCCTATTACTTCATTCTAGTTGAAATTAGAATCAAAAGGAGCAATCCTATCACTATCGCGTCCAAAATGATGCGTAGATCTCACACAAGTCTTCATTTAGGGAGACCTTCATATTATTTAATTGGTTGTTTTGAATTTACAAAGAAAGAGGTGATTAAGAGACTGTGTTACTTCGTTCTAGTTTGATTAGCTTTAAAAAGAAGAAACCCATGACTATCGCGTCCAAAACCATGCGTACATCTCACACAAGTCTTTGTTTAGGGAGACCTTATTGTTTCATTTGTTCTCTCAAATTGTCAAAATATAGGTGATTATGAGTCCTATTACTTCGTTCTAGTTGAAATTAGAATCAAAAGGAGCAATCACATCATTATCGCGTCCAAAACGATGCGTAGAACTCACACAAGTCTTCATTTAGGGAGACCTTCATATTGTTTCATTGGATGTTTCGTATTTACAAATAAAGAGGTGATTAATAGTTGTATTACTTCCATCTAGTTTGATTAGCGTCAAAAGTAGAAACCCATGACTATCGCGTCCAAAACTAGGCGTACATCTCACACAAGTCTTCGTTTAGGGAGACCTTCTTATTGTTTCATTGGTTCTCTCAAATTATCAAAGAAAGAGGTGATTATGAGTCCTATGACTTCGTTCTAGTTTGATTAGCATCAAAAGGAGCAATCCTATCACTAGTGCATTCAAAACGATCCGTACATCTCACACAAGTCTTCATTTACAGAGACCTTCTTATTGTTTGATTAGTTCTCTCAAATTGTTAAAATAGAGGTGATTATGAGTCCTATTACTTCATTCTAGTTGAAATTAGAATCAAAAGGAGCAATCCCATCACTATCGCGTTCAAAACGATGCGTAGATCTCACACAAGTCTTCATTTAGGGAGACCATTATATTGTTTCATTGGTTGTTTTGAATTTACAAAGAAAGGGGTGATTAAGAGACTGTGTTACTTCGTTCTAGTTTGATTAGCTTTAAAAAGGAGAAACCCATGACTATCGCGTCCAAAACCATGCTTACATCTCACACAAGTCTTCGTTTAGGGAGACCTTCTTATTATTTCATTAGTTCTCTCAAATAATCAAAATATAGGTGATTATGAGTCCTATTACTTCATTCTAGTTGAAATTAGCATCAAAAGGAGCAATCACATCACTATCGCGTCCAAAACGATGCGTAGAACTCACACAAGTCTTCATTTAGGGAGACCTTTATATTGTTTCCTTGGTTGTTTCGAATTTACAAAGAAAGAGGTGATTAAGAGTTGTATTACTTCCTTCTAGTGTGATTAGCGTCAAAAGTAGAAACCCATGACTATCGCATCCAAAACCAGGCGTACATCTCACACAAGTCTTCATTTAGGGAGACCTTCTTATTGTTTCATTGGTTCTCTAAAATTGTCAAAGAAAGGGGTGATTAGGAGTCCAATTAATTCTTTCTAATTTGATTAGCATCAAAAGGACGAAATCAATGACTATCGCGTTAAAAACGATGCGTACATCTCACACAAGTATTGATTTAGGGAGACCTTTTTATTATTTCATTGGTTATCTTAAATTGTCAAATAAAGAGGTGATTATGAGTCTTATGACTTCGTTCTAGTTTGATTTGCATCAAAAGGAGCAATCCTATCAATAGTGCATTCAAAACGATCCGTACACCTCACACAAGTCTTCATTTAGAGAGACCTTCTTATTGTTTGATTAGTTCTCTCAAATTGTTAAAATATAGGTGATTATGAGTCCTATTACTTCATTCTAGTTTAAATTAGAATCAAAAGGAGCAATCTCAACACTATCGCATCCAAAACGATGCGTAGATCTCACACAAGTCTTCATTTAGGGAGACCTTCATATTGTTTCATTGGTTGTTTTGAATTTACAAAGAAAGAGGTGACTAAGAGACTGTGTTACTTCGTTCTAGTTTGATTAGCTTTAAAAAGGAGAAATCCATGACTATCGCGTCCAAAATCATGCGTACATCTCACACAAGTCTTCGTTTAGGGAGACCTTATTATTGTTTCATTAGTTTTCTCAAATTGTCAAAACATAGGTGATTATGAGTCCTATTACTTCGTTCTAGTTGAAATTAGCATCAAAAGGAGCAATCACATCACTATCGCGTCCAAAACGATGCGTAGAACTCACACAAGTCTTCGTTTAGGGAGACCTTCAGATTGTTTCATTGGTTGTTTCGAATTTACAAAGAAAGAGGTGATTAAGAGTTGTATTACTTCGTTCTAGTTTGATTAGCATCAAAAGGAGAAACCCATGACTATCGCCTCCAAAATCATGCGTACATCTCACACAAGTCTTCATTTAGGGAGACCTTCTTATTGTTTCATTGGTTCTCTAAAATTGTCAAATAAAAAGAGGTGATTAGGTGTCCAATTAATTCATTCTAATTTAATTTGCATCAAAAGGACCAAATCAATGACTATCGCGTTAAAAACGATGAGTACATCTCACACAAGTCTTGATTTAGGGAGACCTTCTTAATGTTTTATTGGTTCTCTTAAATTGTCAAAAAAGAGGTGATTATGAGTCCTATGATTTCGTTCTAGTTTGATTAGCATCAAAAGGAGCAATCCTATCACTAGTGCATTCAAAACGATTCGTACATCTCACACAGGCCTTCATTTAGAGAGACCTTCTTATTGTTTGATTAGTTCTCTCAAATTGTTAAAATATAGGTGATTATGAGTCCTATTACTTCATTCTAGTTGAAATTAGAATCTAAAGGAGCAATCCCATCACTATCGCGTCCAAAACGATGCGTAGATCTCACACAAATCTTCATTTAGGGAGACCTTCATATTGTTTCTTTGGTTGTTTTGAATTTACAAAGAAAGAGGTGATTAAGAGACTATGTTACTTCGTTCTAGTTTGATTAGCTTTAAAATGGAGAAACCCAAGACTATCGCGTCCAAAACCATGCTTACATCTCACACAAGTCTTCGTTTAGGGAGACCTTCTTATTGTTTTATTAGTTTTCTCCAATTGTTAAAATATAGATGATTATGAGTCCTATTACTTCGTTCTAATTGAAATTATCATCAAAAGGAGCAATCACATCACTATCGCGTCCAAAACGATGCGTAGAACTCACACAAGTCTTCATTTAGGGAGACCTTCAGATTATTTCATTTGTTGTTTCGAATTTACAAAGAAAGAGGTGATTAAGAGTTGTATTACTTCGTTCTAGTTTGATTAGCGTCAAAAGTAGAAACCCATGACTATCGCGTCCAAAATCAAGCGTACATCTCACACAAGTCTTCATTTAGGGAGACTTTCTTATTGTTTCATTGGTTCTCTAAAATTGTCAAAGAAAGGGGTGATTAGGAGTCCAATTAATTCGTTCTAATTTGATTTGCGTCAAAAGGACCAAATCAATGACTATCGTGTTAAAAACGATGCGTACATCTCACACAAGTCTTGATTTAGGGAGACATTCTTATTGTTTCATTGGTTATCTCAAATTGTCAAAAAAAGAGGTGATTATGAGTCTTATGACTTCGTTCTAGTTTGATTTGCATCAAAAGGAGCAATCCTATCAATAGTGCATTCAAAACGATCCGTACACCTCACACAAGTCTTCATTTAGAGAGACCTTCTTATTGTTTGATTAGTTCTCTCAAATTGTTAAAATATAGGTGATTATGAGTCCTATTACTTCATTCAAGTTGAAATTAGAATCAAAAGGAGCAATCCCATCACTATCGCGTCCAAAACGATACGTAGATCTCACACAAGTCTTCATTTAGGGAGACCTTCATATTGTTTCATTGGTTGTTTTGAATTTACAAAGAAAGAGGTGATTAAGAGACTGTGTTACTTCGTTCTAGTTTGATTAGCTTTAAAAAGGAGAAACCCATGACTATCGCGTCCAAAACCATGCTTACATCTCACACAAGTCTTCGTTTAGGGAGACCTTCTTATTATTTCATTAGTTCTCTCAAATAATCAAAATATAGGTGATTATGAGTCCTATTACTTCGTTCTAGTTGAAATTAGCATCAAAAGGAGCAATCACATCACTATCGCGTCCAAAACGATGCGTAGAACTCACACAAGTCTTCATTTAGGGAGACCTTTATATTGTTTCCTTGGTTGTTTCGTATTTACAAAGAAACAGGTAATTAAGAGTTGTATTACTTCCTTCTAGTGTGATTAGCGTCAAAAGTAGAAACCCATGACTATTGCATCCAAAACCAGGCGTACATCTCACACAAGTCTTCATTTAGGGAGACCTTCTTATTGTTTCATTGGTTCTCTAAAATTGTCAAAGAAAGAGGTGATTAGGTGTCCAATTAATTCGTTCTAATTTGATTTGCATCAAAAGGACCAAATCAATGACTATCGCGTTAAAAATGATGTGTACATCTCACACAAGTCTTGATTTAGGGAGACCTTCTTAATGTTTCATTGGTTCTCTCAAATTGTCAAAAAAGAGGTGATTATGAGTCCTATGACTTCGTTCTAGTTTGATTAGCATCAAAAGGAGCAATCCTATCACTAGTGCATTCAAAACGATTCGTACATCTCACACAAGCCTTCATTTAGAGAGACCTTCTTATTGTTTGATTAGTTCTCTCAAATTGTTAAAATATAGGTGATTATGAGTCCTATTACTTCATTCTAGTTGAAATTAGAATCAAAAGGAGCAATCCCATCACTATCGCGTCCAAAACGATGCGTAGATCTCACACAAGTCTTCATTTAGGGAGACCTTCATATTGTTTCATTGGTTGTTTTGAATTTACAAAGAAATAGGTGATTAAGAGACTGTGTTACTTCGTTCTAGTTTGATTAGCTTTAAAAAGAAGAAACCCATGACTATCGCGTCCAAAACCATGCGTACATCTCACACAAGTCTTTGTTTAGGGATACCTTATTGTTTCATTTGTTCTCTCAAATTGTCAAAATATAGGTGATTATGAGTCCTATTACTTCGTTCTAGTTGAAATTAGAATCAAAAGGAGCAATCACATCATTATCGCGTCCAAAACGATGCGTAGAACTCACACAAGTCTTCATTTAGGGAGACCTTCATATTGTTTCATTGGATGTTTCGTATTTACAAATAAAGAGGTGATTAATAGTTGTATTACTTCCATCTAGTTTGATTAGCGTCAAAAGTAGAAACCCATGACTATCGCGTCCAAAACTAGGCGTACATCTCACACAAGTCTTCGTTTAGGGAGACCTTCTTATTGTTTCATTGGTTCTCTCAAATTATCAAAGAAAGAGGTGATTATGAGTCCTATGACTTCGTTCTAGTTTGATTAGCATCAAAAGGAGCAATCCTATCACTAGTGCATTCAAAACGATCCGTACATCTCACACAAGTCTTCATTTACAGAGACCTTCTTATTGTTTGATTAGTTCTCTCAAATTGTTAAAATATAGGTGATTATGAGTCCTATTACTTCATTCTAGTTGAAATTAGAATCAAAAGGAGCAATCCCATCACTATCGCGTTCAAAACGATGCGTAGATCTCACACAAGTCTTCATTTAGGGAGACCATTATATTGTTTCATTGGTTGTTTTGAATTTACAAAGAAAGGGGTGATTAAGAGACTGTGTTACTTCGTTCTAGTTTGATTAGCTTTAAAAAGGAGAAACCCATGACTATCGCGTCCAAAACCATGCTTACATCTCACAAAAGTCTTCGTTTAGGGAGACCTTCTTATTATTTCATTAGTTCTCTCAAATAATCAAAATATAGGTGATTATGAGTCCTATTACTTCGTTCTAGTTGAAATTAGCATCAAAAGGAGCAATCACATCACTATCGCGTCCAAAACGATGCGTAGAACTCACACAAGTCTTCATTTAGGGAGACCTTTATATTGTTTCCTTGGTTGTTTCGAATTTACAAAGAAAGAGGTGATTAAGAGTTGTATTACTTCCTTCTAGTGTGATTAGCGTCAAAAGTAGAAACCCATGACTATCGCATCCAAAACCAGGCGTACATCTCACACAAGTCTTCATTTAGGGAGACCTTCTTATTGTTTCATTGGTTCTCTAAAATTGTCAAAGAAAGGGGTGATTAGGAGTCCAATTAATTCGTTCTAATTTGATTAGCATCAAAAGGACGAAATCAATGACTATCGCGTTAAAAACGATGCGTACATCTCACACAAGTATTGATTTAGGGAGATCTTTTATTATTTCATTGGTTATCTTAAATTGTCAAATAAAGAGGTGATTATGAGTCTTATGACTTCGTTCTAGTTTGATTTGCATCAAAAGGAGCAATCCTATCAATAGTGCATTCAAAACGATCCGTACACCTCACACAAGTCTTCATTTAGAGAGACCTTCTTATTGTTTGATTAGTTCTCTCAAATTGTTAAAATATAGGTGATTATGAGTCCTATTACTTCATTCTAGTTTAAATTAGAATCAAAAGGAGCAATCTCAACACTATCGCATCCAAAACGATGCGTAGATCTCACACAAGTCTTCATTTAGGGAGACCTTCATATTGTTTCATTGGTTGTTTTGAATTTACAAAGAAAGAGGTGACTAAGAGTTGTATTACTTCGTTCTAGTTTGATTAGCATCAAAAGGAGAAACCCATGACTATCGCCTCCAAAATCATGCGTACATCTCACACAAGTCTTCATTTAGGGAGACCTTCTTATTGTTTCATTGGTTCTCTAAAATTGTCAAATAAAAAGAGGTGATTAGGTGTCCAATTAATTCATTCTAATTTAATTTGCATCAAAAGGACCAAATCAATGACTATCGCGTTAAAAACGATGAGTACATCTCACACAAGTCTTGATTTAGGGAGACCTTCTTAATGTTTTATTGGTTCTCTTAAATTGTCAAAAAAGAGGTGATTATGAGTCCTATGACTTCGTTCTAGTTTGATTAGCATCAAAAGGAGCAATCCTATCACTAGTGCATTCAAAACGATTCGTACATCTCACACAGGCCTTCATTTAGAGAGACCTTCTTATTGTTTGATTAGTTCTCTCAAATTGTTAAAATATAGGTGATTATGAGTCCTATTACTTCATTCTAGTTGAAATTAGAATCTAAAGGAGCAATCCCATCACTATCGCGTCCAAAACGATGCGTAGATCTCACACAAATCTTCATTTAGGGAGACCTTCATATTGTTTCTTTGGTTGTTTTGAATTTACAAAGAAAGAGGTGATTAAGAGACTATGTTACTTCGTTCTAGTTTGATTAGCTTTAAAATGGAGAAACCCAAGACTATCGCGTCCAAAACCATGCTTACATCTCACACAAGTCTTCGTTTAGGGAGACCTTCTTATTGTTTTATTAGTTTTCTCCAATTGTTAAAATATAGATGATTATGAGTCCTATTACTTCGTTCTAATTGAAATTATCATCAAAAGGAGCAATCACATCACTATCGCGTCCAAAACGATGCGTAGAACTCACACAAGTCTTCATTTAGGGAGACCTTCAGATTATTTCATTTGTTGTTTCGAATTTACAAAGAAAGAGGTGATTAAGAGTTGTATTACTTCGTTCTAGTTTGATTAGCGTCAAAAGGAGAAACCCATGACTATCGCGTCCAAAATCATGCGTACATCTCACACAGGTCTTCATTTAGGGAGACCTTCTTATTGTTTCATTGGTTCTCTAAAATTGTCAAAGAAAGAGGTGATTAGGTGTCCAATTAATTCGTTTTAATTTGATTAGCATCAGAAGGACCAAATCAATGACTATCGCGTTAAAAACGATGCGTACATCTCACACTAGTCTTGATTTAGGGAGCCTTCTTATTGTTTCATTGGTTCTCTCAAATTGTCAAAGAAAGAGGTGATTATGAGTCTTATGACTTCGTTCTAGTTTGATTAGCATCAAAAGGAGCAATCTTATCACTAGTGCATTCAAAACGATCCGTACATCTCACACAAGTCTTCATTTAGAGAAACCTTCTTATTGTTTGATTAGTTCTCTCAAATTGTTAAAATATAGGTGATTATGAGTCCTATTACTTCATTCTAGTTGAAATTAGAATCAAAAGGAGCAATCCCATCACTATCGCGTCCAAAACGATACGTAGATCGCACACAAGTCTTCATTTAGGGAGACCTTCATATTGTTTCATTGGTTGTTTTGAATTTACAAAGAAAGAGGTGATTAAGAGACTGTGTTACTTCGTTCTAGTTTGATTAGCTTTAAAAAGGAGAAACCCATGACTATCGCGTCCAAAACCATGCTTACATCTCACACAAGTCTTCGTTTAGGGAGACCTTCTTATTGTTTCATTAGTTCTCTCAAATAATCAAAATATAGGTGATTATGAGTCCTATTACTTCGTTCTAGTTGAAATTTGCAACAAAAGGAGCAATCACATCACTATCGCTTCCAAAACGATGCGTAGAACTCACACAAGTATTCATTTAGGGAGACCTTCATATTGTTTCATTGGATGTTTCAAATTTACAAAGAAAGAGGTGATTAAGAGTTGTATTACTTCCTTCCAATTTGATTAGCGTCAAAAGTAGAAACCCATGACTATCGCGTCCAAAATCAAGCGTACATCTCACACAAGTCTTCATTTAGGGAGACTTTCTTATTGTTTCATTGGTTCTCTAAAATTGTCAAAGAAAGGGGTGATTAGGAGTCCAATTAATTCGTTCTAATTTGATTTGCGTCAAAAGGACCAAATCAATGACTATCGTGTTAAAAACGATGCGTACATCTCACACAAGTCTTGATTTAGGGAGACATTCTTATTGTTTCATTGGTTATCTCAAATTGTCAAAAAAAGAGGTGATTATGAGTCTTATGACTTCGTTCTAGTTTGATTTGCATCAAAAGGAGCAATCCTATCAATAGTGCATTCAAAACGATCCGTACACCTCACACAAGTCTTCATTTAGAGAGACCTTCTTATTGTTTGATTAGTTCTCTCAAATTGTTAAAATATAGGTGATTATGAGTCCTATTACTTCATTCAAGTTGAAATTAGAATCAAAAGGAGCAATCCCATCACTATCGCGTCCAAAACGATACGTAGATCTCACACAAGTCTTCATTTAGGGAGACCTTCATATTGTTTCATTGGTTGTTTTGAATTTACAAAGAAAGAGGTGATTAAGAGACTGTGTTACTTCGTTCTAGTTTGATTAGCTTTAAAAAGGAGAAACCCATGACTATCGCGTCCAAAACCATGCTTACATCTCACACAAGTCTTCGTTTAGGGAGACCTTCTTATTATTTCATTAGTTCTCTCAAATAATCAAAATATAGGTGATTATGAGTCCTATTACTTCGTTCTAGTTGAAATTAGCATCAAAAGGAGCAATCACATCACTATCGCGTCCAAAACGATGCGTAGAACTCACACAAGTCTTCATTTAGGGAGACCTTTATATTGTTTCCTTGGTTGTTTCGTATTTACAAAGAAACAGGTAATTAAGAGTTGTATTACTTCCTTCTAGTGTGATTAGCGTCAAAAGTAGAAACCCATGACTATTGCATCCAAAACCAGGCGTACATCTCACACAAGTCTTCATTTAGGGAGACCTTCTTATTGTTTCATTGGTTCTCTAAAATTGTCAAAGACAGAGGTGATTAGGTGTCCAATTAATTCGTTCTAATTTGATTTGCATCAAAAGGACCAAATCAATGACTATCGCGTTAAAAATGATGTGTACATCTCACACAAGTCTTGATTTAGGGAGACCTTCTTAATGTTTCATTGGTTCTCTCAAATTGTCAAAAAAGAGGTGATTATGAGTCCTATGACTTCGTTCTAGTTTGATTAGCATCAAAAGGAGCAATCCTATCACTAGTGCATTCAAAACGATTCGTACATCTCACACAAGCCTTCATTTAGAGAGACCTTCTTATTGTTTGATTAGTTCTCTCAAATTGTTAAAATATAGGTGATTATGAGTCCTATTACTTCATTCTAGTTGAAATTAGAATCAAAAGGAGCAATCCTATCACTATCGCGTCCAAAACGATGCGTAGATCTCACACAAGTCTTCATTTAGGGAGACCTTCATATTGTTTCATTGGTTGTTTTGAATTTACAAAGAAATAGGTGATTAAGAGACTGTGTTACTTCGTTCTAGTTTGATTAGCTTTAAAAAGAAGAAACCCATGACTATCGCGTCCAAAACCATGCGTACATCTCACACAAGTCTTTGTTTAGGGATACCTTATTGTTTCATTTGTTCTCTCAAATTGTCAAAATATAGGTGATTATGAGTCCTATTACTTCGTTCTAGTTGAAATTAGCATCAAAAGGAGCAATCACATCATTATCGCGTCCAAAACGATGCGTAGAACTCACACAAGTCTTCATTTAGGGAGACCTTCATATTGTTTCATTGGATGTTTCGTATTTACAAATAAAGAGGTGATTAATAGTTGTATTACTTCCATCTAGTTTGATTAGCGTCAAAAGTAGAAACCCATGACTATCGCGTCCAAAACTAGGCGTACATCTCACACAAGTCTTCGTTTAGGGAGACCTTCTTATTGTTTCATTGGTTCTCTCAAATTATCAAAGAAAGAGGTGATTATGAGTCCTATGACTTCGTTCTAGTTTGATTAGCATCAAAAGGAGCAATCCTATCACTAGTGCATTCAAAACGATCCGTACATCTCACACAAGTCTTCATTTACAGAGACCTTCTTATTGTTTGATTAGTTCTCTCAAATTGTTAAAATATAGGTGATTATGAGTCCTATTACTTCATTCTAGTTGAAATTAGAATCAAAAGGAGCAATCCCATCACTATCGCGTTCAAAACGATGCGTAGATCTCACACAAGTCTTCATTTAGGGAGACCATTATATTGTTTCATTGGTTGTTTTGAATTTACAAAGAAAGGGGTGATTAAGAGACTGTGTTACTTCGTTCTAGTTTGATTAGCTTTAAAAAGGAGAAACCCATGACTATCGCGTCCAAAACCATGCTTACATCTCACAAAAGTCTTCGTTTAGGGAGACCTTCTTATTATTTCATTAGTTCTCTCAAATAATCAAAATATAGGTGATTATGAGTCCTATTACTTCGTTCTAGTTGAAATTAGCATCAAAAGGAGCAATCACATCACTATCGCGTCCAAAACGATGCGTAGAACTCACACAAGTCTTCATTTAGGGAGACCTTTATATTGTTTCCTTGGTTGTTTCGAATTTACAAAGAAAGAGGTGATTAAGAGTTGTATTACTTCCTTCTAGTGTGATTAGCGTCAAAAGTAGAAACCCATGACTATCGCATCCAAAACCAGGCGTACATCTCACACAAGTCTTCATTTAGGGAGACCTTCTTATTGTTTCATTGGTTCTCTAAAATTGTCAAAGAAAGGGGTGATTAGGAGTCCAATTAATTCGTTCTAATTTGATTAGCATCAAAAGGACGAAATCAATGACTATCGCGTTAAAAACGATGCGTACATCTCACACAAGTATTGATTTAGGGAGATCTTTTATTATTTCATTGGTTATCTTAAATTGTCAAATAAAGAGGTGATTATGAGTCTTATGACTTCGTTCTAGTTTGATTTGCATCAAAAGGAGCAATCCTATCAATAGTGCATTCAAAACGATCCGTACACCTCACACAAGTCTTCATTTAGAGAGACCTTCTTATTGTTTGATTAGTTCTCTCAAATTGTTAAAATATAGGTGATTATGAGTCCTATTACTTCATTCTAGTTTAAATTAGAATCAAAAGGAGCAATCTCAACACTATCGCATCCAAAACGATGCGTAGATCTCACACAAGTCTTCATTTAGGGAGACCTTCATATTGTTTCATTGGTTGTTTTGAATTTACAAAGAAAGAGGTGACTAAGAGTTGTATTACTTCGTTCTAGTTTGATTAGCATCAAAAGGAGAAACCCATGACTATCGCCTCCAAAATCATGCGTACATCTCACACAAGTCTTCATTTAGGGAGACCTTCTTATTGTTTCATTGGTTCTCTAAAATTGTCAAATAAAAAGAGGTGATTAGGTGTCCAATTAATTCATTCTAATTTAATTTGCATCAAAAGGACCAAATCAATGACTATCGCGTTAAAAACGATGAGTACATCTCACACAAGTCTTGATTTAGGGAGACCTTCTTAATGTTTTATTGGTTCTCTTAAATTGTCAAAAAAGAGGTGATTATGAGTCCTATGACTTCGTTCTAGTTTGATTAGCATCAAAAGGAGCAATCCTATCACTAGTGCATTCAAAACGATTCGTACATCTCACACAGGCCTTCATTTAGAGAGACCTTCTTATTGTTTGATTAGTTCTCTCAAATTGTTAAAATATAGGTGATTATGAGTCCTATTACTTCATTCTAGTTGAAATTAGAATCTAAAGGAGCAATCCCATCACTATCGCGTCCAAAACGATGCGTAGATCTCACACAAATCTTCATTTAGGGAGACCTTCATATTGTTTCTTTGGTTGTTTTGAATTTACAAAGAAAGAGGTGATTAAGAGACTATGTTACTTCGTTCTAGTTTGATTAGCTTTAAAATGGAGAAACCCAAGACTATCGCGTCCAAAACCATGCTTACATCTCACACAAGTCTTCGTTTAGGGAGACCTTCTTATTGTTTTATTAGTTTTCTCCAATTGTTAAAATATAGATGATTATGAGTCCTATTACTTCGTTCTAATTGAAATTATCATCAAAAGGAGCAATCACATCACTATCGCGTCCAAAACGATGCGTAGAACTCACACAAGTCTTCATTTAGGGAGACCTTCAGATTATTTCATTTGTTGTTTCGAATTTACAAAGAAAGAGGTGATTAAGAGTTGTATTACTTCGTTCTAGTTTGATTAGCGTCAAAAGGAGAAACCCATGACTATCGCGTCCAAAATCATGCGTACATCTCACACAGGTCTTCATTTAGGGAGACCTTCTTATTGTTTCATTGGTTCTCTAAAATTGTCAAAGAAAGAGGTGATTAGGTGTCCAATTAATTCGTTTTAATTTGATTAGCATCAGAAGGACCAAATCAATGACTATCGCGTTAAAAACGATGCGTACATCTCACACTAGTCTTGATTTAGGGAGCCTTCTTATTGTTTCATTGGTTCTCTCAAATTGTCAAAGAAAGAGGTGATTATGAGTCTTATGACTTCGTTCTAGTTTGATTAGCATCAAAAGGAGCAATCTTATCACTAGTGCATTCAAAACGATCCGTACATCTCACACAAGTCTTCATTTAGAGAAACCTTCTTATTGTTTGATTAGTTCTCTCAAATTGTTAAAAGATAGGTGATTATGAGTCCTATTACTTCATTCTAGTTGAAATTAGAATCAAAAGGAGCAATCACATCACTATCGCGTCCAAAACGATACGTAGATCGCACACAAGTCTTCATTTAGGGAGACCTTCATATTGTTTCATTGGTTGTTTTGAATTTACAAAGAAAGAGGTGATTAAGAGACTGTGTTACTTCGTTCTAGTTTGATTAGCTTTAAAAAGGAGAAACCCATGACTATCGCGTCCAAAACCATGCTTACATCTCACACAAGTCTTCGTTTAGGGAGACCTTCTTATTGTTTCACCTTCTTATTGTTTCATTAGTTCTCTCAAATAATCAAAATATAGGTGATTATGAGTCCTATTACTTCGTTCTAGTTGAAATTTGCAACAAAAGGAGCAATCACATCACTATCGCTTCCAAAACGATGCGTAGAACTCACACAAGTATTCATTTAGGGAGACCTTCATATTGTTTCATTGGATGTTTCAAATTTACAAAGAAAGAGGTGATTAAGAGTTGTATTACTTCCTTCCAATTTGATTAGCGTCAAAAGTAGAAACCCATGACTATCGCGTCCAAAATCAAGCGTACATCTCACACAAGTCTTCATTTAGGGAGACTTTCTTATTGTTTCATTGGTTCTCTAAAATTGTCAAAGAAAGGGGTGATTAGGAGTCCAATTAATTCGTTCTAATTTGATTTGCGTCAAAAGGACCAAATCAATGACTATCGTGTTAAAAACGATGCGTACATCTCACACAAGTCTTGATTTAGGGAGACATTCTTATTGTTTCATTGGTTATCTCAAATTGTCAAAAAAAGAGGTGATTATGAGTCTTATGACTTCGTTCTAGTTTGATTTGCATCAAAAGGAGCAATCCTATCAATAGTGCATTCAAAACGATCCGTACACCTCACACAAGTCTTCATTTAGAGAGACCTTCTTATTGTTTGATTAGTTCTCTCAAATTGTTAAAATATAGGTGATTATGAGTCCTATTACTTCATTCAAGTTGAAATTAGAATCAAAAGGAGCAATCCCATCACTATCGCGTCCAAAACGATACGTAGATCTCACACAAGTCTTCATTTAGGGAGACCTTCATATTGTTTCATTGGTTGTTTTGAATTTACAAAGAAAGAGGTGATTAAGAGACTGTGTTACTTCGTTCTAGTTTGATTAGCTTTAAAAAGGAGAAACCCATGACTATCGCGTCCAAAACCATGCTTACATCTCACACAAGTCTTCGTTTAGGGAGACCTTCTTATTGTTTCACCTTCTTATTGTTTCATTAGTTCTCTCAAATAATCAAAATATAGGTGATTATGAGTCCTATTACTTCGTTCTAGTTGAAATTTGCAACAAAAGGAGCAATCACATCACTATCGCTTCCAAAACGATGCGTAGAACTCACACAAGTATTCATTTAGGGAGACCTTCATATTGTTTCATTGGATGTTTCAAATTTACAAAGAAAGAGGTGATTAAGAGTTGTATTACTTCCTTCCAATTTGATTAGCGTCAAAAGTAGAAACCCATGACTATCGCGTCCAAAATCAAGCGTACATCTCACACAAGTCTTCATTTAGGGAGACTTTCTTATTGTTTCATTGGTTCTCTAAAATTGTCAAAGAAAGGGGTGATTAGGAGTCCAATTAATTCGTTCTAATTTGATTTGCGTCAAAAGGACCAAATCAATGACTATCGTGTTAAAAACGATGCGTACATCTCACACAAGTCTTGATTTAGGGAGACATTCTTATTGTTTCATTGGTTATCTCAAATTGTCAAAAAAAGAGGTGATTATGAGTCTTATGACTTCGTTCTAGTTTGATTTGCATCAAAAGGAGCAATCCTATCAATAGTGCATTCAAAACGATCCGTACACCTCACACAAGTCTTCATTTAGAGAGACCTTCTTATTGTTTGATTAGTTCTCTCAAATTGTTAAAATATAGGTGATTATGAGTCCTATTACTTCATTCAAGTTGAAATTAGAATCAAAAGGAGCAATCCCATCACTATCGCGTCCAAAACGATACGTAGATCTCACACAAGTCTTCATTTAGGGAGACCTTCATATTGTTTCATTGGTTGTTTTGAATTTACAAAGAAAGAGGTGATTAAGAGACTGTGTTACTTCGTTCTAGTTTGATTACCTTTAAAAAGGAGAAACCCATGACTATCGCGTCCAAAACCATGCGTACATCTCACACAAGTCTTCATTTAGAGAGACCTTCTTATTTAATTGATTAGTTCTCTCAAATTATTAAAATATAGGTGATTATGAGTCCTATTATTTCATTCTAGTTGAAATTAGAATCAAAAGGAGCAATCCCATCACTATCGCGTCCAAAACGATGCGTAGATCTCACACAAGTCTTCATTTAGGGAGACCTTCATATTGTTTCATTGGTTGTTTTGAATTTACAAAGAAAGAGGTGATTAAGAGACTGTGTTACTTCGTTCTAGTTTGATTAGCTTTAAAAAGGAGAAACCCATGACTATCGCGTCCAAAACCATGCTTACATCTCACACAAGTCTTCGTTTAGGGAGACCTTCTTATTATTTCATTAGTTCTCTCAAATAATCAAAATATAGGTGATTATGAGTCCTATTACTTCGTTCTAGTTGAAATTAGCATCAAAAGGAGCAATCACATCACTATCGCGTCCAAAACGATGCGTAGAACTCACACAAGTCTTCATTTAGGGAGACCTTTATATTGTTTCCTTGGTTGTTTCGTATTTACAAAGAAACAGGTAATTAAGAGTTGTATTACTTCCTTCTAGTGTGATTAGCGTCAAAAGTAGAAACCCATGACTATTGCATCCAAAACCAGGCGTACATCTCACACAAGTCTTCATTTAGGGAGACCTTCTTATTGTTTCATTGGTTCTCTAAAATTGTCAAAGACAGAGGTGATTAGGTGTCCAATTAATTCGTTCTAATTTGATTTGCATCAAAAGGACCAAATCAATGACTATCGCGTTAAAAATGATGTGTACATCTCACACAAGTCTTGATTTAGGGAGACCTTCTTAATGTTTCATTGGTTCTCTCAAATTGTCAAAAAAGAGGTGATTATGAGTCCTATGACTTCGTTCTAGTTTGATTAGCATCAAAAGGAGCAATCCTATCACTAGTGCATTCAAAACGATTCGTACATCTCACACAAGCCTTCATTTAGAGAGACCTTCTTATTGTTTGATTAGTTCTCTCAAATTGTTAAAATATAGGTGATTATGAGTCCTATTACTTCATTCTAGTTGAAATTAGAATCAAAAGGAGCAATCCCATCACTATCGCGTCCAAAACGATGCGTAGATCTCACACAAGTCTTCATTTAGGGAGACCTTCATATTGTTTCATTGGTTGTTTTGAATTTACAAAGAAATAGGTGATTAAGAGACTGTGTTACTTCGTTCTAGTTTGATTAGCTTTAAAAAGGAGAAACCCATGACTATCGCGTCCAAAACCATGCGCACATCTCACACAAGTCTTCGTTTAGGGAGACCTTCTTATTGTTTTATTAGTTTTCTCCAATTGTTAAAATATAGATGATTATGAGTCCTATTACTTCGTTCTAGTTGAAATTAGCATCAAAAGGAGCAATCACATCACTATCGCGTCTAAAACGATGCGTAGAACTCACACAAGTCTTCATTTAGGGAGACCTTCAGATTGTTTCATTCGTTGTTTCGAATTTACAAAGAAAGAGGTGATTAAGAGTTGTATTACTTCGTTCTAGTTTGATTAGCATCAAAAGGAGAAACCCATGACTATCGCGTCCAAAATCATGCGTACATCTCACACAAGTCTTCATTTAGGGAGACCTTCTTATTGTTTCATTGGTTCTCTAAAATTGTCAAAGAAAGAGGTGATTAGGTGTCCAATTAATTCATTCTAATTTGATTAGCATCAAAAGACCAAATCAATGACTATCGCGTTAAAAACGATGCGTACATCTCACACAAGTCTTGATTTAGGGAGCCTTCTTATTGTTTCATTGGTTCTCTCAAATTATCAAAGAAAGAGGTGGTTATGAGTCTTATGACTTCGTTCTAGTTTGATTAGCATCAAAAGGAGCAATCTTATCACTAGTGTATTCAAAACGATCCGTACATCTCACACAAGTCTTTATTTAGACAGACCTTCTTATTGTTTGGTTAGTTCTCTCAAATTGTTAAAATATAGGTGATTATGAGTCCTATTACTTCATTCTAGTTGAAATTAGAATAAAAAGGAGCAATCCCATCACTATCGCGTCCAAAACGATGCGTAGATCTCACACAAGTCTTCATTTAGGGAGACCTTCATATTGTTTTATTGGTTGTTTCGAATTTACAAAGAAAGAGGTGATTAGGAGTTGTATTACATAGTTCTAGTTTGATTAGCGTCAAAAGTAGAAACCCATGACTATCGCGTCCAAAACCAGGTGTACATCTCACACAAGTATTCATTTAGGCAGACCATCTTATTATTTCATTGGTTCTCTAAAATTATCAAAGAAAGAGGTGATTAGGAGTCTAATTAATTCGTTCTAATTTGATTAGCATCAAAAGGACCAAATCAATGACTATCGCGTTAAAAACGATGCGTACATCTCACACAAGTCTTGATTTAGGGAGACCTTCTTATTTTTTCATTGGTTCTCTTAAATTATCAAAGAAAGAGGTGATTATGAGTCTTATTACTTCGTTCTAGTTTGATTAGCATCAAAAGTAGCAATCCTATCTCTAGTGCATTCAAAACGATCCGTACATCTCACACAAGTCTTCATTTAGAGAGACCTTCTTATTGTTTGATTAGTTCTCTCAAATTGTAAAAATATAGGTGATTATGAGTCCTATTACTTCTTTCTAGTTGAAATTAGAATCAAAAGGAGAAATCACATTACTATCGCGTCCAAAACAATGCGTAGATCTCACACAATTCTTCATTTAGGGAGACCTTCATATTGTTTCATTGGTTGTTTTGTATTTACAAAGAAAGAGGTGACTAAGAGACTGTGTTACTTCGTTCTACTTTGATTAGCTTTAAAAAGGAGAAACCCATGACTATCGCGTCCAAAACCATGCTTACATCTCACACAAGTCTTCGTTTAGGGAGACCTTCTTATTGTTTCATTAGTTCTCTCAAATTGTCAAAATATAGGTGATTATGAGTCCTATTACTTCGTTCTAGTTGAAATTAGCATCAAAAGGAGCAATCACATCACTATCGCGTCCAAAACGATGCGTAGAACTCACACAAGTCTTCATTTAGGGAGACCTTCAGATTGCTTCATTGGTTGTTTCGAATTTACAAAGAAAGAGGTGATTAAGAGTTGTATTACTTCGTTCTAGTTTGATTAGCGTCAATAGGAGAAACCCATGACTATCGCGTCCAAAATCATGCGTACATCTCACACTAGTCTTGATTTAGGGAGACCTTCTTATTATTTCATTGGTTCTCTAAAATTGTCAAAGAAAGAGGTGATTAGGTGTCCAATTAATTCATTCTAATTTGATTAGCATCAAAAGACCAAATCAATGACTATCGCGTTAAAAACGATGCGTACATCTCACACAAGTCTTGATTTAGGGAGCCTTCTTATTGTTTCATTGGTTCTCTCAAATTATCAAAGAAAGAGGTGGTTATGAGTCTTATGACTTCGTTCTAGTTTGATTAGCATCAAAAGGAGCAATCTTATCACTAGTGTATTCAAAACGATCCGTACATCTCACACAAGTCTTCATTTAGACAGACCTTCTTATTGTTTGGTTAGTTCTCTCAAATTGTTAAAATATAGGTGATTATGAGTCCTATTACTTCATTCTAGTTAAAATTAGAATAAAAAGGAGCAATCCCATCACTATCGCGTCCAAAACGATGCGTAGATCTCACACAAGTCTTCATTTAGGGAGACCTTCATATTGTTTCATTGGTTATTTCGAATTTACAAAGAAAGAGGTGATTAGGAGTTGTATTACATAGTTCTAGTTTGATTAGCGTCAAAAGTAGAAACCCATGACTATCGCGTCCAAAACCAGGTGTACATCTCACACAAGTATTCATTTAGGCAGACCTTCTTATTATTTCATTGGTTCTCTAAAATTATCAAAGAAAGAGGTGATTAGGAGTCTAATTAATTCGTTCTAATTTGATTAGCATTAAAAGGACCAAATCAATGACTATCGCGTTAAAAACGATGCGTACATCTCACACAAGTCTTGATTTAGGGAGACCTTCTTATTATTTCATTGGTTCTCTTAAATTATCAAAGAAAGAGGTTATTATGAGTCTTATTACTTCGTTCTAGTTTGATTAGCATCAAAAGTAGCAATCCTATCTCTAGTGCATTCAAAACGATCCGTACATCTCACACAAGTCTTCATTTAGAGAGACCTTCTTATTGTTTGATTAGTTCTCTCAAATTGTTAAAATATAGGTGATTATGAGTCCTATTACTTCTTTCTAGTTGAAATTAGAATCAAAAGGAGAAATCACATTACTATCGCGTCCAAAACAATGCGTAGATCTCACACAATTCTTCATTTAGGGAGACCTTCATATTGTTTCATTGGTTGTTTTGTATTTACAAAGAAAGAGGTGACTAAGAGACTGTGTTACTTCGTTCTAGTTTGATTAGCTTTAAAAAGGAGAAACCCATGACTATCGCGTCCAAAACCATGCGCACATCTCACACAAGTCTTCGTTTAGGGAGACCTTCTTATTGTTTCATTAGTTTTCTCAAATTGTAAAAATATAGGTGATTATGAGTCTTATTACTTTGTTCTAGTTGAAATTAGCATCAAAAGGAGCAATCACATCACTATCGCGTCCAAAACGATGCGTAGAACTCACACAAGTCTTCATTTAGGGAGACCTTCAGATTGTTTCATTGGTTGTTTCGAATTTACAAAGAAAGAGGTGATTAAGAGTTGTATTACTTCGTTCTAGTTTGATTAGCGTCAATAGGAGAAACCCATGACTATCGCGTCCAAAATCATGCGTACATCTCACACTAGTCTTGATTTAGGGAGACCTTCTTATTGTTTCATTGGATCTCTAAAATTGTCAAAGAAAGAGGTGATTAGGTGTCCAATTAATTCGTTCTAATTTAATTTGCATCAAAAGGACCAAATCAATCACTATCGAGTTAAAAACGATGTGTACATCTCACACAAGTCTTGATTTAGGGAGACCTTCTTAATGTTTCATTGGTTCTCTCAAATTGTCAAAAAAAGAGGTGATTATGAGTCCTATGACTTCGTTCTAGTTTGATTAGCATCAAAAGAAGCAATCCTATCACTAGTGCATTCAAAACGATTTGTACATCTCACACAAGTCTTCATTTAGAGAGACCTTCTTATTGTTTGATTAGTTCTCTCAAATTGTTAAAATATAGGTGATTATGAGTCCTATTACTTCATTCTAGTTGAAATTAGAATCAAAAGGAGCAATCCCATCACTATCGCGTCCAAAACGATACGTAGATCGCACACAAGTCTTCATTTAGGGAGACCTTCATATTGTTTCATTGGTTGTTTTGAATTTACAAAGAAAGAGGTGATTAAGAGACTGTGTTACTTCGTTCTAGTTTGATTAGCTTTAAAAAGGAGAAACCCATGACTATCGCGTCCAAAACCATGCTTACATCTCACACAAGTCTTCGTTTAGGGAGACCTTCTTATTGTTTCATTAGTTCTCTCAAATTGTAAAAATATAGGTGATTATGAGTCTTATTACTTCGTTCTAGTTGAAATTAGCATCAAAAGGAGCAATCACATCACTATCGCGTCCAAAACGATGCGTAGAACTCACACAAGTCTTCATTTAGGGAGACCTTCATATTGTTTCATTGGTTGTTTCGAATTTACAAAGAAAGAGGTGATTAAGAGTTGTATTACTTCGTTCTTGTTTAATTAGCGTCAAAAGTAGAAACCCATGACTATCGCGTCCAAAACCAGGCGTACATCTCACGCAAGTCTTCATTTAGGGAAACCTTCTTATTGTTTCATTAGTTCTCTAAAATTGTCAAAGAAAGAGGTGATTAGGAATCCAATTAATTCGTTGTAATTTGATTAGCATCAAAAGGAAGAAATCAAGGACTATCGCGTTAAAAACGATGCGTACATCTCACACAAGTCTTGATTTAGGGAGACCTTCTTATTTTTTCATTGGTTCTCTCAAATTGTCAAAGAAAGAGGTGATTATGAGTCCTATGACTTAGTTCTAGTTTGATTAGCATCAAAAGGAGCAATCCTATCACTAGTGCATTCAAAACGATCCGTACATCTCACACAAGTCTTCATTTAGGGAGACCTTCATATTGTTTCATTGGTTGTTTTGAATTTACAAAGAAAGAGGTGATTAAGAGACTATGTTACTTCGTTCTAGTTTGATTAGCTTTAAAAAGGAGAAACCCATGACTATCGCGTCCAAAACCATGCGCACATCTCACACAAGTCTTCGTTTAGGGAGACCTTCTTATTGTTTCATTAGTTTTCTCAAATTGTCAAAATATAGGTGATTATGAGTCCTATTACTTCGTTTTAGTTGAAATTAGCATCAAAAGGAGCAATCACATCACTATCGCGTCCAAAACAATGCGTAGAACTCACACAAGTCTTCATTTAGGGAGACCTTCAGATTGTTTCATTGGTTGTTTTGAATTTACAAAGAAAGAGGTGATTAAGAGTTGTATTACTTCGTTCTAGTTTGATTAGCATCAAAAGGAGAAACCCATGACTATCGCCTCCAAAATCATGCGTACATCTCACACAAGTCTTCATTTAGGGAGACCTTCTTATTGTTTCATTGGTTCTCTAAAATTGTCAAAGAAAGAGGTGATTAGGTGTCCAATTAATTCGTTCTAATTTGATTTGCATCAAAAGGACCAAATCAATGACTATCGCGTTAAAAACGATGTGTACATCTCACACAAGTCTTGATTTAGGGAGACCTTCTTAATGTTTCATTTGTTCCCTCAAATTGTCAAAAAAAGAGGTGATTATGAGTCCTATGACTTCGTTCTAGTTTGATTAGCATCAAAAGGAGTAATCCTATCACTAGTGCATTCAAAACGATTCGTACGTCTCACACAAGCCTTCATTTAGAGATACCTTCTTATTGTTTGATTAGTTCTCTCAAATTGTTAAAATATAGGTGATTATGAGTCCTATTACTTCATTCTAGTTGAAATTAGAATCAAAAGGAGCAATCCCATCACTATCGCGTCCAAAACGATGCGTAGATCTCACACAAGTCTTCATTTAGGGAGACCTTCATATTGTTTCATTGGTTGTTTTGAATTTACAAAGAAAGAGGTGATTAAGAGACTATGTTACTTCGTTCTAGTTTGATTAGCTTTAAAAAGGAGAAACCCATGACTATCGCGTGCAAAACCATGCTTACATCTCACACAAGTCTTCGTTTAGGGAGACCTTCTTATTGTTTTATTAGTTTTCTCCAATTGTTAAAATATAGATGATTATGAGTCCTATTACTTCGTTCTAGTTGAAATTAGCATCAAAAGGAGCAATCACATCACTATCGCGTCTAAAACGATGCGTAGAACTCACACAAGTCTTAATTTAGGGAGACCTTCAGATTGTTTCATTCGTTGTTTCGAATTTACAAAGAAAGAGGTGATTAAGAGTTGTATTACTTCGTTCTAGTTTGATTAGCATCAAAAGGAGAAACCCATGACTATCGCGTCCAAAATCATGCGTGCATCTCACACAAGTCTTCATTTAGGGAGACCTTCTTATTGTTTCATTGGTTCTCTAAAATTGTCAAAGAAAGAGGTGATTAGGTGTCCAATTAATTCATTCTAATTTGATTAGCATCAAAAGACCAAATCAATGACTATCGCGTTAAAAACGATGCGTACATCTCACACAAGTCTTGATTTAGGGAGCCTTTTTATTGTTTCGTTGGTTCTCTCAAAGTATCAAAGAAAGAGGTGGTTATGAGTCTTATGACTTCGTTCTAGTTTGATTAGCATCAAAAGGAGCAATCTTATCACTAGTGTATTCAAAACGATCCGTACATCTCACACAAGTCTTCATTTAGACAGACCTTCTTATTGTTTGGTTAGTTCTCTCAAATTGTTAAAATATAGGTGATTATGAGTCCTATTACTTCATTCTAGTTGAAATTAGAATAAAAAGGAGCAATCCCATCACTATCGCATCCAAAACGATGCGTAGATCTCACACAAGTCTTCATTTAGGGAGACCTTCATATTGTTTCATTGGTTGTGTCGAATTTACAAAGAAAGAGGTGATTAAGAGTTGTATTACATAGTTCTAGTTTAATTAGCGTCAAAAGTAGAAACCCATGACTATCGCGTCCAAAACTAGGTGTACATCGCACACAAGTATTCATTTAGGCAGACCTTCTTATTATTTCATTGGTTCTCTAAAATTATCAAAGAAAGAGGTGATTAGGAGTCTAATTAATTCGTTCTAATTTGATTAGCATCAAAAGGACCAAATCAATGACTATCGCGTTAAAAACGATGCGTACATCTCACACAAGTCTTGATTTAGGGAGACCTTCTTATTGTTTCATTGGTTCTCTTAAATTATCAAAGAAAGAGGTGATTATGAGTCTTATTACTTCGTTCTAGTTTGATTAGCATCAAAAGTAGCAATCCTATCTCTAGTGCATTCAAAACGATCCGTACATCTCACACAAGTCTTCATTTAGAGAGACCTTCTTATTGTTTGATTAGTTCTATCAAATTGTTAAAATATAGGTGATTATGAGTCCTATTACTTCTTTCTAGTTGAAATTAGAATCAAAAGGAGAAATCACATTACTATCGCGTCCAAAACGATGCGTAGATCTCACACAATTCTTCATTTAGGGAGCCCTTCATATTGTTTCATTGGTTGTTTTGTATTTACAAAGAAAAAGGTGACTAAGAGACTGTGTTACTTCGTTCTAGTTTGATTAGCTTTAAAAAGGAGAAACCCATGACTATCGCGTCCAAAACCATGCGCACATCTCACACAAGTCTTCGTTTAGGGAGACCTTCTTATTGTTTCATTAGTTTTCTCAAATTGTAAAAATATAGGTGATTATGAGTCTTATTACTTCGTTCTAGTTGAAATTAGCATCAAAAGGAGCAATCACATCACTATCGCGTCCAAAACGATGCGTAGAACTCACACAAGTCTTCATTTAGGGAGACCTTCAGATAGTTTCATTGGTTGTTTCGAATTTACAAAGAAAGAGGTGATTAAGAGTTGTATTACTTCGTTCTAGTTTGATTAGCGTCAATAGGAGAAACCCATGACTATCGCGTCCAAAATCATGCGAACATCTCACACAAGTCTTCATTTAGGGAGACCTTCTTATTGTTTCATTGGTTCTCTAAAATTGTCAAATAAAAAGAGGTGATTAGGTGTTCAATTAATTCGTTCTAATTTAATTTTCATCAAAAGGACCAAATCAATGACTATCGCGTTAAAAACGATGCGTACATCTCACACAAGTCTTGATTTAGGGAGCCTTCTTATTGTTTCATTGGTTCTCTCAAATTGTCAAAAAAAGAGGTGATTATGAGTCCTATGACTTCGTTCTAGTTTGATTAGCATCAAAAGAAGCAATCCTATCACTAGTGCATTCAAAACGATTCGTACATCTCACACAAGTCTTCATTTAGAGAGACCTTCTTATTGTTTGATTAGTTCTCTCAAATTGTTAAAATATAGGTGATTATGAGTCCTATTACTTCATTCTAGTTGAAATTAGAATCAAAAGGAGCAATCCCATCACTATCGCGTCCAAAACGATGCGTAGATCTCACACAAGTCTTCATTTAGGGAGACCTTCATATTGTTTCATTGGTTGTTTTGAATTTACAAAGAAAGAGGTGATTAAGAGACTGTGTTACTTCGTTCTAGTTTGATTAGCTTTAAAAAGGAGAAACCCATGACTATCGCGTCCAAAACTATGCGCACATCTCACACAAGTCTTCGTTTAGGGAGACCTTCTTATTGTTTTACTAGTTTTCTCAAATTGTTAAAATATAGATAATTATGAGTCCTATTACTTCGTTCTAGTTGAAATTAGCATCAAAAGGAGCAATCACATCACTATCGCGTCCAAAACGATACGTAGAACTCACACAAGTCTTCATTTAGGGAGACCTTCCGATTGTTTCATTCGTTGTTTCAAATTTACAAAGAAAGAGGTGATTAAGAGTTGTATTACTTCGTTCTAGTTTGATTAGCATCAAAAGGAGAAACCCATGACAATCGCGTCCAAAATCATGCGTACATCTCACACAAGTCTTGATTTAGGGAGACCTTTTTATTATTTCATTGGTTATCTCAAATTGTCAAAGAAAGATGTGATTATGAGTCTTATGACTTCATTCTAGTTTGATTTGCATCAAAAGGAGCAATTCTATCAATAGTGCATTCAAAACGATCCGTACACCTCACACAAGTCTTCATTTAGAGAGACCTTCTTATTGTTTGATTAGTTCTCTCAAATTGTCAAAATATAGGTGATTATGAGTCCTATTACTTCATTCTAGTTGAAATTAGAATCAAAAGGAGCAATCTCAACACTATCGCATCCAAAACGATGCGTAGATCTCACACAAGTCTTCATTTAGGGAGACCTTCATATTGTTTCATTGGTTGTTTTGAATTTACAAAGAAAGAGGTGACTAAGAGACTGTGTTACTTCGTTCTAGTTTGATTAGCTTTAAAAAGGAGAAACCCATGACTATCGCGTCCAAAACCATGCGCACATCTCACACAAGTCTTCGTTTAGGGAGACCTTCTTATTGTTTCATTAGTTTTCTCAAATTGTCAAAATATAGGTGATTATGAGTCCTATTACTTCGTTTTAGTTGAAATTAGCATCAAAAGGAGCAATCACATCACTATCGCGTCCAAAACAATGCGTAGAACTCACACAAGTCTTCATTTAGGGAGACCTTCAGATTGTTTCATTGGTTGTTTTGAATTTACAAAGAAAGAGGTGATTAAGAGTTGTATTACTTCGTTCTAGTTTGATTAGCATCAAAAGGAGAAACCCATGACTATCGCCTCCAAAATCATGCGTACATCTCACACAAGTCTTCATTTAGGGAGACCTTCTTATTGTTTCATTGGTTCTCTAAAATTGTCAAAGAAAGAGGTGATTAGGTGTCCAATTAATTCGTTCTAATTTGATTTGCATCAAAAGGACCAAATCAATGACTATCGCGTTAAAAACGATGTGTACATCTCACACAAGTCTTGATTTAGGGAGACCTTCTTAATGTTTCATTTGTTCCCTCAAATTGTCAAAAAAGAGGTGATTATGAGTCCTATGACTTCGTTCTAGTTTGATTAGCATCAAAAGGAGCAATCCTATCACTAGTGCATTCAAAACGATTCGTACGTCTCACACAAGCCTTCATTTAGAGATACCTTCTTATTGTTTGATTAGTTCTCTCAAATTGTTAAAATATAGGTGATTATGAGTCCTATTACTTCATTCTAGTTGAAATTAGAATCAAAAGGAGCAATCCCATCACTATCGCGTCCAAAACGATGCGTAGATCTCACACAAGTCTTCATTTAGGGAGACCTTCATATTGTTTCATTGGTTGTTTTGAATTTACAAAGAAAGAGGTGATTAAGAGACTATGTTACTTCGTTCTAGTTTGATTAGCTTTAAAAAGGAGAAACCCATGACTATCGCGTGCAAAACCATGCTTACATCTCACACAAGTCTTCGTTTAGGGAGACCTTCTTATTGTTTTATTAGTTTTCTCCAATTGTTAAAATATAGATGATTATGAGTCCTATTACTTCGTTCTAGTTGAAATTAGCATCAAAAGGAGCAATCACATCACTATCGCGTCTAAAACGATGCGTAGAACTCACACAAGTCTTAATTTAGGGAGACCTTCAGATTGTTTCATTCGTTGTTTCGAATTTACAAAGAAAGAGGTGATTAAGAGTTGTATTACTTCGTTCTAGTTTGATTAGCATCAAAAGGAGAAACCCATGACTATCGCGTCCAAAATCATGCGTGCATCTCACACAAGTCTTCATTTAGGGAGACCTTCTTATTGTTTCATTGGTTCTCTAAAATTGTCAAAGAAAGAGGTGATTAGGTGTCCAATTAATTCATTCTAATTTGATTAGCATCAAAAGACCAAATCAATGACTATCGCGTTAAAAACGATGCGTACATCTCACACAAGTCTTGATTTAGGGAGCCTTCTTATTGTTTCGTTGGTTCTCTCAAAGTATCAAAGAAAGAGGTGGTTATGAGTCTTATGACTTCGTTCTAGTTTGATTAGCATCAAAAGGAGCAATCTTATCACTAGTGTATTCAAAACGATCCGTACATCTCACACAAGTCTTCATTTAGACAGACCTTCTTATTGTTTGGTTAGTTCTCTCAAATTGTTAAAATATAGGTGATTTTGAGTCCTATTACTTCATTCTAGTTGAAATTAGAATAAAAAGGAGCAATCCCATCACTATCGCATCCAAAACGATGCGTAGATCTCACACAAGTCTTCATTTAGGGAGACCTTCATATTGTTTCATTGGTTGTGTCGAATTTACAAAGAAAGAGGTGATTAAGAGTTGTATTACATAGTTCTAGTTTAATTAGCGTCAAAAGTAGAAACCCATGACTATCGCGTCCAAAACTAGGTGTACATCGCACACAAGTATTCATTTAGGCAGACCTTCTTATTATTTCATTGGTTCTCTAAAATTATCAAAGAAAGAGGTGATTAGGAGTCTAATTAATTCGTTCTAATTTGATTAGCATCAAAAGGACCAAATCAATGACTATCGCGTTAAAAACGATGCGTACATCTCACACAAGTCTTGATTTAGGGAGACCTTCTTATTGTTTCATTGGTTCTCTTAAATTATCAAAGAAAGAGGTGATTATGAGTCTTATTACTTCGTTCTAGTTTGATTAGCATCAAAAGTAGCAATCCTATCTCTAGTGCATTCAAAACGATCCGTACATCTCACACAAGTCTTCATTTAGAGAGACCTTCTTATTGTTTGATTAGTTCTATCAAATTGTTAAAATATAGGTGATTATGAGTCCTATTACTTCTTTCTAGTTGAAATTAGAATCAAAAGGAGAAATCACATTACTATCGCGTCCAAAACGATGCGTAGATCTCACACAATTCTTCATTTAGGGAGCCCTTCATATTGTTTCATTGGTTGTTTTGTATTTACAAAGAAAAAGGTGACTAAGAGACTGTGTTACTTCGTTCTAGTTTGATTAGCTTTAAAAAGGAGAAACCCATGACTATCGCGTCCAAAACCATGCGCACATCTCACACAAGTCTTCGTTTAGGGAGACCTTCTTATTGTTTCATTAGTTTTCTCAAATTGTAAAAATATAGGTGATTATGAGTCTTATTACTTCGTTCTAGTTGAAATTAGCATCAAAAGGAGCAATCACATCACTATCGCGTCCAAAACGATGCGTAGAACTCACACAAATCTTCATTTAGGGAGACCTTCAGATAGTTTCATTGGTTGTTTCGAATTTACAAAGAAAGAGGTGATTAAGAGTTGTATTACTTCGTTCTAGTTTGATTAGCGTCAATAGGAGAAACCCATGACTATCGCGTCCAAAATCATGCGTACATCTCACACAAGTCTTCATTTAGGGAGACCTTCTTATTGTTTCATTGGTTCTCTAAAATTGTCAAATAAAAAGAGGTGATTAGGTGTTCAATTAATTCGTTCTAATTTAATTTTCATCAAAAGGACCAAATCAATGACTATCGCGTTAAAAACGATGCGTACATCTCACACAAGTCTTGATTTAGGGAGCCTTCTTATTGTTTCATTGGTTCTCTCAAATTGTCAAAAAAAGAGGTGATTATGAGTCCTATGACTTCGTTCTAGTTTGATTAGCATCAAAAGAAGCAATCCTATCACTAGTGCATTCAAAACGATTCGTACATCTCACACAAGTCTTCATTTAGAGAGACCTTCTTATTGTTTGATTAGTTCTCTCAAATTGTTAAAATATAGGTGATTATGAGGCCTATTACTTCATTCTAGTTGAAATTAGAATCAAAAGGAGCAATCCCATCACTATCGCGTCCAAAACGATGCGTAGATCTCACACAAGTCTTCATTTAGGGAGACCTTCATATTGTTTCATTGGTTGTTTTGAATTTACAAAGAAAGAGGTGATTAAGAGACTGTGTTACTTCGTTCTAGTTTGATTAGCTTTAAAAAGGAGAAACCCATGACTATCGCGTCCAAAACTATGCGCACATCTCACACAAGTCTTCGTTTAGGGAGACCTTCTTATTGTTTTACTAGTTTTCTCAAATTGTTAAAATATAGATAATTATGAGTCCTATTACTTCGTTCTAGTTGAAATTAGCATCAAAAGGAGCAATCACATCACTATCGCGTCCAAAACGATACGTAGAACTCACACAAGTCTTCATTTAGGGAGACCTTCCGATTGTTTCATTCGTTGTTTCAAATTTACAAAGAAAGAGGTGATTAAGAGTTGTATTACTTCGTTCTAGTTTGATTAGCATCAAAAGGAGAAACCCATGACTATCGCGTCCAAAATCATGCGTACATCGCACACAAGTCTTCATTTAGGGAGACCTTCTTATTGTTTCATTGGTTCTCTAAAATTGTCAAAGAAAGAGGTGATTAGGTGTCCAATTAATTCATTCTAATTTGATTAGCATCAAAAGGACCAAATCAATGACTATCGCGCTAAAAACGATGCGTACATCTCACACAAGTCTTGATTTAGGGAGCCTTCTTATTATTTCATTGGTTCTCTCAAATTATCAAAGAAAGAGGTGATTATGAGTCTTATGACTTCGTTCTAGTTTGATTAGCATCAAAAGGAGCAATCTTATCACTAGTGCATTCAAAACGATCCGTACATCTCACACAAGTCTTCATTTAGAGAGACCTTCTTATTGTTTGGTTAGTTCTCTCAAATTGTTAAAATATAGGTGATTATGAGTCCTATTACTTCATTCTAGTTGAAATTAGAATCAAAAGGAGCAATCCCATCACTATCGCGTCCAAAACGATGCGTAGATCTCACACAAGTCTTAATTTAGGGAGACATTCATATTGTTTCATTGGTTGTTTTGAATTTACAAAGAAAGAGGTGATTAAGAGACTGTGTTACTTCGTTCTAGTTTGATTAGCTTTAAAAAGGAGAAACCAATGACTATCGCGTCCAAAAGCATGCGTACATCTCACACAAGTCTTCGTTTAAGGAGACCTTCTTATTATTTCATTGGTTCTCTAAAATTATCAAAGAAAGAGGTGATTAGGAGTCCAATTAATTCATTCTAATTTGATTAGCATCAAAAGGACCAAATCAATGACTATCGCGTTAAAAACGATGCGTACATCTCACACAAGTCTTGATTTAGGGAGCCTTCTTATTGTTTCATTGGTTCTCTCAAATTGTCAAAGAAAGAGGTGATTATGAGTCTTATGACTTCGTTCTAGTTTGATTAGCATCAAAAGGAGCAATCTTATCACTAGTGCATTCAAAACGATCCGTATATCTCACACAAGTCTTCATTTAGAGAGACCTTCTTATTGTTTGATTAGTTCTCTCAAATTGTTAAAATATTGGTGATTATGAGTCCTATTACTTCATTCTAGTTGAAATTAGAATCAAAAGGAGCAATCCCATCACTATCGCGTTCAAAACGATGCGTAGATCTCACACAAGTCTTCATTTAGGGAGACCTTCATATTGTTTCATTGGTTGTTTTGAATTTACAAAGAAAGAGGTAATTAAGAGACTGTGTTACTTCGTTCTAGTTTGATTAGCTTTAAAAAGGAGAAACCCATGACTATCGCGTCCAAAACCATGCGTACATCTCACACAAGTCTTCGTTTAAGGAGACCTTCTTATTGTTTCATTAGTTTTCTCAAATTGTCAAAACATAGGTGATTATGAGTCCTATTGCTTCGTTCTTGTTGAAATTAGCATCAAAAGGAGCAATCACATCACTATCGCGTCCAAAACAATGCGTAGAACTCACACAAGTCTTCATTTAGGGAGACCTTCAGATTGTTTCATTGCTTGTTTCGAATTTACAAAGAAAGAGGTGATTAAGAGTTGTATTACTTCGTTCTAGTTTGATTAGCGTCAAAAGGAGAAACCCATGACTATCGCGTCCAAAATCATGCGTACATCTCACACAAGTCTTCATTTAGGGAGACCTTCTTAATGTTTCATTGGTTCTCTAAAATTGTCAAAGAAAGAGGTGATTAGGTGTCCAATTAATTCGTTCTAATTTGATTAGCATCAAAAGGACCAAATCAATGACTATCGCGATAAAAACGATGCGTACATCTCACACAAGTCTTGATTTAGGGAGCCTTCTTATTGTTACATTGGTTCTCTCAAATTGTCAAAGAAAGAGGTGATTATGAGTCCTATGACTTCGTTCTATATTGATTAGCATCAAAAGGAGCAATCCTATCACTAGTGCATTCAAAACGATCCGTACATCTCACACAAGTCTTCATTTAGAGAGACCTTATTATTGTTTGATTAGTTCACTCAAATTGTTAAAATATAGGTGATTATGAGTCCTATTACTTCATTCTAGTTGAAATTAGAATCAAAAGGAGCAATCCCATCACTATCGCGTCCAAAACGATGCGTAGATCTCACACAAGTCTTCATTTAGGGAGACCTTCATATTGTTTCATTGGTTGTGTCGAATTTACAAAGAAAGAGGTGATTAAGAGTTGTATTACGTAGTTCTAGTTTGATTAGCGTCAAAAGTAGAAACCCATGACTATCGCGTCCAAAACTAGGTGTACATCGCACACAAGTATTCATTTAGGCAGACCTTCTTATTATTTCATTGGTTCTCTAAAATTATCAAAGAAAGAGGTGATTAGGAGTCTAATTAATTCGTTCTAATTTGATTAGCATCAAAAGGACCAAATCAATGACTATCGCGTTAAAAACGATGCGTACATCTCACACAAGTCTTGATTTAGGGAGACCTTCTTATTGTTTCATTGGTTCTCTTAAATTATCAAAGAAAGAGGTGATTATGAGTCTTATTACTTCGTTCTAGTTTGATTAGCATCAAAAGTAGCAATCCTATCTCTAGTGCATTCAAAACGATCCGTACATCTCACACAAGTCTTCATTTAGAGAGACCTTCTTATTGTTTGATTAGTTCTATCAAATTGTTAAAATATAGGTGATTATGAGTCCTATTACTTCTTTCTAGTTGAAATTAGAATCAAAAGGAGAAATCACATTACTATCGCGTCCAAAACGATGCGTAGATCTCACACAATTCTTCATTTAGGGAGCCCTTCATATTGTTTCATTGGTTGTTTTGTATTTACAAAGAAAAAGGTGACTAAGAGACTGTGTTACTTCGTTCTAGTTTGATTAGCTTTAAAAAGGAGAAACCCATGACTATCGCGTCCAAAACCATGCGCACATCTCACACAAGTCTTCGTTTAGGGAGACCTTCTTATTGTTTCATTAGTTTTCTCAAATTGTAAAAATATAGGTGATTATGAGTCTTATTACTTCGTTCTAGTTGAAATTAGCAACAAAAGGAGCAATCACATCACTATCGCGTCCAAAACGATGCGTAGAACTCACACAAGTCTTCATTTAGGGAGACCTTCAGATTGTTTCATTGGTTGTTTCGAATTTACAAAGAAAGAGGTGATTAAGAGTTGTATTACTTCGTTCTAGTTTGATTAGCGTCAATAGGAGAAACCCATGACTATCGCGTCCAAAATCATGCGTACATCTCACACAAGTCTTCATTTAGGGAGACCTTCTTATTGTTTCATTGGTTCTCTAAAATTGTCAAATAAAAAGAGGTGATTAGGTGTTCAATTAATTCGTTCTAATTTAATTTGCATCAAAAGGACCAAATCAATGACTATCGCGTTAAAAACGATGCGTCCATCTCACACAAGTCTTGATTTAGGGAGCCTTCTTATTGTTTCATTGGTTCCCTCAAATTGTCAAAGAAAGAGGTGATTATGAGTCCTATGACTTCGTTCTAGTTTGATTAGCATCAAAAAGAGCAATCCTATCACTAGTGCATTCAAAACGATCCGTACATCTCACACAAGTCTTCATTTAGAGAGACCTTCTTATTGTTTGATTAGTTCTCTCAAATTGTTAAAATATAAGTGATTATAAGTCCTATTACTTCATTCTAGTTGAAATTAGAATCAAAAGGAGCAATCACATCACTATCGCGTCCAAAACGATACGTAGAACTCACACAAGTCTTCATTTAGGGAGACCTTCCGATTGTTTCATTCGTTGTTTCAAATTTACAAAGAAAGAGGTGATTAAGAGTTGTATTACTTCATTCTAGTTTGATTAGCATCAAAAGGAGAAACCCATGACTATCGCGTCCAAAATCATGCGTACATCGCACACAAGTCTTCATTTAGGGAGACCTTCTTATTGTTTCATTGGTTCTCTAAAATTGTCAAAGATAGAGGTGATTAGGTGTCCAATTAATTTGTTCTAATTTGATTAGCATCAAAAGGACCAAATCAATGACTATCGCGTTAAAAACGATGCGTCCATCTCACACAAGTCTTGATTTAGGGAGCCTTCTTATTGTTTCATTGGTTCCCTCAAATTGTCAAAGAAAGAGGTGATTATGAGTCCTATGACTTCGTTCTAGTTTGATTAGCATCAAAAAGAGCAATCCTATCACTAGTGCATTCAAAACGATCCGTACATCTCACACAAGTCTTCATTTAGAGAGACCTTCTTATTGTTTGATTAGTTCTCTCAAATTGTTAAAATATAGGTGATTATGAGTCCTATTACTTCATTCTAGTTGAAATTAGAATAAAAAGGAGCAATCCCATCACTATCGCATCCAAAACGATGCGTAGATCTCACACAAGTCTTCATTTAGGGAGACCTTCATATTGTTTCATTGGTTGTGTCGAATTTACAAAGAAAGAGGTGATTAAGAGTTGTATTACATAGTTCTAGTTTAATTAGCGTCAAAAGTAGAAACCCATGACTATCGCGTCCAAAACTAGGTGTACATCGCACACAAGTATTCATTTAGGCAGACCTTCTTATTATTTCATTGGTTCTCTAAAATTATCAAAGAAAGAGGTGATTAGGAGTCTAATTAATTCGTTGTAATTTGATTAGCATCAAAAGGACCAAATCAATGACTATCGCGTTAAAAACGATGCGTACATCTCACACAAGTCTTGATTTAGGGAGACCTTCTTATTGTTTCATTGGTTCTCTTAAATTATCAAAGAAAGAGGTGATTATGAGTCTTATTACTTCGTTCTAGTTTGATTAGCATCAAAAGTAGCAATCCTATCTCTAGTGCATTCAAAACGATCCGTACATCTCACACAAGTCTTCATTTAGAGAGACCTTCTTATTGTTTGATTAGTTCTATCAAATTGTTAAAATATAGGTGATTATGAGTCCTATTACTTCTTTCTAGTTGAAATTAGAATCAAAAGGAGAAATCACATTACTATCGCGTCCAAAACGATGCGTAGATCTCACACAATTCTTCATTTAGGGAGCCCTTCATATTGTTTCATTGGTTGTTTTGTATTTACAAAGAAAAAGGTGACTAAGAGACTGTGTTACTTCGTTCTAGTTTGATTAGCTTTAAAAAGGAGAAACCCATGACTATCGCGTCCAAAACCATGCGCACATCTCACACAAGTCTTCGTTTAGGGAGACCTTCTTATTGTTTCATTAGTTTTCTCAAATTGTAAAAATATAGGTGATTATGAGTCTTATTACTTCGTTCTAGTTGAAATTAGCATCAAAAGGAGCAATCACATCACTATCGCGTCCAAAACGATGCGTAGAACTCACACAAATCTTCATTTAGGGAGACCTTCAGATAGTTTCATTGGTTGTTTCGAATTTACAAAGAAAGAGGTGATTAAGAGTTGTATTACTTCGTTCTAGTTTGATTAGCGTCAATAGGAGAAACCCATGACTATCGCGTCCAAAATCATGCGTACATCTCACACAAGTCTTCATTTAGGGAGACCTTCTTATTGTTTCATTGGTTCTCTAAAATTGTCAAATAAAAAGAGGTGATTAGGTGTTCAATTAATTCGTTCTAATTTAATTTTCATCAAAAGGACCAAATCAATGACTATCGCGTTAAAAACGATGCGTACATCTCACACAAGTCTTGATTTAGGGAGCCTTCTTATTGTTTCATTGGTTCTCTCAAATTGTCAAAAAAAGAGGTGATTATGAGTCCTATGACTTCGTTCTAGTTTGATTAGCATCAAAAGAAGCAATCCTATCACTAGTGCATTCAAAACGATTCGTACATCTCACACAAGTCTTCATTTAGAGAGACCTTCTTATTGTTTGATTAGTTCTCTCAAATTGTTAAAATATAGGTGATTATGAGGCCTATTACTTCATTCTAGTTGAAATTAGAATCAAAAGGAGCAATCCCATCACTATCGCGTCCAAAACGATGCGTAGATCTCACACAAGTCTTCATTTAGGGAGACCTTCATATTGTTTCATTGGTTGTTTTGAATTTACAAAGAAAGAGGTGATTAAGAGACTGTGTTACTTCGTTCTAGTTTGATTAGCTTTAAAAAGGAGAAACCCATGACTATCGCGTCCAAAACTATGCGCACATCTCACACAAGTCTTCGTTTAGGGAGACCTTCTTATTGTTTTACTAGTTTTCTCAAATTGTTAAAATATAGATAATTATGAGTCCTATTACTTCGTTCTAGTTGAAATTAGCATCAAAAGGAGCAATCACATCACTATCGCGTCCAAAACGATACGTAGAACTCACACAAGTCTTCATTTAGGGAGACCTTCCGATTGTTTCATTCGTTGTTTCAAATTTACAAAGAAAGAGGTGATTAAGAGTTGTATTACTTCGTTCTAGTTTGATTAGCATCAAAAGGAGAAACCCATGACTATCGCGTCCAAAATCATGCGTACATCGCACACAAGTCTTCATTTAGGGAGACCTTCTTATTGTTTCATTGGTTCTCTAAAATTGTCAAAGAAAGAGGTGATTAGGTGTCCAATTAATTCATTCTAATTTGATTAGCATCAAAAGGACCAAATCAATGACTATCGCGCTAAAAACGATGCGTACATCTCACACAAGTCTTGATTTAGGGAGCCTTCTTATTATTTCATTGGTTCTCTCAAATTATCAAAGAAAGAGGTGATTATGAGTCTTATGACTTCGTTCTAGTTTGATTAGCATCAAAAGGAGCAATCTTATCACTAGTGCATTCAAAACGATCCGTACATCTCACACAAGTCTTCATTTAGAGAGACCTTCTTATTGTTTGGTTAGTTCTCTCAAATTGTTAAAATATAGGTGATTATGAGTCCTATTACTTCATTCTAGTTGAAATTAGAATCAAAAGGAGCAATCCCATCACTATCGCGTCCAAAACGATGCGTAGATCTCACACAAGTCTTAATTTAGGGAGACATTCATATTGTTTCATTGGTTGTTTTGAATTTACAAAGAAAGAGGTGATTAAGAGACTGTGTTACTTCGTTCTAGTTTGATTAGCTTTAAAAAGGAGAAACCAATGACTATCGCGTCCAAAAGCATGCGTACATCTCACACAAGTCTTCGTTTAAGGAGACCTTCTTATTATTTCATTGGTTCTCTAAAATTATCAAAGAAAGAGGTGATTAGGAGTCCAATTAATTCATTCTAATTTGATTAGCATCAAAAGGACCAAATCAATGACTATCGCGTTAAAAACGATGCGTACATCTCACACAAGTCTTGATTTAGGGAGCCTTCTTATTGTTTCATTGGTTCTCTCAAATTGTCAAAGAAAGAGGTGATTATGAGTCTTATGACTTCGTTCTAGTTTGATTAGCATCAAAAGGAGCAATCTTATCACTAGTGCATTCAAAACGATCCGTATATCTCACACAAGTCTTCATTTAGAGAGACCTTCTTATTGTTTGATTAGTTCTCTCAAATTGTTAAAATATTGGTGATTATGAGTCCTATTACTTCATTCTAGTTGAAATTAGAATCAAAAGGAGCAATCCCATCACTATCGCGTTCAAAACGATGCGTAGATCTCACACAAGTCTTCATTTAGGGAGACCTTCATATTGTTTCATTGGTTGTTTTGAATTTACAAAGAAAGAGGTAATTAAGAGACTGTGTTACTTCGTTCTAGTTTGATTAGCTTTAAAAAGGAGAAACCCATGACTATCGCGTCCAAAACCATGCGTACATCTCACACAAGTCTTCGTTTAAGGAGACCTTCTTATTGTTTCATTAGTTTTCTCAAATTGTCAAAACATAGGTGATTATGAGTCCTATTGCTTCGTTCTTGTTGAAATTAGCATCAAAAGGAGCAATCACATCACTATCGCGTCCAAAACAATGCGTAGAACTCACACAAGTCTTCATTTAGGGAGACCTTCAGATTGTTTCATTGCTTGTTTCGAATTTACAAAGAAAGAGGTGATTAAGAGTTGTATTACTTCGTTCTAGTTTGATTAGCGTCAAAAGGAGAAACCCATGACTATCGCGTCCAAAATCATGCGTACATCTCACACAAGTCTTCATTTAGGGAGACCTTCTTAATGTTTCATTGGTTCTCTAAAATTGTCAAAGAAAGAGGTGATTAGGTGTCCAATTAATTCGTTCTAATTTGATTAGCATCAAAAGGACCAAATCAATGACTATCGCGATAAAAACGATGCGTACATCTCACACAAGTCTTGATTTAGGGAGCCTTCTTATTGTTACATTGGTTCTCTCAAATTATCAAAGAAAGAGGTGATTATGAGTCCTATGACTTCGTTCTATATTGATTAGCATCAAAAGGAGCAATCCTATCACTAGTGCATTCAAAACGATCCGTACATCTCACACAAGTCTTCATTTAGAGAGACCTTATTATTGTTTGATTAGTTCACTCAAATTGTTAAAATATAGGTGATTATGAGTCCTATTACTTCATTCTAGTTGAAATTAGAATCAAAAGGAGCAATCCCATCACTATCGCGTCCAAAACGATGCGTAGATCTCACACAAGTCTTCATTTAGGGAGACCTTCATATTGTTTCATTGGTTGTGTCGAATTTACAAAGAAAGAGGTGATTAAGAGTTGTATTACGTAGTTCTAGTTTGATTAGCGTCAAAAGTAGAAACCCATGACTATCGCGTCCAAAACTAGGTGTACATCGCACACAAGTATTCATTTAGGCAGACCTTCTTATTATTTCATTGGTTCTCTAAAATTATCAAAGAAAGAGGTGATTAGGAGTCTAATTAATTCGTTCTAATTTGATTAGCATCAAAAGGACCAAATCAATGACTATCGCGTTAAAAACGATGCGTACATCTCACACAAGTCTTGATTTAGGGAGACCTTCTTATTGTTTCATTGGTTCTCTTAAATTATCAAAGAAAGAGGTGATTATGAGTCTTATTACTTCGTTCTAGTTTGATTAGCATCAAAAGTAGCAATCCTATCTCTAGTGCATTCAAAACGATCCGTACATCTCACACAAGTCTTCATTTAGAGAGACCTTCTTATTGTTTGATTAGTTCTATCAAATTGTTAAAATATAGGTGATTATGAGTCCTATTACTTCTTTCTAGTTGAAATTAGAATCAAAAGGAGAAATCACATTACTATCGCGTCCAAAACGATGCGTAGATCTCACACAATTCTTCATTTAGGGAGCCCTTCATATTGTTTCATTGGTTGTTTTGTATTTACAAAGAAAAAGGTGACTAAGAGACTGTGTTACTTCGTTCTAGTTTGATTAGCTTTAAAAAGGAGAAACCCATGACTATCGCGTCCAAAACCATGCGCACATCTCACACAAGTCTTCGTTTAGGGAGACCTTCTTATTGTTTCATTAGTTTTCTCAAATTGTAAAAATATAGGTGATTATGAGTCTTATTACTTCGTTCTAGTTGAAATTAGCAACAAAAGGAGCAATCACATCACTATCGCGTCCAAAACGATGCGTAGAACTCACACAAGTCTTCATTTAGGGAGACCTTCAGATTGTTTCATTGGTTGTTTCGAATTTACAAAGAAAGAGGTGATTAAGAGTTGTATTACTTCGTTCTAGTTTGATTAGCGTCAATAGGAGAAACCCATGACTATCGCGTCCAAAATCATGCGTACATCTCACACAAGTCTTCATTTAGGGAGACCTTCTTATTGTTTCATTGGTTCTCTAAAATTGTCAAATAAAAAGAGGTGATTAGGTGTTCAATTAATTCGTTCTAATTTAATTTGCATCAAAAGGACCAAATCAATGACTATCGCGTTAAAAACGATGCGTCCATCTCACACAAGTCTTGATTTAGGGAGCCTTCTTATTGTTTCATTGGTTCCCTCAAATTGTCAAAGAAAGAGGTGATTATGAGTCCTATGACTTCGTTCTAGTTTGATTAGCATCAAAAAGAGCAATCCTATCACTAGTGCATTCAAAACGATCCGTACATCTCACACAAGTCTTCATTTAGAGAGACCTTCTTATTGTTTGATTAGTTCTCTCAAATTGTTAAAATATAAGTGATTATAAGTCCTATTACTTCATTCTAGTTGAAATTAGAATCAAAAGGAGCAATCACATCACTATCGCGTCCAAAACGATACGTAGAACTCACACAAGTCTTCATTTAGGGAGACCTTCCGATTGTTTCATTCGTTGTTTCAAATTTACAAAGAAAGAGGTGATTAAGAGTTGTATTACTTCATTCTAGTTTGATTAGCATCAAAAGGAGAAACCCATGACTATCGCGTCCAAAATCATGCGTACATCGCACACAAGTCTTCATTTAGGGAGACCTTCTTATTGTTTCATTGGTTCTCTAAAATTGTCAAAGAAAGAGGTGATTAGGTGTCCAATTAATTTGTTCTAATTTGATTAGCATCAAAAGGACCAAATCAATGACTATCGCGTTAAAAACGATGCGTCCATCTCACACAAGTCTTGATTTAGGGAGCCTTCTTATTGTTTCATTGGTTCCCTCAAATTGTCAAAGAAAGAGGTGATTATGAGTCCTATGACTTCGTTCTAGTTTGATTAGCATCAAAAAGAGCAATCCTATCACTAGTGCATTCAAAACGATCCGTACATCTCACACAAGTCTTCATTTAGAGAGACCTTCTTATTGTTTGATTAGTTCTCTCAAATTGTTAAAATATAAGTGATTATAAGTCCTATTACTTCATTCTAGTTGAAATTAGAATCAAAAGGAGCAATCCCATCACTATCCCGTCCAAAACGATGCGTAGATCTCACACAAGTCTTCATTTAGGGAGACCTTCATATTGTTTCATTGGTTGTTTCGAATTTACAAAGAAAGTGGTGATTAAGAGTTGTATTACTTCGTTCTAGTTTGATTAGCATCAAAAGGAGAAACCCATGACTATCGCCTCCAAAATCATGCGTACATCTCACACAAGTCTTCATTTAGGGAGACCTTCTTATTGTTTCATTGGTTCTCTAAAATTGTCAAAGAAAGAGGTGATTAGGTGTCCAATTAATTCGTTCTAATTTGATTTGCATCAAAAGGACCAAATCAATGACTATCGCGTTAAAAACGATGTGTACATCTCACACAAGTCTTGATTTAGGGAGACCTTCTTAATGTTTCATTTGTTCCCTCAAATTGTCAAAAAAGAGGTGATTATGAGTCCTATGACTTCGTTCTAGTTTGATTAGCATCAAAAGGAGCAATCCTATCACTAGTGCATTCAAAACGATTCGTACGTCTCACACAAGCCTTCATTTAGAGATACCTTCTTATTGTTTGATTAGTTCTCTCAAATTGTTAAAATATAGGTGATTATGAGTCCTATTACTTCATTCTAGTTGAAATTAGAATCAAAAGGAGCAATCCCATCACTATCGCGTCCAAAACGATGCGTAGATCTCACACAAGTCTTCATTTTGGGAGACCTTCATATTGTTTCATTGGTTGTTTTGAATTTACAAAGAAAGAGGTGATTAAGAGACTATGTTACTTCGTTCTAGTTTGATTAGCTTTAAAAAGGAGAAACCCATGACTATCGCGTCCAAAACCATGCTTACATCTCACACAAGTCTTCGTTTAGGGAGACCTTCTTATTGTTTTATTAGTTTTCTCCAATTGTTAAAATATAGATGATTATGAGTCCTATTACTTCGTTCTAGTTGAAATTAGCATCAAAAGGAGCAATCATATCACTATCGCGTCTAAAACGATGCGTAGAACTCACACAAGTCTTAATTTAGGGAGACCTTCAGATTGTTTCATTCGTTGTTTCGAATTTACAAAGAAAGAGGTGATTAAGAGTTGTATTACTTCGTTCTAGTTTGATTAGCATCAAAAGGAGAAACCCATGACTATCGCGTCCAAAATCATGCGTGCATCTCACACAAGTCTTCATTTAGGGAGACCTTCTTATTGTTTCATTGGTTCTCTAAAATTGTCAAAGAAAGAGGTGATTAGGTGTCCAATTAATTCATTCTAATTTGATTAGCATCAAAAGACCAAATCAATGACTATCGCGTTAAAAACGATGCGTACATCTCACACAAGTCTTAATTTAGGGAGCCTTCTTATTGTTTCGTTGGTTCTCTCAAAGTATCAAAGAAAGAGGTGGTTATGAGTCTTATGACTTCGTTCTAGTTTGATTAGCATCAAAAGGAGCAATCTTATCACTAGTGTATTCAAAACGATCCGTACATCTCACACAAGTCTTCATTTAGACAGACCTTCTTATTGTTTGGTTAGTTCTCTCAAATTGTTAAAATATAGGTGATTATGAGTCCTATTACTTCATTCTAGTTGAAATTAGAATAAAAAGGAGCAATCCCATCACTATCGCGTCCAAAACGATGCGTAGATCTCACACAAGTCTTCATTTAGGGAGACCTTCATATTGTTTCATTGGTTGTGTCGAATTTACAAAGAAAGAGGTGATTAAGAGTTGTATTACGTAGTTCTAGTTTGATTAGCGTCAAAAGTAGAAACCCATGACTATCGCGTCCAAAACTAGGTGTACATCGCACACAAGTATTCATTTAGGCAGACCTTCTTATTATTTCATTGGTTCTCTAAAATTATCAAAGAAAGAGGTGATTAGGAGTCTAATTAATTCGTTCTAATTTGATTAGCATCAAAAGGACCAAATCAATGACTATCGCGTTAAAAACGATGCGTACATCTCACACAAGTCTTGATTTAGGGAGACCTTCTTATTTTTTCATTGGTTCTCTTAAATTATCAAAGAAAGAGGTGATTATGAGTCTTATTACTTCGTTCTAGTTTGATTAGCATCAAAAGTAGCAATCCTATCTCTAGTGCATTCAAAACGATCCGTACATCTCACACAAGTCTTCATTTAGAGAGACCTTCTTATTGTTTGATTAGTTCTATCAAATTGTTAAAATATAGGTGATTATGAGTCCTATTACTTCTTTCTAGTTGAAATTAGAATCAAAAGGAGAAATCACATTACTATCGCGTCCAAAACGATGCGTAGATCTCACACAATTCTTCATTTAGGGAGCCCTTCATATTGTTTCATTGGTTGTTTTGTATTTACAAAGAAAAAGGTGACTAAGAGACTGTGTTACTTCGTTCTAGTTTGATTAGCTTTAAAAAGGAGAAACCCATGACTATCGCGTCCAAAACCATGCGCACATCTCACACAAGTCTTCGTTTAGGGAGACCTTCTTATTGTTTCATTAGTTTTCTCAAATTGTAAAAATATAGGTGATTATGAGTCTTATTACTTCGTTCTAGTTGAAATTAGCATCAAAAGGAGCAATCACATCACTATCGCGTCCAAAACGATGCGTAGAACTCACACAAGTCTTCATTTAGGGAGACCTTCAGATTGTTTCATTGGTTGTTTCGAATTTACAAAGAAAGAGGTGATTAAGAGTTGTATTACTTCGTTCTAGTTTGATTAGCGTCAATAGGAGAAACCCATGACTATCGCGTCCAAAATCATGCGTACATCTCACACAAGTCTTCATTTAGGGAGACCTTCTTATTGTTTCATTGGTTCTCTAAAATTGTCAAATAAAAAGAGGTGATTAGGTGTTCAATTAATTCGTTCTAATTTAATTTGCATCAAAAGGACCAAATCAATGACTATCGCGTTAAAAACGATGCGTCCATCTCACACAAGTCTTGATTTAGGGAGCCTTCTTATTGTTTCATTGGTTCCCTCAAATTGTCAAAGAAAGAGGTGATTATGAGTCCTATGACTTCGTTCTAGTTTGATTAGCATCAAAAAGAGCAATCCTATCACTAGTGCATTCAAAACGATCCGTACATCTCACACAAGTCTTCATTTAGAGAGACCTTCTTATTGTTTGATTAGTTCTCTCAAATTGTTAAAATATAAGTGATTATAAGTCCTATTACTTCATTCTAGTTGAAATTAGAATCAAAAGGAGCAATCACATCACTATCGCGTCCAAAACGATACGTAGAACTCACACAAGTCTTCATTTAGGGAGACCTTCCGATTGTTTCATTCGTTGTTTCAAATTTACAAAGAAAGAGGTGATTAAGAGTTGTATTACTTCATTCTAGTTTGATTAGCATCAAAAGGAGAAACCCATGACTATCGCGTCCAAAATCATGCGTACATCGCACACAAGTCTTCATTTAGGGAGGCCTTCTTATTGTTTCATTGGTTCTCTAAAATTGTCAAAGAAAGAGGTGATTAGGTGTCCAATTAATTTGTTCTAATTTGATTAGCATCAAAAGGACCAAATCAATGACTATCGCGTTAAAAACGATGCGTCCATCTCACACAAGTCTTGATTTAGGGAGCCTTCTTATTGTTTCATTGGTTCCCTCAAATTGTCAAAGAAAGAGGTGATTATGAGTCCTATGACTTCGTTCTAGTTTGATTAGCATCAAAAAGAGCAATCCTATCACTAGTGCATTCAAAACGATCCGTACATCTCACACAAGTCTTCATTTAGAGAGACCTTCTTATTGTTTGATTAGTTCTCTCAAATTGTTAAAATATAAGTGATTATAAGTCCTATTACTTCATTCTAGTTGAAATTAGAATCAAAAGGAGCAATCCCATCACTATCCCGTCCAAAACGATGCGTAGATCTCACACAAGTCTTCATTTAGGGAGACCTTCATATTGTTTCATTGGTTGTTTCGAATTTACAAAGAAAGTGGTGATTAAGAGTTGTATTACTTCGTTCTAGTTTGATTAGCATCAAAAGGAGAAACCCATGACTATCGCCTCCAAAATCATGCGTACATCTCACACAAGTCTTCATTTAGGGAGACCTTCTTATTGTTTCATTGGTTCTCTAAAATTGTCAAAGAAAGAGGTGATTAGGTGTCCAATTAATTCGTTCTAATTTGATTTGCATCAAAAGGACCAAATCAATGACTATCGCGTTAAAAACGATGTGTACATCTCACACAAGTCTTGATTTAGGGAGACCTTCTTAATGTTTCATTTGTTCCCTCAAATTGTCAAAAAAGAGGTGATTATGAGTCCTATGACTTCGTTCTAGTTTGATTAGCATCAAAAGGAGCAATCCTATCACTAGTGCATTCAAAACGATTCGTACGTCTCACACAAGCCTTCATTTAGAGATACCTTCTTATTGTTTGATTAGTTCTCTCAAATTGTTAAAATATAGGTGATTATGAGTCCTATTACTTCATTCTAGTTGAAATTAGAATCAAAAGGAGCAATCCCATCACTATCGCGTCCAAAACGATGCGTAGATCTCACACAAGTCTTCATTTTGGGAGACCTTCATATTGTTTCATTGGTTGTTTTGAATTTACAAAGAAAGAGGTGATTAAGAGACTATGTTACTTCGTTCTAGTTTGATTAGCTTTAAAAAGGAGAAACCCATGACTATCGCGTCCAAAACCATGCTTACATCTCACACAAGTCTTCGTTTAGGGAGACCTTCTTATTGTTTTATTAGTTTTCTCCAATTGTTAAAATATAGATGATTATGAGTCCTATTACTTCGTTCTAGTTGAAATTAGCATCAAAAGGAGCAATCATATCACTATCGCGTCTAAAACGATGCGTAGAACTCACACAAGTCTTAATTTAGGGAGACCTTCAGATTGTTTCATTCGTTGTTTCGAATTTACAAAGAAAGAGGTGATTAAGAGTTGTATTACTTCGTTCTAGTTTGATTAGCATCAAAAGGAGAAACCCATGACTATCGCGTCCAAAATCATGCGTGCATCTCACACAAGTCTTCATTTAGGGAGACCTTCTTATTGTTTCATTGGTTCTCTAAAATTGTCAAAGAAAGAGGTGATTAGGTGTCCAATTAATTCATTCTAATTTGATTAGCATCAAAAGACCAAATCAATGACTATCGCGTTAAAAACGATGCGTACATCTCACACAAGTCTTAATTTAGGGAGCCTTCTTATTGTTTCGTTGGTTCTCTCAAAGTATCAAAGAAAGAGGTGGTTATGAGTCTTATGACTTCGTTCTAGTTTGATTAGCATCAAAAGGAGCAATCTTATCACTAGTGTATTCAAAACGATCCGTACATCTCACACAAGTCTTCATTTAGACAGACCTTCTTATTGTTTGGTTAGTTCTCTCAAATTGTTAAAATATAGGTGATTATGAGTCCTATTACTTCATTCTAGTTGAAATTAGAATAAAAAGGAGCAATCCCATCACTATCGCGTCCAAAACGATGCGTAGATCTCACACAAGTCTTCATTTAGGGAGACCTTCATATTGTTTCATTGGTTGTGTCGAATTTACAAAGAAAGAGGTGATTAAGAGTTGTATTACGTAGTTCTAGTTTGATTAGCGTCAAAAGTAGAAACCCATGACTATCGCGTCCAAAACTAGGTGTACATCGCACACAAGTATTCATTTAGGCAGACCTTCTTATTATTTCATTGGTTCTCTAAAATTATCAAAGAAAGAGGTGATTAGGAGTCTAATTAATTCGTTCTAATTTGATTAGCATCAAAAGGACCAAATCAATGACTATCGCGTTAAAAACGATGCGTACATCTCACACAAGTCTTGATTTAGGGAGACCTTCTTATTTTTTCATTGGTTCTCTTAAATTATCAAAGAAAGAGGTGATTATGAGTCTTATTACTTCGTTCTAGTTTGATTAGCATCAAAAGTAGCAATCCTATCTCTAGTGCATTCAAAACGATCCGTACATCTCACACAAGTCTTCATTTAGAGAGACCTTCTTATTGTTTGATTAGTTCTATCAAATTGTTAAAATATAGGTGATTATGAGTCCTATTACTTCTTTCTAGTTGAAATTAGAATCAAAAGGAGAAATCACATTACTATCGCGTCCAAAACGATGCGTAGATCTCACATAATTCTTCATTTAGGGAGCCCTTCATATTGTTTCATTGGTTGTTTTGTATTTACAAAGAAAAAGGTGACTAAGAGACTGTGTTACTTCGTTCTAGTTTGATTAGCTTTAAAAAGGAGAAACCCATGACTATCGCGTCCAAAACCATGCGCACATCTCACACAAGTCTTCGTTTAGGGAGACCTTCTTATTGTTTCATTAGTTTTCTCAAATTGTAAAAATATAGGTGATTATGAGTCTTATTACTTCGTTCTAGTTGAAATTAGCATCAAAAGGAGCAATCACATCACTATCGCGTCCAAAACGATGCGTAGAACTCACACAAGTCTTCATTTAGGGAGACCTTCAGATTGTTTCATTGGTTGTTTCGAATTTACAAAGAAAGAGGTGATTAAGAGTTGTATTACTTCGTTCTAGTTTGATTAGCGTCAATAGGAGAAACCCATGACTATCGCGTCCAAAATCATGCGTACATCTCACACAAGTCTTCATTTAGGGAGACCTTCTTATTGTTTCATTGGTTCTCTAAAATTGTCAAATAAAAAGAGGTGATTAGGTGTTCAATTAATTCGTTCTAATTTAATTTGCATCAAAAGGACCAAATCAATGACTATCGCGTTAAAAACGATGCGTCCATCTCACACAAGTCTTGATTTAGGGAGCCTTCTTATTGTTTCATTGGTTCCCTCAAATTGTCAAAGAAAGAGGTGATTATGAGTCCTATGACTTCGTTCTAGTTTGATTAGCATCAAAAAGAGCAATCCTATCACTAGTGCATTCAAAACGATCCGTACATCTCACACAAGTCTTCATTTAGAGAGACCTTCTTATTGTTTGATTAGTTCTCTCAAATTGTTAAAATATAAGTGATTATAAGTCCTATTACTTCATTCTAGTTGAAATTAGAATCAAAAGGAGCAATCACATCACTATCGCGTCCAAAACGATACGTAGAACTCACACAAGTCTTCATTTAGGGAGACCTTCCGATTGTTTCATTCGTTGTTTCAAATTTACAAAGAAAGAGGTGATTAAGAGTTGTATTACTTCATTCTAGTTTGATTAGCATCAAAAGGAGAAACCCATGACTATCGCGTCCAAAATCATGCGTACATCGCACACAAGTCTTCATTTAGGGAGGCCTTCTTATTGTTTCATTGGTTCTCTAAAATTGTCAAAGAAAGAGGTGATTAGGTGTCCAATTAATTTGTTCTAATTTGATTAGCATCAAAAGGACCAAATCAATGACTATCGCGTTAAAAACGATGCGTCCATCTCACACAAGTCTTGATTTAGGGAGCCTTCTTATTGTTTCATTGGTTCCCTCAAATTGTCAAAGAAAGAGGTGATTATGAGTCCTATGACTTCGTTCTAGTTTGATTAGCATCAAAAAGAGCAATCCTATCACTAGTGCATTCAAAACGATCCGTACATCTCACACAAGTCTTCATTTAGAGAGACCTTCTTATTGTTTGATTAGTTCTCTCAAATTGTTAAAATATAAGTGATTATAAGTCCTATTACTTCATTCTAGTTGAAATTAGAATCAAAAGGAGCAATCCCATCACTATCCCGTCCAAAACGATGCGTAGATCTCACACAAGTCTTCATTTAGGGAGACCTTCATATTGTTTCATTGGTTGTTTCGAATTTACAAAGAAAGTGGTGATTAAGAGTTGTATTACTTCGTTCTAGTTTGATTAGCATCAAAAGGAGAAACCCATGACTATCGCCTCCAAAATCATGCGTACATCTCACACAAGTCTTCATTTAGGGAGACCTTCTTATTGTTTCATTGGTTCTCTAAAATTGTCAAAGAAAGAGGTGATTAGGTGTCCAATTAATTCGTTCTAATTTGATTTGCATCAAAAGGACCAAATCAATGACTATCGCGTTAAAAACGATGTGTACATCTCACACAAGTCTTGATTTAGGGAGACCTTCTTAATGTTTCATTTGTTCCCTCAAATTGTCAAAAAAGAGGTGATTATGAGTCCTATGACTTCGTTCTAGTTTGATTAGCATCAAAAGGAGCAATCCTATCACTAGTGCATTCAAAACGATTCGTACGTCTCACACAAGCCTTCATTTAGAGATACCTTCTTATTGTTTGATTAGTTCTCTCAAATTGTTAAAATATAGGTGATTATGAGTCCTATTACTTCATTCTAGTTGAAATTAGAATCAAAAGGAGCAATCCCATCACTATCGCGTCCAAAACGATGCGTAGATCTCACACAAGTCTTCATTTTGGGAGACCTTCATATTGTTTCATTGGTTGTTTTGAATTTACAAAGAAAGAGGTGATTAAGAGACTATGTTACTTCGTTCTAGTTTGATTAGCTTTAAAAAGGAGAAACCCATGACTATCGCGTCCAAAACCATGCTTACATCTCACACAAGTCTTCGTTTAGGGAGACCTTCTTATTGTTTTATTAGTTTTCTCCAATTGTTAAAATATAGATGATTATGAGTCCTATTACTTCGTTCTAGTTGAAATTAGCATCAAAAGGAGCAATCACATCACTATCGCGTCTAAAACGATGCGTAGAACTCACACAAGTCTTAATTTAGGGAGACCTTCAGATTGTTTCATTCGTTGTTTCGAATTTACAAAGAAAGAGGTGATTAAGAGTTGTATTACTTCGTTCTAGTTTGATTAGCATCAAAAGGAGAAACCCATGACTATCGCGTCCAAAATCATGCGTGCATCTCACACAAGTCTTCATTTAGGGAGACCTTCTTATTGTTTCATTGGTTCTCTAAAATTGTCAAAGAAAGAGGTGATTAGGTGTCCAATTAATTCATTCTAATTTGATTAGCATCAAAAGACCAAATCAATGACTATCGCGTTAAAAACGATGCGTACATCTCACACAAGTCTTGATTTAGGGAGCCTTCTTATTGTTTCGTTGGTTCTCTCAAAGTATCAAAGAAAGAGGTGGTTATGAGTCTTATGACTTCGTTCTAGTTTGATTAGCATCAAAAGGAGCAATCTTATCACTAGTGTATTCAAAACGATCCGTACATCTCACACAAGTCTTCATTTAGACAGACCTTCTTATTGTTTGGTTAGTTCTCTCAAATTGTTAAAATATAGGTGATTATGAGTCCTATTACTTCATTCTAGTTGAAATTAGAATAAAAAGGAGCAATCCCATCACTATCGCGTCCAAAACGATGCGTAGATCTCACACAAGTCTTCATTTAGGGAGACCTTCATATTGTTTCATTGGTTGTGTCGAATTTACAAAGAAAGAGGTGATTAAGAGTTGTATTACGTAGTTCTAGTTTGATTAGCGTCAAAAGTAGAAACCCATGACTATCGCGTCCAAAACTAGGTGTACATCGCACACAAGTATTCATTTAGGCAGACCTTCTTATTATTTCATTGGTTCTCTAAAATTATCAAAGAAAGAGGTGATTAGGAGTCTAATTAATTCGTTCTAATTTGATTAGCATCAAAAGGACCAAATCAATGACTATCGCGTTAAAAACGATGCGTACATCTCACACAAGTCTTGATTTAGGGAGACCTTCTTATTGTTTCATTGGTTCTCTTAAATTATCAAAGAAAGAGGTGATTATGAGTCTTATTACTTCGTTCTAGTTTGATTAGCATCAAAAGTAGCAATCCTATCTCTAGTGCATTCAAAACGATCCGTACATCTCACACAAGTCTTCATTTAGAGAGACCTTCTTATTGTTTGATTAGTTCTATCAAATTGTTAAAATATAGGTGATTATGAGTCCTATTACTTCTTTCTAGTTGAAATTAGAATCAAAAGGAGAAATCACATTACTATCGCGTCCAAAACGATGCGTAGATCTCACACAATTCTTCATTTAGGGAGCCCTTCATATTGTTTCATTGGTTGTTTTGTATTTACAAAGAAAAAGGTGACTAAGAGACTGTGTTACTTCGTTCTAGTTTGATTAGCTTTAAAAAGGAGAAACCCATGACTATCGCGTCCAAAACCATGCGCACATCTCACACAAGTCTTCGTTTAGGGAGACCTTCTTATTGTTTCATTAGTTTTCTCAAATTGTAAAAATATAGGTGATTATGAGTCTTATTACTTCGTTCTAGTTGAAATTAGCATCAAAAGGAGCAATCACATCACTATCGCGTCCAAAACGATGCGTAGAACTCACACAAGTCTTCATTTAGGGAGACCTTCAGATTGTTTCATTGGTTGTTTCGAATTTACAAAGAAAGAGGTGATTAAGAGTTGTATTACTTCGTTCTAGTTTGATTAGCGTCAATAGGAGAAACTCATGACTATCGCGTCCAAAATCATGCGTACATCTCACACAAGTCTTCATTTAGGGAGACCTTCTTATTGTTTCATTGGTTCTCTAAAATTGTCAAATAAAAAGAGGTGATTAGGTGTTCAATTAATTCGTTCTAATTTAATTTGCATCAAAAGGACCAAATCAATGACTATCGCGTTAAAAACGATGCGTCCATCTCACACAAGTCTTGATTTAGGGAGCCTTCTTATTGTTTCATTGGTTCCCTCAAATTGTCAAAGAAAGAGGTGATTATGAGTCCTATGACTTCGTTCTAGTTTGATTAGCATCAAAAAGAGCAATCCTATCACTAGTGCATTCAAAACGATCCGTACATCTCACACAAGTCTTCATTTAGAGAGACCTTCTTATTGTTTGATTAGTTCTCTCAAATTGTTAAAATATAAGTGATTATAAGTCCTATTACTTCATTCTAGTTGAAATTAGAATCAAAAGGAGCAATCCCATCACTATCCCGTCCAAAACGATGCGTAGATCTCACACAAGTCTTCATTTAGGGAGACCTTCATATTGTTTCATTGGTTGTTTCGAATTTACAAAGAAAGAGGTGATTAAGAGTTGTATTACTTCGTTCTAGTTTGATTAGCATCAAAAGGAGAAACCCATGACTATCGCCTCCAAAATCATGCGTACATCTCACACAAGTCTTCATTTAGGGAGACCTTCTTATTGTTTCATTGGTTCTCTAAAATTGTCAAAGAAAGAGGTGATTAGGTGTCCAATTAATTCGTTCTAATTTGATTTGCATCAAAAGGACCAAATCAATGACTATCGCGTTAAAAACGATGTGTACATCTCACACAAGTCTTGATTTAGGGAGACCTTCTTAATGTTTCATTTGTTCCCTCAAATTGTCAAAAAAGAGGTGATTATGAGTCCTATGACTTCGTTCTAGTTTGATTAGCATCAAAAGGAGCAATCCTATCACTAGTGCATTCAAAACGATTCGTACGTCTCACACAAGCCTTCATTTAGAGATACCTTCTTATTGTTTGATTAGTTCTCTCAAATTGTTAAAATATAGGTGATTATGAGTCCTATTACTTCATTCTAGTTGAAATTAGAATCAAAAGGAGCAATCCCATCACTATCGCGTCCAAAACGATGCGTAGATCTCACACAAGTCTTCATTTAGGGAGACCTTCATATTGTTTCATTGGTTGTTTTGAATTTACAAAGAAAGAGGTGATTAAGAGACTATGTTACTTCGTTCTAGTTTGATTAGCTTTAAAAAGGAGAAACCCATTACTATCGCGTCCAAAACCATGCTTACATCTCACACAAGTCTTCGTTTAGGGAGACCTTCTTATTGTTTTATTAGTTTTCTCCAATTGTTAAAATATAGATGATTATGAGTCCTATTACTTCGTTCTAGTTGAAATTAGCATCAAAAGGAGCAATCACATCACTATCGCGTCTAAAACGATGCGTAGAACTCACACAAGTCTTAATTTAGGGAGACCTTCAGATTGTTTCATTCGTTGTTTCGAATTTACAAAGAAAGAGGTGATTAAGAGTTGTATTACTTCGTTCTAGTTTGATTAGCATCAAAAGGAGAAACCCATGACTATCGCGTCCAAAATCATGCGTGCATCTCACACAAGTCTTCATTTAGGGAGACCTTCTTATTGTTTCATTGGTTCTCTAAAATTGTCAAAGAAAGAGGTGATTAGGTGTCCAATTAATTCATTCTAATTTGATTAGCATCAAAAGACCAAATCAATGACTATCGCGTCAAAAACGATGCGTACATCTCACACAAGTCTTGATTTAGGGAGCCTTCTTATTGTTTCGTTGGTTCTCTCAAAGTATCAAAGAAAGAGGTGGTTATGAGTCTTATGACTTCGTTCTAGTTTGATTAGCATCAAAAGGAGCAATCTTATCACTAGTGTATTCAAAACGATCCGTACATCTCACACAAGTCTTCATTTAGACAGACCTTCTTATTGTTTGGTTAGTTCTCTCAAATTGTTAAAATATAGGTGATTATGAGTCCTATTACTTCATTCTAGTTGAAATTAGAATAAAAAGGAGCAATCCCATCACTATCGCATCCAAAACGATGCGTAGATCTCACACAAGTCTTCATTTAGGGAGACCTTCATATTGTTTCATTGGTTGTGTCGAATTTACAAAGAAAGAGGTGATTAAGAGTTGTATTACATAGTTCTAGTTTGATTAGCGTCAAAAGTAGAAACCCATGACTATCGCGTCCAAAACTAGGTGTACATCGCACACAAGTATTCATTTAGGCAGACCTTCTTATTATTTCATTGGCTCTCTAAAATTATCAAAGAAAGAGGTGATTAGGAGTCTAATTAATTCGTTCTAATTTGATTAGCATCAAAAGGACCAAATCAATGACTATCGCGTTAAAAACGATGCGTACATCTCACACAAGTCTTGATTTAGGGAGACCTTCTTATTGTTTCATTGGTTCTCTTAAATTATCAAAGAAAGAGGTGATTATGAGTCTTATTACTTCGTTCTAGTTTGATTAGCATCAAAAGTAGCAATCCTATCTCTAGTGCATTCAAAACGATCCGTACATCTCACACAAGTCTTCATTTAGAGAGACCTTCTTATTGTTTGATTAGTTCTATCAAATTGTTAAAATATAGGTGATTATGAGTCCTATTACTTCTTTCTAGTTGAAATTAGAATCAAAAGGAGAAATCACATTACTATCGCGTCCAAAACGATGCGTAGATCTCACACAATTCTTCATTTAGGGAGCCCTTCATATTGTTTCATTGGTTGTTTTGTATTTACAAAGAAAAAGGTGACTAAGAGACTGTGTTACTTCGTTCTAGTTTGATTAGCTTTAAAAAGGAGAAACCCATGACTATCGCGTCCAAAACCATGCGCACATCTCACACAAGTCTTCGTTTAGGGAGACCTTCTTATTGTTTCATTAGTTTTCTCAAATTGTAAAAATATTGGTGATTATGAGTCTTATTACTTCGTTCTAGTTGAAATTAGCATCAAAAGGAGCAATCACATCACTATCGCGTCCAAAACGATGCGTAGAACTCACACAAGTCTTCATTTAGGGAGACCTTCAGATTGTTTCATTGGTTGTTTCGAATTTACAAAGAAAGAGGTGATTAAGTGTTGTATTACTTCGTTCTAGTTTGATTAGCGTCAATAGGAGAAACCCATGACTATCGCGTCCAAAATCATGCGTACATCTCACACAAGTCTTCATTTAGGGAGACCTTCTTATTGTTTCATTGGTTCTCTAATATTATCAAATAAAAAGAGGTGATTAGGTGTTCAATTAATTCGTTCTAATTTAATTTGCATCAAAAGGACCAAATCAATGACTATCGCGTTAAAAACGATGCGTACATCTCACACAAGTCTTGATTTAGGGAGCCTTCTTATTGTTTCATTGGTTCTCTCAAATTGTCAAAAAAAGAGGTGATTATGAGTCCTATGACTTCGTTCTAGTTTGATTAGCATCAAAAGAAGCAATCCTATCACTAGTGCATTCAAAACGATTCGTACATCTCACACAAGTCTTCATTTAGAGAGACCTTCTTATTGTTTGATTAGTTCTCTCAAATTGTTAAAATATAGGTGATTATGAGTCCTATTACTTCATTCTTGTTGAAATTAGAATCAAAAGGAGCAATCCCATCACTATCGCGTCCAAAACAATGCGTAGATCTCACACAAGTCTTCATTTAGGGAGACCTTCATATTGTTTCATTGGTTGTTTTGAATTTACAAAGAAAGAGGTGACTAAGAGACTGTGTTACTTCGTTCTAGTTTGATTAGCTTTAAAAAGGAGAAACCCATGACTATCGCGTCCAAAACTATGCGCACATCTCACACAAGTCTTCGTTTAGGGAGACCTTCTTATTGTTTTATTAGTTTTCTCAAATTGTTAAAATATAGATAATTATGAGTCCTATTACTTCGTTCTAGTTGAAATTAGCATCAAAAGGAGCAATCACATCACTATCGCGTCCAAAACGATACGTAGAACTCACACAAGTCTTCATTTAGGGAGACCTTCCGATTGTTTCATTCGTTGTTTCAAATTTACAAAGAAAGAGGTGATTAAGAGTTGTATTACTTCGTTCTAGTTTGATTAGCATCAAAAGGAGAAACCCATGACTATCGCGTCCAAAATCATGCGTACATCGCACACAAGTCTTCATTTAGGGAGACCTTCTTATTGTTTCATTGGTTCTCTAAAATTGTCAAAGAAAGAGGTGATTAGGTGTCCAATTAATTTATTCTAATTTGATTAGCATCAAAAGGACCAAATCAATGACTATCGCGTTAAAAACGATGCGTACATCTCACACAAGTCTTGATTTAGGGAGCCTTCTTATTATTTCATTGGTTCTCTCAAATTATCAAAGAAAGAGGTGATTATGAGTCTTATGACTTCGTTCTAGTTTGATTAGCATCAAAAGGAGCAATCTTATCACTAGTGCATTCAAAACGATCCGTACATCTCACACAATTCTTTATTTAGAGAGACCTTCTTATTGTTTGGTTAGTTCTCTCAAATTGTTAAAATATAGGTGATTATGAGTCCTATTACTTCATTCTAGTTGAAATTAGAATCAAAAGGAGCAATCCCATCACTATCGCGTCCAAAACGATGCGTAGATCTCACACAAGTCTTAATTTAGGGAGACATTCATATTGTTTCATTGGTTGTTTTGAATTTACAAAGAAAGAGGTGATTAAGAGACTGTGTTACTTCGTTCTAGTTTGATTAGCTTTAAAAAGGAGAAACCAATGACTATCGCGTCCAAAAGCATGCGTACATCTCACAGAAGTCTTCGTTTAAGGAGACCTTCTTATTATTTCATTGGTTCTCTAAAATTATCAAAGAAAGAGGTGATTAGGAGTCCAATTAATTCATTCTAATTTGATTAGCATCAAAAGGACCAAATCAATGACTATCGCGTTAAAAACGATGCGTACATCTCACACAAGTCTTGATTTAGGGAGCCTTCTTATTGTTTCATTGGTTCTCTCAAATTGTCAAAGAAAGAGGTGATTATGAGTCTTATGACTTCGTTCTAGTTTGATTAGCATCAAAAGGAGCAATCTTATCACTAGTGCATTCAAAACGATCCGTATATCTCACACAAGTCTTCATTTAGAGAGACCTTCTTATTGTTTGATTAGTTCTCTCAAATTGTTAAAATATTGGTGATTATGAGTCCTATTACTTCATTCTAGTTGAAATTAGAATCAAAAGGAGCAATCCCATCACTATCGCGTTCAAAACGATGCGTAGATCTCACACAAGTCTTCATTTAGGGAGACCTTCATATTGTTTCATTGGTTGTTTTGAATTTACAAAGAAAGAGGTAATTAAGAGACTGTGTTACTTCGTTCTAGTTTGATTAGCTTTAAAAAGGAGAAACCCATGACTATCGCGTCCAAAACCATGCGTACATCTCACACAAGTCTTCGTTTAAGGAGACCTTCTTATTGTTTCATTAGTTTTCTCAAATTGTCAAAACATAGGTGATTATGAGTCCTATTACTTCGTTCTTGTTGAAATTAGCATCAAAAGGAGCAATCACATCACTATCGCGTCCAAAACAATGCGTAGAACTCACACAAGTCTTCATTTAGGGAGACCTTCAGATTGTTTCATTGCTTGTTTTGAATTTACAAAGAAAGAGCTGATTAAGAGTTGTATTACTTCGTTCTAGTTTGATTAGCGTCAAAAGGAGAAACCCATGACTATCGCGTCCAAAATCATGCGTACATCTCACACAAGTCTTCATTTAGGGAGACCTTCTTAATGTTTCATTGGTTCTCTAAAATTGTCAAAGAAAGAGGTGATTAGGTGTCCAATTAATTCGTTCTAATTTGATTAGCATCAAAAGGACCAAATCAATGACTATCGCGATAAAAACGATGCGTACATCCCACACAAGTCTTGATTTAGGGAGCCTTCTTATTGTTACATTGGTTCTCTCAAATTGTCAAAGAAAGAGGTGATTAAGAGTCCTATGACTTCGTTCTATATTGATTAGCATCAAAAGGAGCAATCCTATCACTAGTGCATTCAAAACGATCCGTACATCTCACACAAGTCTTCATTTAGAGAGACCTTATTATTGTTTGATTAGTTCACTCAAATTGTTAAAATATAGGTGATTATGAGTCCTATTACTTCATTCTAGTTGAAATTAGAATCAAAAGGAGCAATCCCATCACTATCGCGTCCAAAACGATGCGTAGATCTCACACAAGTCTTCATTTAGGGAGACCTTCATATTGTTTCATTGGTTGTTTTGAATTTACATAGAAAGAGGTGATTAAGAGATTGTGTTACTTCGATCTAGTTTGATTAGCTTTAAAAAGGAGAAACCCATGACTATCGCATCCAAAACCATGCGTACATCTCACACAAGTCTTCGTTTAGGGAGACCATATTATTGTTTCATTAGTTTTCTCAAATTGTCAAAACATAGGTGATTATGAGTCCTATTACTTCGTTCTAGTTGAAATTAGCATCAAAAGGAGCAATCACATCACTATCGCGTCCAAAACGATGCGTAGAACTCACACAAGTCTTCATTTAGGGAGACCTTCAGATTGTTTCATTGCTTCTTTCGAATTTACAAAGAAAGAGGTGATTAAGTGTTGTATTACTTTGTTCTAGTTTGATTAGCGTCAAAAGGAGAAACCCATGACTATCGCGTCCAAAATCATGCGTACATCTCACACAAGTCTTCATTTAGGGAGACCTTCTTATTGTTTCATTGGTTCTCTAAAATTGTCAAAGAAAGAGGTGATTAGGTGTCCAATTAATTTGTTCTAATTTGATTAGCATCAAAAGGACCAAATCAATGACTATCGCGTTAAAAACGATGCGTCCATCTCACACAAGTCTTGATTTAGGGAACCTTCTTATTGTTTCATTGGTTCCCTCAATTTTGTCAAAGAAAGAGGTGATTATGAGTCCTATGACTTCGTTCTAGTTTGATTAGCATCAAAAAGAGCAATCCTATCACTAGTGCATTCAAAACGATCCGTACATCTCACACAAGTCTTCATTTAGAGAGACCTTCTTATTGTTTGATTAGTTCTCTCAAATTGTTAAAATATAAGTGATTATAAGTCCTATTACTTCATTCTAGATGAAATTAGAATCAAAAGGAGCAATCCCATCACTATCCCGTCCAAAACGATGCGTAGATCTCACACAAGTCTTCATTTAGGGAGACCTTCTTATTGTTTCATTAGTTTCTCAAATTGTTAAAATATAGGTGATTATGAGTCCTATTACTTCATTCTAGTTGAAATTAGAATCAAAAGGAGCAATCCTATCACTATCGCGTCCAAAACGATGCGTAGATCTCACACAAGTCTTTATTTAGGGAGACGTTCATATTGTTTCATTGGTTGTTTTGAATTTACAATGAAAGAGGTGATTAAGAGATTGTGTTACTTCGTTCTAGTTTGATTAGCTTTAAAAAGGAGAAACCTATGACTATCGCGTCCAAAACCATGCGTACATCTTACACAAGTCTTCGTTTAGGGAGACCTTCTTATTGTTTCATTAGTTCACTCAAATTGTCAAAATATAGGTGATTGTGATTCCTATTACTTCATTCTAGTTGAAATTGGCATCAAAAGGAGCAATCGCATCACTATCGCGTCCAAAACGATGTGTAGAACTCACACAAGTCTTCATTTAGAGAGACCTTCAGATTGTTTCATTGGTTGTTTCGAATTTACAAAGAAATAGGTGATTAAGAGTTGTATTACTTCGTTCTAGTTTAATTAGCATCAAAAGGAGAAACCCATGACAATCGCGTCCAAAATCATGCGTACATCTCACACAAGTCTTCATTTAGGGGGACCTTCTTATTGTTTCATTGGTTCTCTAAAATTGTCAAAGAAAGAGGTGGTTAGGTGTCCAATTAATTCGTTCTAATTTGATTAGCATCTAAAAAACCAAATCAATGACTATCGCGTTAAAAACGATGCGTACATCTCACACAAGTCTTGATTTAGGGAGCCTTCTTATTGTTTCATTGGTTCTCTCAAATTGTCAAAGAAAGAGGTGATTATGAGTCTTATGTCTTCGTTCTAGTTTGATTAGCATCAAAAGGAGCAATCTTATCACTAGTGCATTCAAAACGATCCGTACATCTCAGACAAGTCTTCATTTAGAGAGACCTTCTTATTGTTTGATTAGTTCTCTCAAATAGTTAAAATATAGGTGATTATGAGTCCTATTACTTTATTCTAGTTGAAATTAGAATCAAAAGGAGCAATCCCATCACTATAGCGTCCAAAACGATGCGTAGATCTCACACAAGTCTTCATCTAGGGAGACCTTCATATTTTTTCATTGGTTGTTTTGAATTAACAAAGAAAGAGGTGATTAAGAGAGTGTGTTACTTCGTTCTAGTTTGATTAGCTTTAAAAAGGAGAAACCCATGACTATCGCATCCAAAACCATGCGTACATCTCACACAAGTCTTCGTTTAGGGAGACCTTCTTATTGTTTCACTTGTTCTCTCAAATTGTCAAAATATAAGTGATTTTAAGTCCTATTACTTCGTTCTAGTTGAAATTGGCATCAGAAGGAGCAATCTCATCACTATCGCGTCCAAAACGATGCGTAGAACTCACACAAGTCTTCATTTAGGGAGACCTTCAGATTGTTTCATTGGTTGTTTCGAATTTACAAAGAAAGAGGTGATTAAGAGTTGTATTACTTCATTCGAGTTTGATTAGCATTAAAAGGAGAAACCCATGACAATCGCATCCAAAATCATGCGTACATCTCACACAAGTCTTCATTTAGGGAGACCTTCTTATTTTTTCATTGGTTCTCTAAAATTGTCAAAGAAAGAGGTGGTTAGGTGTCCAATTAATTCGTTCTAATTTGATTAGCATCAAAAAAACCAAATCAATGACTATCGCGTTAAAAACGATGCGTACATCTCACACAAGTCTTGATTTAGGGAGCCTTCTTATTGTTTCATTGGTTCTCTCAAATTGTCAAAGAAAGAGGTGATTATGAGTCCTATGACTTCGTTCTAGTTTGATTAGCAACAAAAGGAGCAATCCTATCACTAGTGCATTCAAAACGATCCGTACATCTCACACAAGTCTTCATTTAGAGAGACCTTCTTATTGTTTGATTAGTTCTCTCAAATTGTTAAAATATAGGTGATTATGAGTCCTATTACTTCATTCTAGTTGAAATTAGAATCAAAAAGAGCAATTTCATTACTATCGCGTCCAAAACGATGCGTAGATCTCACACAAGTCTTCATTTAGGGAGACCTTCATATTGTTGCAGTGGTTGTTTTGAATTTACAAAGAAAGAGGTGATTAAGAGACTGTGTTACTTCGTTCTAGTTTGATTAGCTTTAAAAAGGAGAAACCCATGACTATCGCTTCCAAAACCATGCGTACATCTCACACAAGTCTTCGTTTAGGGAGACCTTCTTATTGTTTCATTAGTTCTCTCAAATTGTCAAAATATAGGTGATTATGAGTTCTATTACTTCGTTCTAGTTGAAATTGGCATCAAAAGGAGCAATCACATCACTATCGCGTCCAAAATGATGCGTAGAACTCACACAAGTCTTCATTTAGAAAGACCTTCAGATTGTTTCAGTGGTTGTTTCGAATTTACAAAGAAAGAGGTGATTAAGAGTTGTATTACTTCGTTCTAGTTTGATTAGCTTTAAAAAGGAGAAACCCATGACTATCGCGTCCAAAACAATGCGTACATCTCACACAAGTCTTCGTTTAGGGAGACCTTCTTATTGTTTCATTAGTTTTATCAAATTGTCAAAATATAGGTGATTATGAGTCCTATTACTTCGTTCTAGTTGAAATTAGCATCAAAAGGAGCAATCACATCACTATCGCGTCCAAAACGATGCGTAGAACTCACAAAAGTCTTCATTTAGGGAGACCTTTAGATTGTTTCATTGGTTGTTTCGAATTTTCAAAGAAAGAGGTGAATAAGAGTTGTATTACTTCGTTCTAGTTTTATTAGCGTCAAAAAGAGAAACCCATGACTATCGCGTCCAAAATCATGCGTACATCTCACACAAGTCTTCATTTAGGGAGACCTTCTTATTGTTTCATTGGTTCTCTAAAATTGTCAAAGAAAGAGGTGATTAGGTGTCCAATTAATTCGTTCTAATTTGATTAGCATCAAAAGGACCAAATCAATGACTATCGCGTTAAAAACGATGCGTACATCTCACACAAGTCTTGATTTAGGGAGCCTTCTTATTGTTTCATTGGTTCTCTCAAATTGTCAAAGAAAGAGGTGATTATGAGTTCTATGACTTCGTTCTAGTTTGATTAGCATCAAAAGGAGCAATCCTATCACTAGTGCATTCAAAACGATTCGTACATCTCACACAAGTCTTCATTTAGAGAGACCTTCTTATTGTTTGATTAGTTCTCTCAAATTGTTAAAATATAGGTGATTATAAGTCCTATTACGTCATTCTAGTTGAAATTAGAATCAAAAGGAGCAATCCCAATACTATCACGTCCAAAACGATGCGTAGATCTCACACAAGTCTTCATTTAGGGAGACCTTCATATTGTTTCATTGGTTGTTTTGAATTTACAAAGAAAGAGGTGATTAAGAGACTGTGTTACTTCGTTCTAGTTTGATTAGCTTTAAAAAGGAGAAACTCACGACTATCGCGTCCAAAACCATGCGTACATCTCACACAAGTCTTCGTTTAGGGAGACCTTCTTATTGTTTCATTAGTTCTCTCAAATTGTCAAAATATAGGTGATTATGAGTCCTATTACTTCGTTATAGTTGAAATAAGCATCAAAAGGAGCAATCACATCACTATCGCGTCCAAAACGATGCGTAGAACTCACACAAATCTTCATTTAGGGAGACCTTCAGATTGTTTCATTGGTTGTTTTAAATTTACAAAGAAAGAGGTGATTAAGAGTTGTATTACTTTGTTCTAGTTTGATTAGCGTCAAAAGGAGAAACCCATGACTATCGCGTCCAAAATCATGCGTACATCTCACACAAGTCTTCATTTCGGGAGACCTTCTTATTGTTTCATTGGTTCTCTAAAATTGTCAAAGAAAGAGGTGATTAGGTGTCCAATTAATTCGTTCTAATTTGATTAGCATCAAAAGGACCAAATCAATGACTATCGCGTTAAAAACGATGCGTACATCTCACACAAGTCTTGATTTAGGGAGCCTTCTTATTGTTTCATTGGTTCTCTCAAATTGTCAAAGAAAGAGGTGATTATGAGTCCTATGACTTCGTTCTAGTTTGATTAGCAACAAAAGGAGCAATCCTATCACTAGTGCATTCAAAACGATCCGTACATCTCACACAAGTCTTCATTTAGAGAGACCTTCTTATTGTTTGATTAGTTCTCTCAAATTGTTAAAATATAGGTGATTATGAGTCCTATTACTTCATTCTAGTTGAAATTAGAATCAAAAAGAGCAATTCCATTACTATCGCGTCCAAAACGATGCGTAGATCTCACACAAGTCTTCATTTAGGGAGACCTTCATATTGTTGCAGTGGTTGTTTTGAATTTACAAAGAAAGAGGTGATTAAGAGACTGTGTTACTTCGTTCTAGTTTGATTAGCTTTAAAAAGGAGAAACCCATGACTATCGCTTCCAAAACCATGCGTACATCTCACACAAGTCTTCGTTTAGGGAGACCTTCTTATTGTTTCATTAGTTCTCTCAAATTGTCAAAATATAGGTGATTATGAGTTCTATTACTTCGTTCTAGTTGAAATTGGCATCAAAAGGAGCAATCACATCACTATCGCGTCCAAAATGATGCGTAGAACTCACACAAGTCTTCATTTAGAAAGACCTTCAGATTGTTTCAGTGGTTGTTTCGAATTTACAAAGAAAGAGGTGATTAAGAGTTGTATTACTTCGTTCTAGTTTGATTAGCTTCAAAAGGAGAAACCCATGACAATCGCGTCCAAAATCTTGCGTATATCTCACACAAGTCTTCATTTAGGGAGACCTTCTTATTGTTTCATTGGTTCTCTAAAATTGTCAAAGAACGAGGTGGTTAGGTGTCCAATTATTTCGTTCTAATTTGATTAGCATCAAAAAAACCAAATCAATGACTATCGCGTTAAAAACGATGCGTACATCTCACACAAGTCTTGATTTAGGAAGCCTTCTTAATGTTTCATTGGTTCTCTCAAATTGTCAAAGAAAGAGGTGATTATGAGTCCTATAACTTCGTTCTAGTTTGATTAGCATCGAAAGGAGCAATCCTATCACTAGTGCAATTAAAACGATTCGTACATCTCACACAATTCTTCATTTAGAGAGACCTTCTTATTGTTTGATTAGTTCTCTCAAATTGTTAAAATATAGGTGATTATGAGTCCTATTACTTCATTCTAGTTGAAATTAGAATCAAAAGGAGCAATCCCATTACTATCGCGTCCAAAATAATGCGTAGATCTCACAGAACTCTTCATTTAGGGAGACCTTCATATTGGTTAATTGGTTGTTTTGAATTTACAAAGAAAGAGGTGATTAAGAGACTGTGTTACTTCGTTCTAGTTTGATTAGCTTTAAAAAGGAGAAACCCATTACTATCGCGTCCAAAACCATGCGTACATCTCACACAAGTCTTCGTTTAGGGAGACCATCTTATTGTTTCATTAGTTCTCTCAAATTGTTAAAATATAGGTGATTATGAGTCCTATTACTTCGTTCTAGTTGAAATTTGCATCAAAAGGAGCAATCCCACCACTATCGCGTCAAAAACGATGCGTAGATCTCACACAAGTCTTCATTTAGGGAGACCTTCATATTGTTTCATTGGTTGTTTTGAATTTACATAGAAAGAGGTGATTAAGAGACTGTGTTACTTCGTTCTAGTTTGATTAGCTTTAAAAAGGAGAAACCCATGACTATCGCGTCCAAAACCATGCGTACATCTCACACAAGTCTTCGTTTAGGGAGAACTTCTTATTGTTTCATTAGTTTTCTCAAATTGTCAAAATATAGGTGATTATGAGTCCTATTACTTCGTTCTAGTTGAAATTAGCATCAAAAGGAGCCATCACATCACTATCACGTTAAAAACGATGCGTAAAACTCACACAAGTCTCCATTTTGGGAGACCTTCAGATTGTTTCATTGGTTGTTTCGAATTTTCAAAGAAAGAGGTGAATAAGAGTTGTATTACTTCGTGCTAGTTTGATTAGCGTTAAAAAGAGAAACACATGACTATCGCGTCCAAAATCATGCGTACATCTCACAAAAGTCTTCATTTAGGGAGACCTTCTTATTGTTTCATTGGTTCCCTAAAATTGTTAAAATATAGGTGATTATAAGTCCTATTACTTCATTCTAGTTCAAATAAGAATCAAAAGGAGCAATCCCATCACTATCGCGTCCAAAACGATGCGTAGATCTCGCAAAAGTCTTCATTTAGGGAGACCTTCATATTGTTTCATTGGTTGTTTTGAATTTACAAAGAAAGAGGTGATTAAGAGACTGTGTTACTTCGTTCTAGTTTGAGTAGCTTTAAAAAGGAGAAACACATGACTATCGCGTCCAAAGCCATGCGTACATCTCACACAAGTCTTCGTTTAGGGAGACCTTCTTATTGTTTCGTTAGTTCTCTCAAATTGTCAAAATATAGGTGATTATGAGTCCTATTACTTCGTTCTAGTTGAAATTAGCATCAAACGGAGCAATCACATGACTATCGCGTCCAAAACGATGCGTAGAACTCACACAAATCTTCATTGAGGGAGTCCTTCAGATTGTTCATTGGTTGTTTGGAATTTACATAGAAATAGGTGATTAAGAGTTATATTACTTCGTTCTAGTTTGATTAACGTCAAAAAGAGAAACCCATGACTATAGCGTCCAAAATCATGCGTACATCTCACACAAGTCTTCATTTAGGGAGACCATCTTATTGTTTCTTTGGTTCTCTAAAATTGTCAAAGAAAGAAGTGATTAGGTGTCCAATTAATTCGTTCTAATTTGATTAGCATCAAAAGGACCAAATCAATGACTATCGCGTTAAAAACGATGCGTACATCTCACACAAGCCTTGATTTAGGGAGCCTTCTTATTGTTTCATTAGTTCTCTCAAATGGTCAAAGAAAGAGGTGATTATGAGTCTTATAACTTCGTTCTAGTTTGATTAGCATCAAAAGGAGCAATCTTATCACTAGTGCATTCAAAACGATTCGTACATCTCAAACAAGTCTTCATTTAGAGAGACCTTCTTATTGTTTGATTAGTTCTCTCAAATTGTTAAAATATAGGTGATTAAGAGTCCTATTACTTCATTCTAGTTGAAATTAGAATCAAAAGGTGCAATCCCATCACTGTCGCGTCCAAAACGATGCGTAGATCTCACACAAGTCTTCATTTAGGGAGACCTTCATATTGTTTCATTGGTTGTTTTGAATTTACAAAGAAAGAGGTGATTAAGAGACTGTGTTACTTCGTTCTAGTTTGAGTAGCTTTAAAAAGGAGAAACCCATGACTATCGCGTCCAAAACCATGACGGCGGACTTAAAAAGCCACCTACAGACGCTTTACGCCCAATCATTCCGGATAACGCTTGCATCCTCTCACACAAGTCTTCGTTTAGGGAGACCTTCTTATTGTTTCATTAGTTCTCTCAAATTGTTAAAATATAGGTGATTATGAGTCCTATTACTTCGTTCTAGTTGAAATTAGCATCAAAAGGAGCAATCCCATCACTATCGCGTCCAAAACGATGCGTAGATCTCACACAAGTCTTCATTTAGGGAGACCTTCATATTGTTTCATTGGTTGTTTCGAATTTACAAAGAAAGAGTTGATTAAGAGACTGTGTTACTTCGTTCTAGTTTGAGTAGCTTTAAAAAGGAGAAACCCATGACTATCGCGTCCAAAATCATGCGTACATCTCACACAAGTCTTCGTTTAGGGAGACCTTCTTATTGTTTCATTAGTTCTCTCAAATTGTCAAAATATAGGTGATTATGTGTCCTATTACTTCGTTCTAGTTGAAATTAGCATTAAACGGAGCAATCACATCACTATCGCGTCCAAAACAATGCGTAGAACTCACACAAGTCTTCATTTAGAGAGACCTTCAGATTATTTCATTGGTTGTTTGGAATTTACCTAGAAAGTGGTGATTAAGAGTTGTATTACTTCGTTCTAGTTTGTTTAACGTCAAAAGGAGAAACCCATGACTATCGCGTCCAAAATCATGCGTACATCTCACACAAGTCTTCATTTAGGGAGACCTTCTTATTGTTTCATTGGTTCTCTAAAATTGTCAAAGAAAAAGGTGATTAGGTGTCCAATTAATTCGTTCTAATTTGATTAGCATCAAAAGGACCAAATCAATGACTATTGCGTTAAAAACGATGTGTACATCTCACACAAGCCTTGATTTAGGGAGCCTTCTTATTGTTTCATTGGTTCTCTCAAATTGTCAAAGAAAGAGGTGATTTTGAGTCTTATGACTTCGTTCTAGTTTGATTAGCATCAAAAGGAGCAATCTTATCACTAGTGCATTCAAAACGATCCGTACATCTCGAACAAGTCTTCATTTAGAGAGACCTTCTTATTGTTTGATTAGTTCTCTCAAATTTTTAAAATATAGGTGATTATGAGTCCTATTACTTCATTCTAGTTGAAATTAGAATCAAAAGGAGCAATCCCATTACTATCGCGTCCAAAATGATGCGTAGATCTCACACAAGTCTTCATTTAGTGAGATCTTCATATTGTTTCATTGGTTGTTTTGAATTTACAAAGAAAGAGGTGATTAAGAGACTGTGTTACTTCGTTCTAGTTTGATTAGCTTTAAAAAGGAGAAACCCATGACTATCGCGTCCAAAACCATGCGTACATCTCACACAAGTCTTCGTTTAGGGAGACCTTCTTATTGTTTCATTAGTTCTCTCAAATTGTTAAAATATAGGTGATTATGAGTCCTATTACTTCGTTCTAGTTGAAATTAGCATCAAAAGGAGCAATCCCATCACTATCGCGTCCAAAACGATGCGTAGATCTCACACAAGTCTTCATTTAGGGAGACCTTCATATTGTTTCATTGGTTGTTTTGAATTTACAAAGAAAGAGGTGATTAAGAGACTGTGTTACTTCGTTCTAGTTTGATTATCTTTAAAAAGGAGAAACACATGACTATCGCGGCCAAAACCATGCGTACATCTCACACAAGCCTTCGTTTAGGGAGACCTTCGTAGTGTTTCATTAGTTTTCTCAAATTGTCAAAATATAGGTGATTATGAGTCATATTACTTCGTTCTAGTTGAAATTAGCATCAAAAGGAGCAATCACATCACTATCACGTTAAAAACGATGCGTAGAACTCACACAAGTCTTCATTTAGGGGGACCTTCAGATTGTTTCATTGGTTGTTTCGAATTTTCAAAGAAAGAGGTGAATAAGAGTTTTATTACATCGTTCTAGTTTGATTAGCGTCAAAAAGAGAAACACATGACTATCGCGTCCAAAATCATGCGTACATCTCACACAAGTCTTCATTTAGGGAGATCTTCTTATTGTTTCATTGGTTCTCTAAAATTGTTAAAATATAGGTGATTATAAGTCCTATTACTTCATTCTAGATCAAATTAGAATCAAAAGGAGCAATCCCATCACTATCGCGTCCAAAACGATGCGTAGATCTCGCACAAGTCTTCATTTAGGGAGACCTTCATATTGTTTCATTGGTTGTTTTGAATTTACAAAGAAAGAGGTGATTAAGAGACTGTGTTACTTCGTTCTAGTTTGAGTAGCTTTAAAAAGGAGAAACCCATGACTATCGCGTCCAAAACTATGCGTACATCTCACACAAGTCTTCGTTTAGGGAGACCTTCTTATTGTTTCATTAGTTCCCTCAAATTGTCAAAATATAGGTGATTATGAGTCCTATTACTCCGTTCTAGTTGAAATTAGCATCAAACGGAGCAATCACATCACTATCTCGTCCAAAACGATGCGTAGAACTCACACAAGTCTTCATTTAGGGAGACCTTCAGATTGTTTCATTGGTTGTTTGGAATTTACATAGAAAGAGGTGATTAAGAGTTGTATTACTTCGTTCTAGTTTGATTAACGTCAAAAGGAGAAGCCCATGACTATCGCGTCCAAAATCATGCGTACATCTCACACAAGTCTTCATTTAGGGAGACCTTCTTATTGTTTCATTGGTTCTCTAAAATTGTCAAAGAAAGAGGTGATTAGGTGTCCAATTAATTCGTTCTAATTTGATTAGCATCAAAAGGACCAAATCAATGACTATCGCGTTAAAAACGATGCGTACATCTCACACAAGTCTTGATTTAAGGAGCCTTCTTATTGTTTCATTGGTTCTCTCAAATTGTCAAAAAAAGAGGTGATTATGAGTCTTATGACTTCATTCTAGTTTGATTAGCAATTAAAGGAGCAATCTTATCACTAGTGCATTCAAAACGATCCGTACATATCACACAAGTCTTCATTTAGAGAGACCTTCTTATTGTTTGATTAGTTCTCTCAAATTGTTAAAATATAGGTGATTATGAGTCCTATTACTTAATTCTAGTTGAAATTAGAATCAAAAGGAGCAATCCCATTACTATCGCGTCCAAAACGGTGCGTAGATCTCACACAAGTCTTCATTTAGGGAGACCTTCATATTGTTTCATTGGTTGTTTTGAATTTACAAAGAAAGAGGTGATTAAGAGACTGTGTTACTTCGTTCTAGTTTGATTAGCTTTAAAAAGGAGAAACCCATGACTATTGCGTCCAAAATCATGCGTACATCTCACACAAGTCTTCGTTTAGGGAGACCTTCTTGTTGTTTCATTAGTTCTCTCAAATTGTCAAAATATATGTGATTATGAGTCCTATTACTTCGTTCTAGTTGAAATTGGCATCAAAAGGAGCAATCACATCACTATCGCGTCCAAAACGATGAGTAGAACTCACACAAGTCTTCATTTAGGGAGACCTTCAGATTGTTTCGTTGGTTGTTTCGAATTTACAAAGAAAGAGGTGATTAAGAGTTGTATTACTTCGTTCTAGTTTGATTAGCGTCAAAAGGAGAAACCCATGACTATCGCGTCCAAAATCATGTGTACATCTCACACAAGTCTTCATTTAGGGAGACCTTCTTATTGTTTCATTGGTTCTCTAAAATTTTCAAAGAAAGAGGTGATTAGGTGTCCAATTAATTCGTTCTAATTTGATTAGCATCAAAAGGACCAAATCAATGACAATCGCGTTAAAAACGATGCGTACATCTCACACAAGTCTTGATTTAGGGAGCCTTCTTATTGTTTCATTGGTTCTCTCAAATTGTAAAAGAAAGAGGTGATTATGAGTCTTATGACTTCGTTCTAGTTTAATTAGCATCAAAAGGAGCAATCTTATCACTAGTGCATTCAAAACGATCCGTACATCTCACACAAGTCTTCATTTAGAGAGACCTTCTTATTGTTTGATTAGTTCTCTTAAATTGTTAAAATATAGGTGATTATGAGTCCTATTACTTCATTCTAGTTGAAATTAGAATCAAAAGGAGCAATCCCATCACTATCGCGTCCAAAACGATGCGTAGATCTCACACAATTCTTCATTTAGGGAGACCTTCATATTGTTTCATTGGTTGTTTTGAATTTACAAAGAAAGAGGTGATTAAGAGACTGTGTTACTTCGTTCTAGTTTAATTAGCTTTAAAAAGGAGAAACCCATGACTATCGCGTCCAAAACCATGCGTACATCTCACACAAGTCTTCATTTAGAGAGACCTTCTTATTGTTTGATTAGTTCTCTCAAATTGTTAAAATATAGGTGATTATGAGTCCTGTTACTTCATTCTAGTTGAAATTAGAATCAAAAGGAGCAATCCCATCACTATCGCGTCCAAAACGATGCGTAGATCTCACACAAGTCTTCATTTAGGGAGACCTTCATATTGTTTCATTGGTTATTTTGAATTTACAAAGAAATGAGTGATTATGAGACTATGTTACTTCGTTCTAGTTTGATTAGCTTTAAAAAGTAGAAACCCATGACTATCGCGTCCAAAACCATACATACATCTCACACAAGTCTTCGTTTAGGGAGACATTCTTATTGTTTCATTAGTTTTCTCAAATTATCAAAATATAGGTGATTATGAGTCCTATTACTTCATTCTAGTTGAAATTAGCATCAAAAGGAGCAATCACATCACTATCACGTTAAAAACGATGCGTAGAACTCACACAAGTCTTCATTTAAGGAGACCTTCAGATTGTTTCATTGGTTGTTTCGAATTTTCAAAGAAAGAGGTGAATAAGAGTTGTATTACTTCGTTCTAGTTTGATTAGCGTCAAAAAGAGAAACACATGACTATCGCGTCCAAAATCATTCGTACATCTCACACAAGTCTTCATTTAGGGAGACCTTCTTATTGTTTCATTGGTTCTCTAAAATTGTTAAAATATAGGTGATTATAAGTCCTATTACTTCATTCTAGTTGAAATTAGAATCAAAAGGAGGAATCCCATCACTATCGCGTCCAAAACGATGCGTAGATCTCACACAAGTCTTCATTTAGGGAGACCTTCATATTGTTTCATTAGTTGTTTTGAATTTACAAAGAAAGAGGTGATTAAGAGACTGTGTTACTTCGTTCTAGTTTGATTAGCTTGAAAAAGGAGAAACCCATGACTATCGCGTCCAAAACCATGCGTACATCTCACACAAGTCTTCGTTTAGGGAGACCTTCTTATCGTTTCATTAGTTCTCTCAAATTGTCAAAAAATAGGTGATTATGAGTCCTATTACTTCGTTCTAGTTGAAATTAGCATCCAACGGAGCAATCACATCACTATCGCGTCCAAAACGATGCGTAGAACTCACACAAGTCTTCATTTAGGGAGACCTTCAGATTGTTTCATTGGTTGTTTGGAATTTACTTAGAAAGAGGTGATGAAGAGTTGTATTACTTCGTTCTAGTTTGATTAACGTCAAAAGGAGAAACCCATGACTATCGCGTCCAAAATCATGCGTACATCTCAAACAAGTCTTCATTTAGGGAGACCTTCTTATTGTTTCATTGGATCTCTAAAATTGTCAAAGAAAGAGGTGATTAGGTGTCCAATTAATTCGTTCTAATTTGATTAGCATCAAAAGGACCAAATCAATGACTATCGCGTTAAAAATGATGCGTACATCTCACACAAGTCTTGATTTAGGGAGCCTTCTTATTGTTTCATTGGTTCTCTCAAATTGTCAAAGAAAGAGGTGATTATGAGTTCTATGACTTCGTTCTAGTTTGATTAGCAATAAAAGGAGCAATCCTATCACTAGTGCATTCAAAACGATACGTACATATCACACAAGTCTTCATTTAGAGAGACCTTCTTATTTTTTGATTAGTTCTCTCAAATTGTTAAAATATAGGTGATTATGAGTCCTATTACTTCATTCTAGTTGAAATTAGAATCAAAAGGAGCAATCCCATCACTATAGCGTCCAAAACAATGCGTAGATCTCACACAAGTCTTCATTTAGGGAGACCTTCATATTGTTTCATTGGTTGTTTTGAATTTACAAAGAAAGAGGTGATTAAGAGACCGTGTTACTTCGTTCTAGTTTGATTAGCTTTAAAAAGGAGAAAGCCATGACTATCGCATCCAAAACCATGCGTACATCTCACACAAGTCTTCGTTTAGGGAGACCTTCTTATTGTTTCATTAGTTCTCTCAAATTATCAAAATATAGGTGATTATGAGTCCTATTACTTCGTTCTAGTTGAAATTGGCATCAAAAGGAGTAATCACATCACTATCGCGTCCAAAACGATGCGTAGAACTCACACAAGTCTTCATTTAGGGAGACCTTCAGATTGTTTCGTTGGTTGTTTCGAATTTACAAAGAAAGAGGTGATTAAGAGTTGTATTACTTCGTTCTAGTTTGATTAGCGTCAAAAGGAGAAACCCATGACTATCGCGTCCAAAATCATGCGTACATCTCACACAGGTCTTCATTTAGGGAGACCTTCTTATTGTTTCATTGGTTCTCTAAACTTGTCAAAGAAAGAGGTGATTAGGTGTCCAATTAATTCGTTCTAATTTGATTAGCATCAAAAGGACCAAATCAATGACTATCGCGTTAAAAACGATGCGTACATCTCACACAAGTCTTGATTTAGGGAGCCTTCTTATTGTTTCATTGGTTCTCTCAAATTGTCAAAGAAAGAGGTGATTATGAGTTCTATGACTTCGTTCTAGTTTGATTAGCAATAAAAGGAGCAATCCTATCACTAGTGCATTCAAAACGACCCGTACATATCACACAAGTCTTCATTTAGAGAGACCTTCTTATTGTTTGATTAGTTCTCTCAAATTTTAAAATATAGGTGATTATGAGTCCTATTACTTCATTCTAGTTGAAATTAGAATCAAAAGGAGCAATCCCATTACTATCGCGTCCAAAACGGTGAGTAGATCTCACACAAGTCTTCCTTTAGGGAGACCTTCATATTGTTTCATTGGTTGTTTTGAATTTACAAAGAAAGAGGTGATTTAGAGACTGTGTTACTTCGTTCTAGTTTGATTAGCTTTAAAAAGGGGAAACCCATGACTATCGCGTCCAAAACCATGCGTACATCTCACACAAGTCTTCGTTTAGGGAGACCTTCTTATTGTTTCATTAGTTCTCTCAAATTGTCAAAATATAGGTGATTATGAGTCCTATTACTTCGTTCTAGTTGAAATTGGCATCAAAAGGAGCAATCACATCACTATCGCGTCCAAAACGATGCGTAGAACTCACACAAGTCTTCATTTAGGGAGACCTTCGGATTGTTTCGTTGGTTGTTTCGAATTTACAAAGAAAGAGGTGATTAAGAGTTGTATTACTTCGTTCTAGTTTGATTAGCGTCAAAAGGAGAAACCCATGACTATCGCGTCCAAAATCATGCATACATCTCACACAAGTCTTCATTTAGGGAGACCTTCTTATTGTTTCATTGGTTCTCTAAAATTGTCAAAGAAAGAGGTGATTAGGTGTCCAATTAATTCGTTCTAATTTGATTAGCATCAAAAGGACCAAAGCAATGACTATCGCGTTAAAAATGATGCGTACATCTCACACAAGTCTTTTTTTAGGGAGCCTTCTTATTGTTTCATTGGTTCTCTCAAATTATCAAAGAAATAGGTGATTATGAGTCTTATGACTTCGTTGTAGTTTAATTAGCATCAAAAGGAGAAATCTTATCACTAGTGCATTCAAAACGATCCGTACATCTCACACAAGTCTTCGTTTAGAGAGACCTTCTTATTGTTTGATTAGTTCTCTCAAATTGTTAAAATATAGGTGATTATGAGTCCTATTACTTCATTCTAGTTGAAATTAGAATCAAAAGGAGCAATCCCATTACTATCGCGTCCAAAACGGTGCGTAGATCTCACACAAGGCTTCCTTTAGGGAGACCTTCATATTGTTTCATTGGTTGTTTTGAATTTACAAAGAAAGAGGTGATTTAGAGACTATGTTACTTCGTTCTAGTTTGATTAGCTTTAAAAAGGGGAAACCCATGACTATCGCATCCAAAACCATGCGTACATCTCACACAAGTCTTCGTTTAGGGAGACCTTCTTATTGTTTCATTAGTTCTCTCAAATTGTCAAAATATAGGTGATTATGAGTCCTATTACTTCGTTCTAGTTGAAATTGGCATCAAAAGGAGCAATCACATCACTATCGCGTCCAAAACGATGCGTAGAACTCACACAAGTCTTCATTTAGGGAGACCTTCAGATTGTTTCGTTTGTTGTTTCGAATTTACAAAGAAAGAGGTGATTAAGAGTTGTATTACTTCGTTCTAGTTTGATTAGCGTCAAAAGGAGAAACCCATGACTATCGCGTCCAAAATCATGCGTACATCTCACACAAGTCTTCATTTAGGGAGACCTTCTTATTGTTTCATTGGTTCTCTAAAATTATCAAAGAAAGGGGTGATTAGGTGTCCAATTAATTCGTTCTAATTTGATTAGCATCAAAAGGACCAAATCAATGACTATCGCGTTAAAAATGATGCGTACATCTCACACAAGTCTTGATTTAGGGAGCCTTCTTATTGTTTCATTGGTTCTCTCAAATTGTCAAAGAAAGAGGTGATTATGAGTTCTATGACTTCGTTCTAGTTTGATTAGCAATAAAAGGAGCAATCCTATCACTAGTGCATTCAAAACGACCCGTACATATCACACAAGTCTTCATTTAGAGAGACCTTCTTATTGTTTGATTAGTTCTCTCAAATTTTAAAATATAGGTGATTATGAGTCCTATTACTTCATTCTAGTTGAAATTAGAATCAAAAGGAGCAATCCCATTACTATCGCGTCCAAAACGGTGAGTAGATCTCACACAAGTCTTCCTTTAGGGAGACCTTCATATTGTTTCATTGGTTGTTTTGAATTTACAAAGAAAGAGGTGATTTAGAGACTGTGTTACTTCGTTCTAGTTTGATTAGCTTTAAAAAGGGGAAACCCATGACTATCGCGTCCAAAACCATGCGTACATCTCACACAAGTCTTCGTTTAGGGAGACCTTCTTATTGTTTCATTAGTTCTCTCAAATTGTCAAAATATAGGTGATTATGAGTCCTATTACTTCGTTCTAGTTGAAATTGGCATCAAAAGGAGCAATCACATCACTATCGCGTCCAAAACGATGCGTAGAACTCACACAAGTCTTCATTTAGGGAGACCTTCGGATTGTTTCGTTGGTTGTTTCGAATTTACAAAGAAAGAGGTGATTAAGAGTTGTATTACTTCGTTCTAGTTTGATTAGCGTCAAAAGGAGAAACCCATGACTATCGCGTCCAAAATCATGCATACATCTCACACAAGTCTTCATTTAGGGAGACCTTCTTATTGTTTCATTGGTTCTCTAAAATTGTCAAAGAAAGAGGTGATTAGGTGTCCAATTAATTCGTTCTAATTTGATTAGCATCAAAAGGACCAAAGCAATGACTATCGCGTTAAAAATGATGCGTACATCTCACACAAGTCTTTTTTTAGGGAGCCTTCTTATTGTTTCATTGGTTCTCTCAAATTATCAAAGAAATAGGTGATTATGAGTCTTATGACTTCGTTGTAGTTTAATTAGCATCAAAAGGAGAAATCTTATCACTAGTGCATTCAAAACGATCCGTACATCTCACACAAGTCTTCGTTTAGAGAGACCTTCTTATTGTTTGATTAGTTCTCTCAAATTGTTAAAATATAGGTGATTATGAGTCCTATTACTTCATTCTAGTTGAAATTAGAATCAAAAGGAGCAATCTCATTACTATCGCGTCCAAAACGGTGCGTAGATCTCACACAAGGCTTCCTTTAGGGAGACCTTCATATTGTTTCATTGGTTGTTTTGAATTTACAAAGAAAGAGGTGATTTAGAGACTATGTTACTTCGTTCTAGTTTGATTAGCTTTAAAAAGGGGAAACCCATGACTATCGCATCCAAAACCATGCGTACATCTCACACAAGTCTTCGTTTAGGGAGACCTTCTTATTGTTTCATTAGTTCTCTCAAATTGTCAAAATATAGGTGATTATGAGTCCTATTACTTCGTTCTAGTTGAAATTGGCATCAAAAGGAGCAATCACATCACTATCGCGTCCAAAACGATGCGTAGAACTCACACAAGTCTTCATTTAGGGAGACCTTCAGATTGTTTCGTTTGTTGTTTCGAATTTACAAAGAAAGAGGTGATTAAGAGTTGTATTACTTCGTTCTAGTTTGATTAGCGTCAAAAGGAGAAACCCATGACTATCGCGTCCAAAATCATGCGTACATCTCACACAAGTCTTCATTTAGGGAGACCTTATTGTTTCATTGGTTCTCTAAAATTGTCAAAGATAGAGGTGATTAGGTGTCCAATTAATTCGTTCTAATTTGATTAGCATCAAAAGGACCAAAGCAATGACTATCGCGTTAAAAACGATGCGTACATCTCACACAAGTCTTTATTTAGGGAGCCTTCTTATTGTTTCATTGGTTCTCTCAAATTATCAAAGAAATAGGTGATTATGAGTCTTATGACTTCGTTGTAGTTTAATTAGCATCAAAAGGAGAAATCTTATCACTAGTGCATTCAAAACGATCCGTACCTCTCACACAAGTCTTCGTTTAGAGAGACCTTCTTATTGTTTGATTAGTTCTCTCAAATTGTTAAAATATAGGTGATTATGAGTCCTATTACTTCATTCTAGTTGAAATTAGAATCAAAAGGAGCAATCCCATTACTATCGCGTCCAAAACGGTGCGTAGATCTCACACAAGGCTTCCTTTAGGGAGACCTTCATATTGTTTCATTGGTTGTTTTGAATTTACAAAGAAAGAGGTGATTTAGAGACTGTGTTACTTCGTTCTAGTTTGATTAGCTTTAAAAAGGGGAAACCCATGACTATCGCGTCCAAAACCATGCGTACATCTCACACAAGTCTTCGTTTAGGGAGACCTTCTTATTGTTTCATTAGTTCTCTCAAATTGTCAAAATATAGGTGATTATGAGTCCTATTACTTCGTTCTAGTTGAAATTGGCATCAAAAGGAGCAATCACATCACTATCGCGTCCAAAACGATGCGTAGAACTCACACAAGTCTTCATTTAGGGAGACCTTCAGATTGTTTCGTTTGTTGTTTCGAATTTACAAAGAAAGAGGTGATTAAGAGTTGTATTACTTCGTTCTAGTTTGATTAGCGTCAAAAGGAGAAACCCATGACTATCGCGTCCAAAATCATGCGTACATCTCACACAAGTCTTCATTTAGGGAGACCTTATTGTTTCTTTAGTTCTCTAAAATTGTCAAAGATAGAGGTGATTAGGTGTCCAATTCATTCGTTCTAATTTGATTAGCATCAAAAGGACCAAAGCAATGACTATCGCGTTAAAAACGATGCGTACATCTCACACAAGTCTTTATTTAGGGAGCCTTCTTATTGTTTCATTGGTTCTCTCAAATTGTCAAAGAAAGAGGTGATTATGAGTCTTATGACTTCGTTCTAGTTTAATTAGCATCAAAAGGAGAAATCTTATCACTAGTGCATTCAAAATGATCCGTACATCTCACACAAGTCTTAATTTAGAGAGACCTTCTTATTGTTTGATTAGTTCTCTCAAATTGTTAAAATATAGGTGATTATGAGTCCTATTACTTCATTCTAGTTGAAATTAGAATTAAAAAGAGCAATCCCATCACTATCGCGTCCAAAACGATGCGTAGATCTCACACAAGTCTTCATTTAGGGAGACCTTCATATTATTTCATTGGTTGTTTTGAATTTACAAAGAAAGAGGTGATTAAGAGACTGTGTTACTTCGTTCTAGTTTGATTACCTTTAAAAAGGAGAAACCCATGACTATCGCGTCCAAAACCATGCGTACATCTCACACAAGTCTTCATTTAGAGAGACCTTCTTATTTAATTGATTAGTTCTCTCAAATTATTAAAATATAGGTGATTATGAGTCCTATTATTTCATTCTAGTTGAAATTAGAATCAAAAGGAGCAATCCCATCACTATCGCGTCCAAAACGATGCGTAGATCTCACACAAGTCTTCATTTAGGGAGACCTTCATATTGTTTCATTGGTTGTTTTGAATTTACAAAGAAAGAGGTGATTAAGAGACTGTGTTACTTCGTTCTAGTTTGATTAGCTTTAAAAAGGAGAAACCCATGACTATCGCGTCCAAAACCATGCGTACATCTCACACAAGTCTTCGTTTAGGGAGACCTTCTTATTGTTTCATTAGTTTTCTCAAATTGTCAAAATATTGATGATTATGAGTCCTATTACTTCGTTCTAGTTGAAATTAGCATCAAAAGGAGCAATCACATCACTATCGCGTCCAAAACGATGCGTAGAACTCACAAAAGTCTTCATTTAGGGAGACCTTCAGATTGTTTCATTGGATGTTTCAAATTTTCAAAGAAAGAGGTGAATAAGAGTTGTATTACTTCGTTCTAGTTTGATTAGCGTCAAAAGGAGAAACCCATGACTATCGCGTCCAAAATCATGCGTACATCTCACACAAGTCTTCATTTAGGGAGACCTTCTTATTGTTTCATTGGTTCTCTAAAATTATCAAAGAAAGGGGTGATTAGGTGTCCAATTAATTCGTTCTAATTTGATTAGCATCAAAAGGACCAAATCAATGACTATCGCGTTAAAAATGATGCGTACATCTCACACAAGTCTTGATTTAGGGAGCCTTCTTATTGTTTCATTGGTTCTCTCAAATTGTCAAAGAAAGAGGTGATTATGAGTTCTATGACTTCGTTCTAGTTTGATTAGCAATAACAGGAGCAATCCTATCACTAGTGCATTCAAAACGATCCGTACATATCACACAAGTCTTCATTTAGAAAGACCTTATTCTAGTTTGATTAGTTCTCTCAAATTGTTAAAATATAGGTGATTATGAGTCCTATTACTTCATTCTAGTTGAAATTAGAATCAAAAGGAGCAATCCCATTACTATCGCGTCCAAAACGGTGCGTAGATCTCACACAAGTCTTCCTTTAGGGAGACCTTCATATTGTTTCATTGGTTATTTTGAATTTACAAAGAAAGAGGTGATTTAGAGACTGTGTTACTTCGTTCTAGTTTGATTAGCTTTAAAAAGGGGAAACCCATGACTATCGCGTCCAAAACCATGCGTACATCTCACACAAGTCTTCGTTTAGGGAGACCTTCTTATTGTTTCATTAGTTCTCTCAAATTGTCAAAATATAGGTGATTATGAGTCCTATTACTTCGTTCTAGTTGAAATTGGCATCAAAAGGAGCAATCACATCACTATCGCGTCTAAAACGATGCGTAGAACTCACTCAAGTCTTCATTTAGGGAGACCTTCGGATTGTTTCGTTGGTTGTTTCGAATTTACAAAGAAAGAGGTGATTAAGAGTTGTATTACTTCGTTCTTGTTTGATTAGCGTCAAAAGGAGAAACCCATGACTATCGCGTCCAAAATCATGCGTACATCTCACACAAGTCTTCATTTAGGGAGACCTTCTTATTGTTTCATTAGTTCTCTAAAATTGTCAAAGAAAGAGGTGATTAGGTGTCTAATTAATTCGTTCTAATTTGATTGGCATCAAAAGGACCAAAGCAATGACTATCGCGTTAAAAACGATGCGTACATCTCACACAAGTCTTTATTTAGGGAGCCTTCTTATTGTTTCATTGGTTCTCTCAAATTATCAAAGAAATAGGTGATTATGAGTCTTATGACTTCGTTCTAGTTTAATTAGCATCACAAGGAGAAATCTTATCACTAGTGCATTCAAAACGATCCGTACATCTCAGACAAGTCTTCGTTTAGAGAGACCTTCTTATTGTTTGATTAGTTCTCTCAAATTGTTAAAATATAGGTGATTATGAGTCCTATTACTTCATTCTAGTTGAAATTAGAATCAAAAGGAGCAATCCCATTACTATCGCGTCCAAAACGGTGCGTAGATCTCACACAAGGCTTCCTTTAGGGAGACCTTCATATTGTTTCATTGGTTGTTTTGAATTTACAAAGAAAGAGGTGATTTAGAGACTGTGTTACTTCGTTCTAGTTTGATTAGCTTTAAAAAGGGGAAACCCATGACTATCGCGTCCAAAACCATGCGTACATCTCACACAAGTCTTCGTTTAGGGAGACCTTCTTATTGTTTCATTAGTTCTCTCAAATTGTCAAAATATAGGTGATTATGAGTCCTATTACTTCGTTCTAGTTGAAATTGGCATCAAAAGGAGCAATCACATCACTATCACGTCCAAAACGATGCGTAGAACTCACACAAGTCTTCATTTAGGGAGACCTTAAGATTGTTTCGTTTGTTGTTTCGAATTTACAAAGAAAGAGGTGATTAAGAGTTGTATTACTTCGTTCTAGTTTGATTAGCGTCAAAAGGAGAAACCCATGACTATCGCGTCCAAAATCATGCGTACATCTCACACAAGTCTTCATTTAGGGAGACCTTATTGTTTCATTGGTTCTCTAAAATTGTCAAAGATAGAGGTGATTAGGTGTCCAATTCATTCGTTCTAATTTAATTAGCATCAAAAGGACCAAAGCAATGACTATCGCGTTAAAAACGATGCGTACATCTCACACAAGTCTTTATTTAGGGAGCCTTCTTATTGTTTCATTGGTTCTCTCAAATTGTCAAAGAAAGAGGTGATTATGAGTCTTATGACTTCGTTCTAGTTTAATTAGCATCAAAAGGAGAAATCTTATCACTAGTGCATTCAAAATGATCCGTACATCTCACACAAGTCTTCATTTAGAGAGACCTTCTTATTGTTTGATTAGTTCTCTCAAATTGTTAAAATATAGGTGATTATGAGTCCTATTACTTCATTCTAGTTGAAATTAGAATTAAAAGGAGCAATCCCATCACTATCGCGTCCAAAACGATGCGTAGATCTCACACAAGTCTTCATTTAGGGAGACCTTCATATTATTTCATTGGTTGTTTTGAATTTACAAAGAAAGAGGTGATTAAGAGACTGTGTTACTTTGTTCTAGTTTGATTAGTTTTAAAAAGGAGAAACCCATGACTATCGCGTCCAAAACCATGCGTACATCTCACACAAGTCTTCATTTAGAGAGACCTTCTTATTTAATTGATTAGTTCTCTCAAATTATTAAAATATAGGTGATTATGAGTCCTATTATTTCATTCTAGTTGAAATTAGAATCAAAAGGAGCAATCCCATTACTATCGCGTCCAAAACGATGCGTAGATCTCACACAAGTCTTCATTTAGGGAGACCTTCATATTGTTTCATTGGTTGTTTTGAATTTACAAAGAAAGAGGTGATTAAGAGACTGTGTTACTTCGTTCTAGTTTGATTAGCTTTAAAAAGGAGAAACCCATGACTATCGCGTCCAAAACCATGCGTACATCTCACACAAGTCTTCGTTTAGGGAGACCTTCTTATTGTTTCATTAGTTTTCTCAAATTGTCAAAATATTGGTGATTATGAGTCCTATTACTTCGTTCTAGTTGAAATTAGCATCAAAAGGAGCAATCACATCACTATCGCGTCCAAAACGATGCGTAGAACTCACAAAAGTCTTCATTTAGGGAGACCTTCAGATTCTTTCATTGGTTGTTTCAAATTTTCAAAGAAAGAGGTGAATAAGTGTTGTATTACTTCGTTCTAGTTTGATTAGCGTCAAAAAGAGAAACCCATGACTATCGCGTCCAAAATCATGCGTACATCTCACACAAGTCTTCATTTAGGGAGACCTTCTTATTTTTTTATTGGTTCTCTAAAATTGTCAAAGAAAGAGGTGATTAGGTGTCCAATTAATACGTTCTAATTTGATTAGCATCAAAAGGACCAAATCAATGACTATCGCGTTAAAAACGATGCGTACATCTCACACAAGTCTTGATTTAGGGAGCCTTCTTATTGTTTCATTGGTTCTCCCAAATTGTCAAAGAAAGAGATGATTATGAGTCCTATGACTTCGTTCTAGTTTGATTAGCATCAAAAGGAGCAATCCTATCACTAGTGCATTCAAAACGATCCGTACGTCTCACACAAGTCTTCATTTAGAGAGACCTTCTTATTGTTTGATTAGTTCCCTCAAATTGTTAAAATATAGGTGTTTATACGTCCTATTACTTCATTCTAGTTGAAATTAGAATCAAAACGAGCAATCTCATCACTATCGCGTCCAAAACGATGCGTAGATCTCACACAAGTCTTCATTTAGGGAGACCTTCATATTGTTTCATTGGTTGTTTTGAATGTACAAAGAAAGAGATGATTAAGAGACTGTGTTACTTCGTTCTAGTTTGATTAGCTTTGAAAAGGAGAAACCTATGACTATCGCATCCAAAACCATGCGTACATCTCACATAAGTCTTCGTTTAGGGAGACCTTCTTATTGTTTCATTAGTTCTCTCAAATTGTCAAAATATAGGTGATTATGAGTCATATTACTTCGTTCTAGTTGAAATTGGCATCAAAAGGAGCAATCACATCATTATCGCGTCCAAAACGATGCGTAGAACTCACACAAGTCTTCATTTAGGGAGACCTTCAGATTGTTTCATTGGGTGTTTCGAATTTACAAATAAAGAGGTGATTAAGAGTTGTATTACTTCGTTCTAGTTTGATTAGCATCAAAAGGAGAAACCCATGACAATTGCATCCAAAATCATGCGTACATCTCACACAAGTCTTCATTTAGGGAGACCTTCTTATTGTTTCATTGGTTCTCTAAAATTGTCAAAGAAAGAGGTGGTTAGGTGTCCAATTAATTCGTTCTAATTTGATTAGCATCAAAAGGACCAAATCAATGACTATCGCGTTAAAAACGATGCGTACATCTCACACTAGTCTTGATTTAGGGAGCCTTCTTATTGTTTCATTGGTTCCCTCAAATTATCAAAGAAAGAGGTGATTATGAGTCTTATGACTTCGTTCTAGTTTGATTAGCATCAAAAGGAGCTATCTTATCACTAGTGCATTCAAAACGATCCGTACATCTCACACAAGTCTTCATTTAGAGAGACCTTCTTATTGTTTGATTAGTTCTCTCAAATTATTAAAATATAGGTGATTATGAGTCCTATTACTTAATTCTAGTTGAAATTAGAATCAAAAGGAGCAATCCCATCACTATCGCGTCCAAAATGATGCGTAGATCTCACACAAGTCTTCATTTAGGGAGACCTTCATATTGTTTCATTGGTTGTTTTGAATTTACAAAGAAATAGGTGATTAAGAGACTGTGTTACTTCGTTGTAGTTTGATTAGCTTTAAAAAGGAGAAACCCATGACTATCGCGTCCAAAACCATGCGTACATCTCACACAAGTCTTCGTTTAGGGAGACCTTCTTATTGTTTTATTAGTTTTCTCAAATTATCAAAATATAGGTGATTATGAGTCCTATTACTTCGTTCTAGTTGAAATTAGCATCAAAAGGAGCAATCACATCACTATCGCGTCCAAAACGATGCGTAGAACTCACAAAAGTCTTCATTTAGGGAGACCTTCATATTGTTTCATTGGTTGTTTCAAATTTTCAAAGAAAGAGGTGAATAAGTGTTGTATTACTTCGTTCTAGTTTGATTAGCGTTAAAAAGAGAAACCCATGACTATCGCGTCCAAAATCATGCGTACATCTCACACAAGTCTTCATTTAGGGAGACCTTCTTATTATTTCATTGGTTCTCTAAAATTGTCAAAGAAAGAGGTGATTAGGTGTCCAATTAATTCGTTCTAATTTGATTAGCATCAAAAGGACCAAATCAATGACTATCACGTTAAAAACGATGCGTACATCTCACACAAGTCTTGATTTAGGGAGCCTTCTTGTTATTTCATTGGTTCTCCCAAATTGTCAAAGAAAGAGATGATTATGAGTCCTATGACTTCGTTCTAGTTTGATTAGCATCAAAAGGAGCAATCCTATCACTAGTGCATTCAAAACGATCCGTACATCTCACACAAGTCTTCATTTAGAGAGACCTTCTTATTGTTTGATTAGTTCTCTCAAATTGTTAAAATATAGGTGTTTATACGTCCTATTACTTCATTCTACTTGAAATTAGAATCAAAACGAGCAATCTCATCACTATCGCGTCCAAAACGATGCGTAGATCTCACACAAGTCTTCATTTAGGGAGACCTTCATATTGTTTCATTGGTTGTTTTGAATGTACAAAGATAGAGGTGATTAAGAGACTGTGTTACTTCGTTCTAGTTTGATTAGCTTTAAAAAGGGGAAACCGATGACTATCGCGTCCAAAACCATGCGTACATCTCACATAAGTCTTCGTTTAGGGAGACCTTCTTATTGTTTCATTAGTTCTCTCAAATTGTCAAAATATAGGTGATTATGAGTCATATTACTTCGTTCTAGTTGAAATTGGCATCAAAAGGAGCAATCACATCATTATCGCGTCCAAAACGATGCGTAGAACTCACACAAGTCTTCATTTAGGGAGACCTTCAGATTGTTTCATTGGGTGTTTCGAATTTACAAAGAAAGAGGTGATTAAGAGTTGTATTACTTCGTTCTAGTTTGATTAGCATCAAAAGGAGAAACCCAGGACAATTACGTCCAAAATCATGCGTACATCTCACACAAGTCTTCATTTAGGGAGACCTTCTTATTGTTTAATTGGTTCTCTAAAATTGTCAAAGAAAGAGGTGATTAGGAGTCCTATTAATTCGTTCTAATTTGATTAGCATTAAAACGACCAAATCAATGACTATCGCGTTAAAAACGATGCGTACATCTCACACAAGTCTTGATTTAGGGAGCCTTCTAATTGTTTCATTGGTTCTCTCAAATTGTCAAAGAAAGAGGTGATTATGAGTCCTATGACTTCGTTCTAGTTTGATTAGCATCAAAAGGAGCAATCCTATCACTAGTGCATTCAAAACGATCCGTACATCTCACACAAGTCTTCATTTAGAGAGACCTTCTTATTGTTTGATTAATTCTTTCAAATTGTTAAAATATAGGTGATTATGAGTCCTATCACTTCATTCTAGTTGAAATTAGAATCAAAAGGAGCAATCCCATCACTATCGCGTCCAAAACGATGCGTAGATCCCACACAAGTCTTCATTTAGGGAGACCTTCATATTGTTTCATTGGTTGTTTTGAATTTACAAAGAAAGAGGTGATTAAGAGACTGTGTTACTTCGTTCTAGTTTGATTAGCTTTAAAAAGGAGAAACGCATGACTATCGCGTCCAAAACCATGCGTACATCTCACACAAGTCTTCATTTAGAGAGACCTTCTTATTGTTTGATTAGTTCTCTCAAATTGTTAAAATATAGGTGATTATGAGTCCTATTACTTCATTCTAGTTGAAATTAGAATCAAAAGGAGCAATCCCATCACTATCGCGTCCAAAAAGATGCGTAGATCTCACACAAGTCTTCATTTAGGGAGACCTTCATATTGTTTCATTGGTTGTTTTGAATTTACAAAGAAAGAGGTGATTAAGAGACTGTGTTACTTCGTTCTAGTTTGATTAGCTTTAAAAAGGAGAAACCCATGACTATCGTGTCCAAAACCATGCGTACATCTCACACAAGTCTTCGTTTAGGGAGACCTTCTTATTGTTTCATTAGTTCTCTCAAATTGTCAAAATATAGGTGATTATGAGTCCTATTACTTCGTTCTAGTTGAAATTGGCATCAAAAGGAGCAATCACATCATTATCGCGTCCAAAACGATGCGTAGAACTTACACAAGTCTTCATTTAGGGAGACCTTCAGATTGTTTCCTTGGTTGTTTCGAATTTACAAAAAAAGAGGTGATTAAGAGTTGTATTACTTCGTTCTAGTTTGATTAGCATCAAAAGGAGAAACCCATGACAATCGCGTCCAAAATCATGCGTACATCTCACACAAGTCTTCATTTAGGGAGACCTTCTTATTGTTTCATTGGTTCTCCAAAATTGTCAAAGAAAGAGGTGGTTAGGTGTCCAATTAATTCGTTCTAACTTGATTAGCATCAAAAGGACCAAATCAATGACTATCGTGTTAAAAACGATGCGTACATCTCACACAAGTCTTGATTTAGGGAGCCTTCTTATTGTTACATTGGTTCCCTCAAATTGTCAAAGAAAGAGGTGATTATAAGTCTTATGACTTCGTTCTAGTTTGATTAGCATCAAAAGGAGCAATCTTATCACTAGTGCATTCAAAACGATCCGTACATCTCACACAAGTCTTAATTTAGGGAGACCTTCTTATTGCTTGATTAGTTCTCTCAAATTGTTAAAATATAGGTGATTATGAGTCCTATTACTTAATTCTAGTTGAAATTAGAATCAAAAGGAGCAATCCCATCACTATCGCTTCCAAAACGATGCGTAGATCTCACACAAGTCTTCATTTAGGGAGACCTTCATATTGTTTCATTGGTTGTTTTGAATTTACAAAGAAAGAGGTGATTAAGAGACTGTGTTACTTCGTTCTAGTTTGATTAGCTTTAAAAAGGAGAAACCCATGACTATCACGTCCAAAACCATGCGTACATCTCACACAAGTCTTCATTTAGAGAGACCTTCTTATTGTTTGATTAGTTCTCTCAAATTGTTAAAATATAGGTGATTATGAGTCCTATTACTTCATTCTAGTTGAAATTAAAATCAAAAGGAGAAATCCCATCACTATCGCGTCCAAAACGATGCGTAGATCTCACACAAGTCTTCATTTAGGGAGACCTTCATATTGTTTCATTGGTTGTTTTGAATTTACAAAGAAAGAGGTGATTAAGAGACTGTGTTACTTCGTTCTAATTTGATTAGCTTTCAAAAGGAGAAACCCATGACTATCGCGTCCAAAACCATGCGTACATCTCACACAAGTCTTCGTTTAGGGAGAACTTCTTATTGTTTCATTAGTTTTCTCAAATTGTCAAAATATAGGTGATTATGAGTCCTATTACTTCGTTATAGTTCAAATTAGCATCAAAAGGAGCAATCACATCACTATCGCATCCAAAACGATGCGTAGAACTCCCAAAAGTCTTCATTTAGGGAGACCTTCATATTGTTTCATTGGTTGTTTCAAATTTTCAAAGAAAGAGGTGAATAAGAGTTGTATTACTTCGTTCTAGTTTGATTAGCGTCAAAAAGAGAAACCCATGACTATAGCGTCCAAAATCATGGGTACATCTCACACAAGTCTTCATTTAGGGAGACCTTCTTATTGTTTCATTGGTTCTCTAAAATTGTCAAAGAAAGAGGTGATTAGGTGTCCAATTAATTCGTTCTAATATGATTAGCATCAAAAGGACCAAATCAATGACTATCGCGTTAAAAACGATGCGTACATCTCACACAAGTCTTGATTTAGGGAGCCTTCTTATTGTTTCATTGGTTCTCTCAAATTGTCAAAGAAAGAGATGATTATGAGTTCTATGACTTCGTTCTAGTTTGATTAGCATCAAAAGGTGCAATCCTATCACTAGTGCATTCAAAACGATCCGTACATCTCACACAAGTCTTCATTTAGAGATACCTTCTTATTGTTTGATTAGTTCTCTCAAATTGTTAAAATATAGGTGTTTATAAGTCCTATTACTTCATTCTATTTGAAATTAGAATCAAAAGGAGCAATCTCATCACTATCGCGTCCAAAACAATGCGTAGATCTCACACAAGTCTTCATTTAGGGAGACCTTCATATTGTTTCATTGGTTGTTTTGAATGTACAAAGAAAGAGGTGATTAAGAGACTGTGTTACTTCATTCAAGTTTGATTAGCTTTAAAAAGGAGAAATCCATGACTATCGCGTCCAAAACCATGCGTACATCTCACACAAGTCTTCGTTTAGGGAGACCTTCTTATTGTTTCATTAGTTCTCTCAGATTGTCAAAATATAGGTGATTATGAGTCCTATTACTTCGTTCTAGTTGAAATTAGCATCAAAAGGAGCAATTACATCACTATCGCGTCCAAAACGATGCGTAGAACTCACACATGTCTTCATTTAGGGAGACCTTCAGATTGTTTCATTGGTTGTTTCGAATTTACAAAGAAAGAGGTGATTAAGAGTTGTATTACTTCGTTCTAGTTTGATTAGCGTCAAAAGGAGAAACCCATGACTATCGTGTCCAAAATCATGCGTACATCTCACACAAGTCTTCATTAAGGGAGACCTTCTTATTGTTTCATTGGTTCTCTAAAATTGTCAAAGAAAGAGGTGGTTAGGTGTATAATTATTTCGTTCTAATTTGATTAGCATCAAAAGAACCAAATCAATGACTATCGCGTTAAAAACGATGCGTACATCTCACACAAGTCTTGATTTAGGGAGACCTTCTTATTGTTTCATTGGTTCTCTCAAATTGTAAAAGAAAGAGGTGATTATGAGTCTTATGACTTCGTTCTAGTTTGATTAGCATCAAAAGGAGCAATCTTATCACTAGTGCATTCAAAACTATCCGTACATCTCACACAAGTCTTCATTTAGGGAGACCTTCTTATTGTTTGATTAGTTCTCTCAAATTGTTAAAATATAGGTGATTATGAGTCCTATTACTTAATTCTAGTTGAAATTAGAATCAAAGGGAGCAATCCCATCACTATCGCGTCCAAAACGATGCGTAGATCTCACACAAGTCTTCATTTAGGGAGACCTTCATATTGTTTCATTGGTTGTTTTGAATTTACAAAGAAAGAGGTGATTAAGAGACTGTGTTACTTCGTTCTAGTTTGATTAGCTTTAAAAAGGAGAAACCCATGACTATCGCGTCCAAAACCATGCGTACATCTCACACAAGTCTTCAATTAGAGAGACCTTCTTATTGTTTGATTAGTTCTCTCAAATTGTTAAAATATAGGTGATTATGAGTCCTATTACTTCATTCTAGTTGAAATTAGAATCAAAAGGAGCAATCCCATCACTATCGCGTCCAAAACGATGCGTAGATCTCACACAAGTCTTCATTTAGGGAGACCTTCATATTGTTTCATTGGTTGTTTTGAATTTACAAAGAAAGAGGTGATTATGAGACTGTGTTACTTCGTTCTAGTTTGATTAGCTTTAAAAAGGAGAAACCCATGACTATCGCGTCCAAAACCATGCGTACATCTCACACAAGTCTTCGTTTAGGGAGACCTTCTTATTGTTTCATTAGATTTCTCAAATTGTCAAAATATAGGTGATTATGAGTCCTATTACTTCGTTCTAGTTGAAATTAGCATCAAAAGGAGCAATCACATCACTATCGCGTCCAAAACGATGCGTAGAACTCACAAAAGTCTTCATTTAGGGAGACCTTCAGATTGTTTCATTGGTTGTTTCGAATTTTCAAAGAAAAAGGTGAATAAGAGTTGTATTACTTCGTTCTAGTTTGATTAGCGTCTAAAGAGAAACCCATGACTATCGCGTCCAAAATCATGCGTACATCTCACACAAGTCTTTATTTAGGGAGACTTTCTTATTGTTTCATTGGTTCTCTAAAATTGTCAAAGAAAGAGGTGATTAGGTGTCCAATTAATTCGTTCTAATTTGATTAGCATCAAAAGGACCAAATCAATGACTATCGCGTTAAAAACGATGCGTACATCTCACACAAGTCTTGATTTAGGGAGCCTTTTTATTCTTTCATTGGTTCTCTCAAATTGTCAAAGAAAGAGGTGATTATGAGTCCTATGACTTCGTTCTAGTTTGATTAGCATCAAAAGGAGCAATCCTATCACTAGTGCATTCAAAATGATCCGTACATCTCACACAAGTCTTCATTTAAAGAGACCTTCTTATTGTTTGATTAGTTCTCTCAAATTGTTAAAATATAGGTGATTATAAGTCATATTACTTCATTCTAGTTGAAATTAGAATCAAAAGGAGCAATCCCATCACTATCGCGTCCAAAACGATGCGTAGATCTCACACAAGTCTTCATTTAGGGAGACCTTCATATTGTTTCATTGGTTGTTTTGAATGTACAAAGAAAGAGGTGATTAAGAGACTGTGTTACTTCGTTCTAGATTGATTAGCTTTGAAAAGGAGAAACCCATGACTATCGCATCCAAAACCATGCGTACATCTCACACAAGTCTTCGTTTAGGGAGACCTTCTTATTGTTTCATTAGTTCTCTCAGATTGTCAAAATATAGGTGATTATGAGTCCTATTACTTCGTTCTAGTTGAAATTAGCATCAAAAGGAGCAATTACATCACTATCGCGTCCAAAACGATGCGTAGAACTCACACAAGTCTTCATTTAGGGAGACCTTCAGATTGTTTCATTGGTTGTTTCGAATTTACAAAGAAAGAGGTGATTAAGAGTTGTCTTACTTCGTTCTAGTTTGATTAGCGTCAAAAGGAGAAACCCATGACTATCGTGTCCAAAATCATGCGTACATCTCACACAAGTCTTCATTTAGGGAGACCTTCTTATTGTTTCATTGGTTCTCTAAAATTGTCAAAGAAAGAGGTGGTTAGGTGTATAATTATTTCGTTCTAATTTGATTAGCATCAAAAGAACCAAATCAATGACTATCGCGTTAAAAACGATGCGTACAGCTCACACAAGTCTTGATTTAGGGAGACCTTCTTATTGTTTCATTGGTTCTCTCAAATTGTAAAAGAAAGAGGTGATTATGAGTCCTATGACTTCGTTCTAGTTTGATTAGCATCAAAATGAGCAATCCTATCACTAGTGCATTCAAAACGATCCTTACATCTCACACAAGTCTTCATTTAGAGAGACGTTCTTATTGTCTGATTAGTTCTCTCAAATTGTTAAAATATAGGTGACTATAAGTCCTATTACTTCATTCTAGTTGAAATTAGAATCAAAAGGAGCAATCCCATCACTATCGCGTCCAAAAAGATGCGTAGATCTCACACAAGTCTTCATTTAGGGAGACCTTCATATTGTTTCATTGGTTGTTTTGAATTTACAAAGAAAGAGGTGATTAAGAGACTGTGTTACATCGTTCTAGTCTGATTAGCTTTAAAAAGGAGAAACCCATGACTATCGCGTCCAAAACCATCCGTACATCTCACACAAGTCTTCGTTTAGGGAGACCTTCTTATTGTTTCATTAGTTCTCTCAAATTATCAAAATATAGGTGATTATGTGTCCTATTACTTCGTTCTAGTTGAAATTGGCATTAAAAGGAGCAATCACATCACTATCGCGTCCAAAACGATATGTAGAACTCACACAAGTCTTCATTTAGGGAGACCTTCAGATTGTTTCATTGGTTGTTTCGAGTTTACAAAGAAAGAGGTGATTAAGAGTTGTATTACTTCGTTCTAGTTTGATTAGCATCAAAAGGAGAAACCCATGACAATCGCATCCAAAATCATGCGTACATCTCGCACAAGTCTTCATTTAGGGAGACCTTCTTATTGTTTCATTGGTTCTCTAAAATTGTCAAAGAAAGAGGTGGTTAGGTGTCCAATTAATTCGTTCTAATTTGATTAGCATCAAAAGGACCAAATCAATTACTATCGCGTTAAAAACGATGCGTACATCTCACACAAGTCTTGATTTAGGGAGACATTCTTATTGTTTCATTGGTTCTCTCAAATTGTCAAAGAAAGAGGTGATTAGGAGTCCTATGACTTCGTTCTAGTTTGATTAGCATCAAAAGGAGCAATCCTATCACTAGTGCATTCAAAACGATCCGTACATCTCACACAAGTCTTCATTTAGAGAGACCTTATTATTGTTTGATTAGTTCTCTCAAATTATTAAAATATAGGTGATTATGAGTCCTATTACTTCATTCTAGTTGAAATTAGAATAAAAAGGAGCAATCCCATCACTATCGCGTCCAAAACAATGCGTAGATCTCACACAAGTCTTCATTTAGGGAGAGCTTCAGATTGTTTCATTGGTTGTTTCGAATTTACAAAGAAAGAGGTGATTAAGAGTTGTCTTACTTCGTTCTAGTTTGATTAGCGTCAAAAGGAGAAACCCATGACTATCGTGTCCAAAATCATGCGTACATCTCACACAAGTCTTCATTTAGGGAGACCTTCTTATTGTTTCATTGGTTCTCTAAAATTGTCAAAGAAAGAGGTGGTTAGGTGTATAATTATTTCGTTCTAATTTGATTAGCATCAAAAGAACCAAATCAATGACTATCGCGTTAAAAACGATGCGTACAGCTCACACAAGTCTTGATTTAGGGAGACCTTCTTATTGTTTCATTGGTTCTCTCAAATTGTAAAAGAAAGAGGTGATTATGAGTCCTATGACTTCGTTCTAGTTTGATTAGCATCAAAATGAGCAATCCTATCACTAGTGCATTCAAAACGATCCTTACATCTCACACAAGTCTTCATTTAGAGAGACGTTCTTATTGTCTGATTAGTTCTCTCAAATTGTTAAAATATAGGTGACTATAAGTCCTATTACTTCATTCTAGTTGAAATTAGAATCAAAAGGAGCAATCCCATCACTATCGCGTCCAAAAAGATGCGTAGATCTCACACAAGTCTTCATTTAGGGAGACCTTCATATTGTTTCATTGGTTGTTTTGAATTTACAAAGAAAGAGGTGATTAAGAGACTGTGTTACATCGTTCTAGTCTGATTAGCTTTAAAAAGGAGAAACCCATGACTATCGCGTCCAAAACCATCCGTACATCTCACACAAGTCTTCGTTTAGGGAGACCTTCTTATTGTTTCATTAGTTCTCTCAAATTATCAAAATATAGGTGATTATGTGTCCTATTACTTCGTTCTAGTTGAAATTGGCATTAAAAGGAGCAATCACATCACTATCGCGTCCAAAACGATATGTAGAACTCACACAAGTCTTCATTTAGGGAGACCTTCAGATTGTTTCATTGGTTGTTTCGAGTTTACAAAGAAAGAGGTGATTAAGAGTTGTATTACTTCGTTCTAGTTTGATTAGCATCAAAAGGAGAAACCCATGACAATCGCATCCAAAATCATGCGTACATCTCGCACAAGTCTTCATTTAGGGAGACCTTCTTATTGTTTCATTGGTTCTCTAAAATTGTCAAAGAAAGAGGTGGTTAGGTGTCCAATTAATTCGTTCTAATTTGATTAGCATCAAAAGGACCAAATCAATTACTATCGCGTTAAAAACGATGCGTACATCTCACACAAGTCTTGATTTAGGGAGACATTCTTATTGTTTCATTGGTTCTCTCAAATTGTCAAAGAAAGAGGTGATTAGGAGTCCTATGACTTCGTTCTAGTTTGATTAGCATCAAAAGGAGCAATCCTATCACTAGTGCATTCAAAACGATCCGTACATCTCACACAAGTCTTCATTTAGAGAGACCTTATTATTGTTTGATTAGTTCTCTCAAATTATTAAAATATAGGTGATTATGAGTCCTATTACTTCATTCTAGTTGAAATTAGAATAAAAAGGAGCAATCCCATCACTATCGCGTCCAAAACAATGCGTAGATCTCACACAAGTCTTCATTTAGGGAGAGCTTCAGATTGTTTCATTGGTTGTTTCGAATTTACAAAGAAAGAGGTGAATAAGAGTTGTATTACTTCGTTCTAGTTTGATTAGCGTCAAAAAGAGAAACACATGACTATCGCGTCCAAAATCATGCGTACATCTCACACAAGTCTTCATTTAGGGAGGCCTTCTTATTGTTTCATTGGTTCTCTAAAATTGTCAAAGAAAGAGGTGATTAGGTGTCCAATTAATTCGTTCTAATTTGATTAGCATCAAAAGGACCAAATCAATGACTATCGCGTTAAAAACGATGCGTACATCTCACACAAGTCTTAATTTAGGAAGCCTTCTTAATGTTTCATTGGTTCTCTCAAATTGTCAAATAAAGAGGTGATTATGAGTCTTATGACTTCGTTCTAGTTTGATTAGCATCAAAAGGAGCAATCTTATCACTAGTGCATTCAAAATGATCCGTACATCTCACACAAGTCTTCATTTAGAGAGACCTTCTTATTGTTTGATTAGTTCTATCAAATTGTTAAAATATAGGTGATTATAAGTCCTATTACTTCATTCTAGTTGAAATTAGAATCAAAAGGAGCAATCCCATCACTATCGCATCCAAAACGATGCGTAGATCTCACACAAGTCTTCATTTAGGGAGACCTTCATATTTTTTCATTGGTTGTTTTGAATTTACAAAGAAAGAGGTGATTAAGAGACTGTGTTACTTCGTTCTAGTTTGATTAGCTTTAAAAAGGAGAAACCCATGACTATCGCGTCCAAAACTATGCGTACATCTCACACAAGTTTTCGTTTAGGGAGACCTTCTTATTGTTTCATTAGTTCTCTCAAATTGTCAAAATATAGGTGATTATGAGTCCTATTACTTCATTCTAGTTGAAATTAGCATCAAAAGGAGCAATCACATCACTATCGCGTCCAAAACGATGCGTAGAACTCACACAAGTCTTCATTTAGGGAGACCTTCAGATTGTTTCATTGCTTGTTTCCAATTTACAAAGAAAGAGGTGATTAAGAGTTCTATTACTTCGTTCTAGTTTGATTAGCGTCAAAAGGAGAAACCCATGACTATCGCGTCCAAAATAATGCGTACATCTCACACAAGTCTTCATTTAGGGAGACCTTCTTATTGTTTCATTGGTTCTCTAAAATTGTCAAAGAAAGAGGTGATTAGGTGTCCAATTAATTCGTTCTAATTTGATTTGCATCAAAAGGACCAAATCAATGACTATCGCGTTAAAAACGATGCGTACATCTCACACAAGTCTTGATTTAGGGAGACCTTCTTATTGTTTGATTGGTTCTGTCAAATTGTCAAAGAAAGTGGTGATTATGAGTCCTATGACTTCGTTCTAGTTTGATTAGCATCAAAAGGAGCAATCCTATCACAAGTGCATTCAAAACGATCCGTACATCTCACACAAGTCTTCATTTAGAGAGACCTTCTTATTGTTTGATTAGTTCTCTCAAATTGTTAAAAATATAGGTGTTTATACGTCCTATTACTTCATTCGACTAGAAATTAGAATCAAAACGAGCAATCTCATCACTATCGCGTCCAAAACGATGCGTAGATCTCACACAAGTCTTCATTTAGGGAGACCTTCATATTGTTTCATTGGTTGTTTTGAATTTACAAAGAAAGAGGTGATTAAGAGACTGTGTTACTTCGTTCTAGTTTGATTGGCTTTAAAAAGGAGAAACCCATGACTATCGCGTCCAAAACCATGCGTACATCTCGCACAAGTCTTCGTTTAGGGAGACCTTCTTATTGTTTCATTAGTTCTCTCAAATTGTCAAAATATAGGTGATTATGAGTCCTATTACTTCGTTCTAGTTGAAATTAGCATCAAAAGGAGCAATCACATCACTATCGTGTCCAAAACGATGCGTAGAACTCACACAAGTCTTCATTTAGGGAGACCTTCAGATTGTTTCATTGGATGTTTCGAATTTACAAAGAAAGAGGTGATTAAGAGTTGTATTACTTCGTTCTAGTTTGATTAGCGTCAAAAGGAGAAACCCATGACTATCGCGTCCAAAATCATGTTACAGCTCACACAAGTCTTCATTTAGGGAGGCCTTCTTATTGTTTCATTGGTTCTCTCAAATTGTCAAAGAAAGAGGTGGTTAGGTGTCTAATTAATTCGTTCTAATTTGATTAGCATCAAAAGGACCAAATCAATTACTATCGCGCTAAAAACGATGCGTACATCTCACACAAGTCTTGATTTAGGGAGCCTTCTTATTGTTTCATTGGTTCTCTCAAATTGTCAAAGAAAGAGGTGATTATGAGTCCTATGACTTCGTTCTAGTTTGATTAGCAACAAAAGGAACAATCCTATCACTGGTGCATTCAAAACGATCCGTACATCTCACACAAGTCTTCATTTAGAGAGACCTTCTTATTGTTTGATTAGTTCTCTCAAATTGTTAAAATATAGGTGATTATAAGTCCTATTACTTCATTCTAGTTGAAATTAGAATCAAAAGGAGCAATCCCATCACTATCGCGTCTAAAACGATGCGTAGATCTCACACAAGTCTTCATTTAGGGAGACCTTCATATTGTTTCATTGGTTGTTTTGAATTTACAAAGAAAGAGGTGATTAAGAGACTGTGTTACTTCGTTATAGTTTAATTAGCTTTAAAAAGGAGAAACCCATGACTATCGTGTCCAAAACTATGCGTACATCTCACACAAGTCTTCGTTTAGGGAGACCTTCTTATTGTTTCATTAGTTTTCTTAAATTGTCAAAATATAGGTGATTATGAGTCCTATTACTTCGTTCTAGTTGAAATTAGCGTTAAAAGGAGCAATCGCATCACTATCGCGTCCAAAACGATGCGTAGAACTCACACAAGTCTTCATTTAGGAAAACCTTCAGATTGTTTCATTGGTTGTTTTGAATTTACAAAGAAAGAGGTGATTAAGAGTTGTATTACTTCGTTCTAGTTTGATTAGCGTCAAAAGGAGAAACCCATGGCTATAGCGTCCAAAATCATGCGTACATCTCACACAAGTCTTCATTAAGGGAGACCTTCTTATTGTTTCATTGGTTCTCTAAAATTGTCAAAGAAAGAGGTGATTAGGTGTCCAATTAATTCGTTCTAATTTGATTTGCATCAAAAGGACCAAATCAATGACTATCGCGTTAAAAACGATGTGTACATCTCACACAAGTCTTGATTTAGGGAGACCTTCTTATTGTTTCATTGGTTCTCTCAAATTATCAAAGAAAGAGGTGATTTTGAGTCCTATGACTTCGTTCTAGTTTGATTAGCATCAAAAGGAGCAATCCTATCACTAGTGCATTCAAAACGATCCGTACATCTCACACAAGTCTTCATTTAGAGAGACCTTCTTATTGTTTGATTAGTTCTCTCAAATTGTTAAAATATAGGTGATTATGAGTCCTATTACTTCATTCTAGTTGAAATTAGAATCAAAAGGAGCAATCCCATCACTATCGCGTCCAAAACGATGCGTAGATCTCACACAAGTCTTCATTTAGGGAGACCTTCATATTGTTTCATTGGTTGTTTTGAATTTACAAAGAAAGAGGTGATTAAGAGACTGTGTTACTTCGTTCTAGTTTGATTTGCTTTAAAAAGGAGAAACCATGACTATCGCGTCCAAAACCATGCTTACATCTCACACAAGTCTTCGTTTAGGGAGACCTTCTTATTGTTTCATTAGTTCTCTCAAATTGTCAAAATATAGAAGATTATGAGTCGTATTACTTCGTTCTAGTTGAAATTAGCATCAAAAGGAGCTATCACATCACTATCGCGTCCAAAACGATGCGTAGAACTCACACAAGTCTTCATTTAGGGAGACCTTCAGATTGTTTCATTGGTTGTTTCGAATTTACAAAGAAAGAGGTGATTAAGAGTTGTATTACTTCCTTCTAGTTTGATTAGCATAAAAAGGAGAAACCCATGACTATCGCGTCCCAAATCATGCGTACATCTCACACAAGTCTTCATTTAGGGAGACCTTCTTATTGTTTCATTGGTTCTCTAAAATTGTCAAAGAAAGATGTGGTTAGGTGTCCAATTAATTCGTTCTAATTTGATTAGCATCAAAAGGACCAAATCAATGACTATCGCGTTAAAAACGATGCGTACATCTCACACAAGTCTTAATTTAGGAAGCCTTCTTAATGTTTCATTGGTTCTCTCAAATTGTCAAAGAAAGAGGTGATTATGAGTCTTATGACTTCGTTCTAGTTTGATTAGCATCAAAAGGAGCAATCTTATCACTAGTGCATTCAAAATGATCCGTACATCTCACACAAGTCTTCATTTAGAGAGACCTTCTTATTGTTTGATTAGTTCTATCAAATTGTTAAAATATAGGTGATTATAAGTCCTATTACTTCATTCTAGTTGAAATTAGAATCAAAAGGAGCAATCCCATCACTATCGCATCCAAAACGATGCGTAGATCTCACACAAGTCTTCATTTAGGGAGACCTTCATATTTTTTCATTGGTTGTTTTGAATTTACAAAGAAAGAGGTGATTAAGAGACTGTGTTACTTCGTTCTAGTTTGATTAGCTTTAAAAAGGAGAAACCCATGACTATCGCGTCCAAAACTATGCGTACATCTCACACAAGTTTTCGTTTAGGGAGACCTTCTTATTGTTTCATTAGTTCTCTCAAATTGTCAAAATATAGGTGATTATGAGTCCTATTACTTCGTTCTAGTTGAAATTAGCATCAAAAGGAGCAATCACATCACTATCGCGTCCAAAACGATGCGTAGAACTCACACAAGTCTTCATTTAGGGAGACCTTCAGATTGTTTCATTGCTTGTTTCCAATTTACAAAGAAAGAGGTGATTAAGAGTTGTATTACTTCGTTCTAGTTTGATTAGCGTCAAAAGGAGAAACCCATGACTATCGCGTCCAAAATAATGCGTACATCTCACACAAGTCTTCATTTAGGGAGACCTTCTTATTGTTTCATTGGTTCTCTAAAATTGTCAAAGAAAGAGGTGATTAGGTGTCCAATTAATTCGTTCTAATTTGATTTGCATCAAAAGGACCAAATCAATGACTATCGCGTTAAAAACGATGCGTACATCTCACACAAGTCTTGATTTAGGGAGACCTTCTTATTGTTTCATTGGTTCTCTCAAATTGTCAAAGAAAGTGGTGATTATGAGTCCTATGACTTCGTTCTAGTTTGATTAGCATCAAAAGGAGCAATCCTATCACTAGTGCATTTAAAACGATCCGTACATCTCGCACAAGTCTTCATTTAGAGAGACCTTCTTATTGTTTGATTAGTTCTCTCAAATTGTTAAAATATAGGTGATTATGAGTCCTATTACTTCATTCTAGTTGAAATTAGAATCAAAAGGAGAAATCTCATCACTATCGCGTCCAAAACGATGCGTAGATCTCACACAAGTCTTCATTTAGGGAGACTGTGACGCCCCCAAATCCACGTTCCTTCGAAACCTCGGATTCGGTGCAGTCACGATACTACTATCGTCAAACTATTACATCTTTTAATCATTAGTAAAAGAATACAAATTTGTTTATTACAATTTAGAATATAAATTATATTTATATCCAAGATCTCGTCTTTACATCATATTCGATATTACTAAAATACGGAATAATTTAAACTTTTCAATATCCTTTGAATAAAAATCTTTTTATTGATTCCATAACTTTGATACCAATTACAAAATCTTGAATAAACTATATAATATGATTCCTTCTTCTATGAGTTATCATATAAACATTTACAACTCAACTCGATATCCTCTATGTATTAATTAATACATTCTTACAATACAACAAGTATTAAACAGTGTAAGCAACTATCGAGTACATCATCTAGAATCTAAACAGGGTCCAGACAATAATCTAAGTAATATTCTTCAATGCGATACTATCTATCTTTATCAATCAAGAAGCACGAAATCTTTACCGTGAATCCTTAACCTGCAAAAGTGGTTATTTGCAAGAGTGAGCTCGACAGCTCAGCAATTCTAACAGTCCTCATGCATCACATAGCATATAACATCATACTCAGTTCATGCATTTATAAACATTTTATATTTACTACGCATTTTACTTTTCACATAACAAGTATATCATCAAAGATCAACTTTCAATCTCATTTATATCTCATATACAGTTCATATATAAGTTCACATTATCACAGCATAATATAATTCAACTAACAGTTATTGAATTCATATATCAAATAGGAATTGAAAGACTTGCCTGATTCGTAGTTTAGTAACTACGACTTAACTGCTTAAGAATCTCTGCACTTTGTGTAATCCTACACAGTTATATTAACCATAGAGATCACACTCATCAGTTATATGTATCCACACATTCTCAATGTAATAATAAAGGTTACATTGTTGTCTAACTTGTTTCTTAGAACCTTCATCTCACTTCCTTATCGTATTCCTAGAATAACTATGTAAGTATACGTATACTTTAACCATACGTACTTACTAACATTCTTCATATACACATGTCCGTCTACCACTAATCTATTTACATATAGCTAGTGTAGTCCATCTTTTGAGTTAATCATTCTCATATATCATTACTAACACATAAGGCCATAACAAAGCAAATATACGCTATTAACCGTCGAAGTCGGATTCAAGTATTAACATATGGTCCTACATAGCATGTATACACATTAAAGGATACTTTCATGCTCGTTTAACCTTTTCACGTCCAATTTACATGATATAGGTTCTAAATTAATACCCGTAAAAACTTAAGTCCATAAACATCAAAATCTAAATCTTAGGGTAACATGTTAACGTTCACGTTCAAGACTCGTGTTTTCATTAGTGAAGCTCACTAACAAGTCCAACATGTTCATGCTTCATTATGAAATCCATATTCGTAAGTTAATATGTCCGTCATGCATTTCAAGGCCATATAAACATGCCCAAAAAAAATCAGAATACGTATAGGATCTTTACATGTCAAAGTTCACATTTAAAACTTATACTTTTGTTAAAAATGTTCGCTAGTGAGGTTCATCATGCTCGTACTATACTATGAAACATATGTACGCAAGTGCATTTCACGTGTTTCTAGGTCATACAAACATGACTCAAAAGTCAGAATGTTTAAAACGGATATAATAAGTTAATGTAAATTTTGGAACTTTAAGTTTATTGTGAAATCTATAACTTCACTATTCAAGCAAGCGATTCTAATATAGCATGCTCATGTTAGTTTAAAGTACTCTTATATACACATTACACATGCTTGCACGCTAGTTATAGCAATTGTCCAACAGTTAGCAGATTTGCAACAAAACAGAAAACAAAAATCTGGTTCCAGGACCCTGCGCAGCTGCGCAGGCACCAGGTACAAACCCGGCGCAGCTGCGCCGGTGTCCGGCCAGTCCAGGAATTTTTCTGCTTCGGCAGAAACCAGTCCAAACTCAGAATTTTCTTACTTATCATGCTCAATATCAATAACAATGTATTTCTAACATGTATAACAGCTTATATAACAACTAACCATCATTCTCCAATTCAATTACCATCTAATTTAACATAATCAATAACTTAAGAAATTCAAGAACTCTCCAATTATCAAACTATGGACACTGTAAAAGTTTTACCTTTGTGAATTGAAATTCTAAGCTTGTTGACATCTCCAATTCTTAGTCTCCTTCTCCAATTAGTACACTTACTCTATATCTTACACTTGACAGAAAACTCAGCAACATCAAATGAGAAGGAGGGAGCTTCATGTATAGAAAACTCACTACACAGACAATAGCTTTGCCTCTTATTACAAACTAATGGAATGAAGGAGAGTCCATTGTGCAAGAAAGAGTTGGTGGTATCCATCATGATACCCATTCCCCATCTCATCATTAGCTACAATTGCTGAGTTTGAGGGAGATAGGCATAGCTCCTAGCCATTCACGTGAGGAGAAATGAGGAGGGACTCACAATTAGGGACAAGAAGTAATCTCAGCATTTGCAACTAGCAAGTGTACTACACTAATGTTATACACTTATACACCTTATATATACACTTAGGGTACACAAATTTCATTTTATAAACACATAGGCTATAAAATATATATACACCTTCATTTCATATAGCTTAGGTTATAAATGAATTATTTACAATGTATCATATACCACCCATATATATCTTATCTTTCCTGATATAATTCTATCGCGTATCATCACCTTTACTATCCCAACTCTATTATTCCAATTATTGAAATCCTTATCGATTAACAATTGTTTACTTGTTATAACATTCACAAGGTACTAAATAAGGTTCACCCACACACATGTAATCACATAAACATTATTATGTAACCTACAATTAACCTTACTATATAGTCTATATATAATATATAGCTATATTAATGCGTCACATTGCATTATACTTAATAAAGATAACTACACTTCACACTTCATACAATATATAGTTAGTTACTATACGCTATACATTTTATTCGCATGCTTGCATATAGAAGTAAATAATTTACTTATCTCATCAATTAATTAATAATAATATTAATTAATCTATTTCTCATTAATCAATGGAATTATAATTTCCATAACAATTAATTAACATTTATATAGTTAATTATCACAATAAATAAATATAAGTCTTATTATATTTATAACAAATATACTTATTATCATGCTATCACTCGCAATAATAATAATTCAACATATTATTATAATAGCAATTAATATAGATTAATTTTTTAATTAATAATTCTTTCATCTTTGAATTAATCAATCCATTACCGAATCTATTATCGTGCCACACAAGGCATTTCTCACAAGCTTAATCTCAAGCTTATTATTATTCTCATCACTTACTCATCTCTCACCACATTACTACTCATAACATGTTCAATTAAATTAGAACTATTAAATACAAGGTCCACATATAAATATTTTACAAATCGAATATTCAAATATTATATATAACCTTTACGGAAATATAATAACTCAAGCTATTAAAATGTTAAATTACTTCAATTAATTATACTTATAATAAGTATAACCTTTACGCTTATAATAATTAATATATATACTCTATTAAATATTTAACTAATAATATTCACGATCAAATAATAACTTAAGTTATTTAATTAAAATAACTTAGTTTCCTTTCATTAATTGAACTCCCTTGAAAATACATTATGTATTTATCCATATCATAAAATATTATGTTTTCTCCAAATAAAGATATTCATTATTAGAAAATACTTTATTTATTAACTCAAGATATTATAATATAATATAATATCGAATAATTACATGTACAATACATGTACATATATTATATATAGAAAATAGATAATAAGTTTATTTTCTATTATAAGAAATTGTTTATATCAATTTATTTACATATAGCAAATATGTAATATATCTATCATATTAATCAATCATACCTTATACAAAATATATAAGGTAATGTTACTATTCAAAAATAACATTTCCTCCTTTTATTAAAATAATTCAATATTAAAAATTATTTTAATATCCTTTATTAAAATATATAATAACCATTTCTCTTTCTTTTCTATAAATTGTTCCCAAAATAATTTCTTCAAATATTCATTTAAAGATATAACGTATATATATATATATATATATATATATATATATATATTTAACGTTATTCGTACATTAGACTTTCTCACATATTACTATTCTAAGTAATATATATAAAAGTACCAACTATAATTACATATTCAACACACATATTAATTCACTCATTTACTTAAGTAAATTAAACACTGTACTATATCATCATAGTTAATTAAGGTTCAATACTCTCATTATATTATTTCATAATATAACTCCCAACTTAAATTAACTAATATTTATTCTTATTAGTTAATTCCTTAACTAACTCATGCTTCACTATCCAAACCTATTCACAGATAGCTTAAGTGCTATTAATAACCTATATTATAAACATACTAGTTATTAATATACATACACAAGAATATGGTAATTATACATTAAGGATATTTAATGTTACCAACTTACTATGATAAAACAATTCTATAAATTATTTAATATCTATAGATAATTTTATCCACTCCCTTTATCTCAACTGAAACGTCTCTACGCTAAGTAACAAATATATATTAATAATATATTTATAAATCACAAAAGCACATATTACATAGTCCATATTACCCTATGTAATATAATACCACATAACTTACATCACATAACAATACTCTTATTCGAACCCATCTCACAGTTTAAGAATTTTATTTATTAAATCCTTATTTAATAATTTCTGAAAATCCGAGTTCTTACAGAGACCTTCATATTGTTTCATTGGTTGTTTTGAATTTACAAAGAAAGAGGTGATTAAGAGACTGTGTTACTTCGCTCTAGTCTGATTAGCTTTAAAAAGGAGAAAACCATGACTATCGCGTCCAAAACCATACGTACATCTCACACAAGTCTTCGTTTAGGGAGACCTTATTGTTTCATTACTTCTCTCAAATTGTCAAAAATATAGGTGATTATGAGTCCTATTACTTCGTTCTAGTTGAAATTAGCATCAAAAGGAGCAATCACATCACTATCGCGTCCAAAACGATGCGTAGAACTCACACAAGTCTTCATTTAGGAAAACCTTCAGATTGTTTCATTGGTTGTTTTGAATTTACAAAGAAAGAGGTGATTAAGAGTTGTATTACTTTGTTCTAGTTTGATTAGCGTCAAAAGGAGAAACCCATGACTATTGCGTCCAAAATAATGCGTACATCTCACACAAGTCTTCATTTAGGGAGACCTTCTTATTGTTTCATTGGTTCTCTAAAATTGTCAAAGAAAGAGGTGATTAGGTGTCCAATTAATTCGTTCTAATTTGATTTGAATCAAAAGGACCAAATCAATGACTATCGCGTTAAAAACGATGTGTACATCTCACACAAGTCTTGATTTAGGGAGACCTTCTTATTGTTTCATTGGTTCTCTCAAATTGTCAAAAAGAGGTGATCATGAGTCCTATGACTTTGTTCTAGTTTGATTAGCATCAAAAGGAGCAATTATATCACAGGTGTATTCAAAACGATCCGTACATCTCACACAAGTCTTTATTTAGAGAGACCTTCTTATTGTTTGATTAGTTCTCTCAAATTATTAAAATATAGGTGATTATGAGTCCTATTACTTCATTCTAGTTGAAATTAGAATCAAAAAGAGCAATCCCATCACTATCGCGTCCAAAACGATGCGTAGATCTCACACAAGTCTTCATTTAGGGAGACCTTCATATTGTTTCATTGGTTGTTTCGAATTTACAAAGAAAGAGGTGATTAAGAGTTGTATTACTTCGTTCTGGTTTGATTAGCATCAAAAGTAGAAACCCATGACTATCGCGTCCAAAACCAGGCGTACATCTCACACAAGTCTTCATTTAGGTAGACCTTCTTATTGTTTCATTGGTTCTCTAAAATTGTCAAAGAAATAGGTGATTAGAAGTCCAATTAATTCGTTCTAATATGATTAGCATCAAAAGGACCAAATCAATGACTATCGCGTTAAAAACGATGCGTACATCTCACACAAGTCTTGATTTAGGGAGACATTCTTATTGTTTCATTGGTTCTCTCAAATTGTCCAAGAAAGAGGTGATTATGAGTCTTATGACTTCGTTCTAGTTTGATTATCATCAAAAGGAGCAATCATATCACTAGTGCATTCAAAACGATCCGTACATCTCACACAAGTCTTCATTTAGAGAGACCTTCTTATTGTTTGATTAGTTCTCTCAAAATGTTAAAATATAGGTGATTATGAGTCCTATTACTTCATTCTAGTTGAAATTAGAATCAAAAGGAGCAATCCCATCACTATCGCGTCCAAAACGATGCGTAGATCTCACACAAGTCTTCATTTAGGGAGACCTTCATATTGTTTCATTGGTTGTTTCGAATTTACAAAGAAAGAGGTGATTAAGAGACTGTGTTACTTCGTTCTAGTTTGATTAGCTTTAAAAAGGAGAAACCCATGACTATCGCATCCAAAACCATGCGTACATCTCACACAAGTCTTCATTTAGGGAGACCTTCTTATTGTTTCATTGGTTCTCTAAAATTGTCAAAGAAATAGGTGATTAGAAGTCCAATTAATTCGTTCTAATATGATTAGCATCAAAAGGACCAAATCAATGACTATCGCGTTAAAAACGATGCGTACATCTCACACAAGTCTTGATTTAGGGAGACATTCTTATTGTTTCATTGGTTCTCTCAAATTGTCCAAGAAAGAGGTGATTATGAGTCTTATGACTTCGTTCTAGTTTGATTATCATCAAAAGGAGCAATCATATCACTAGTGCATTCAAAACGATCCGTACATCTCACACAAGTCTTCATTTAGAGAGACCTTCTTATTGTTTGATTAGTTCTCTCAAAATGTTAAAATATAGGTGATTATGAGTCCTATTACATCATTCTAGTTGAAATTAGAATCAAAAGGAGCAATCCCATCACTATCGCGTCCAAAACGATGCGTAGATCTCACACAAGTCTTCATTTAGGGAGACCTTCTTATTATTTCATTGGTTGTTTTGAATTTACAAAGAAAAAGGTGATTAAGAGACTGTGTTACTTCGTTCTAGTTTGATTAGCTTTAAAAAGGAGAAACCCATGACTATCGCATCCAAAACCATGCGTACATCTCACACAAGTCTTCGTTTAGGGAGACCTTCTTATTGTTTCATTAGTTTTCTCAAATTGTCAAAATATAGGTGATTATGGGTCCTATTACTTCGTTCTAGTTGAAATTAGCATCAAAAGGAGCAAGCACATCACTATCGCGTCCAAAACGATGCGTAGAACTCACACAAGTCTTCATTTAGGGAGACCTTCAGATTGTTTCATTGGTTGTTTTGAATTTACAAAGAAAGAGGTGATTAAGAGTTATATTACTTCGTTCTAATATGATTAGCGTCAAAATGAGAAACCCATGACTATCGCGTCCAAAATCATGCGTACATCTCACACAAGTCTTCATTTAGGGAGACCTTCTTATTGTTTCATTGGTTCTCTAAAATTATCAAAGAAAGAGGTGATTAGGTGTCCAATTAATTCGTTCTAATTTGATTAGCATCAAAAGGACCAAATCAGTGACTATCGCGTTAAAAACGATGCGTACATCTCACACAAGTCTTGATTTAGGGAGCCTTCTTATTGTTTCATTTGTTCTCTCAAATTGTCAAAGAAAGAGGTGATTATGAGTCTTATGACTTCGTTCTAGTTTGATTAGCATCAAAAGGAGCAATCTTATCACTTGTGCATTCAAAACGATCCGTACATCTCATACAAGTCTTCATTTAGAGAGACCTTCTTATTGTTTGATTAGTTCTCTCAAATTGTTAAAATATACGTGATTATGAGTCCTATTACTTCATTCTAGTTGAAATTAGAAACAAAAGGAGCAATTCCATCACTATCGCGTCCAAAACGATGCGTAGATCTCACACAAGTCTTTATTTAGGGAGACCTTCATATTGTTTCATTGGTTGTTTTGAAATTACAAAGAAAGAGGTTTATTAAGAGACTGTGTTACTTCGTTCTAGTTTGATTAGATTTAAAAAGGAGAAACCTATGACTATCGCGTCCAAAACCATGCGTACATCTCACACAAGTCTTCGTATAGGGAGACCTTCTTATTGTTTCATTAGTTTTCTCAAATTATCAAAATATAGGTGATTACGAGTCCTAATACTTCATTCTAGTTGAAATTAGCATCAAAAGTTGCAATCACATCACTATCGCGTCCAAAACGATGCGTAGAACTCACACAAGTCTTCATTTAGGGAGACCTTTAGATTGTTTCATTGGTTGTTTTGAATTTACAAAGAAAGAGGTGATTAAGAGTTGTATTACTTCGTTCTAATTTGATTAGCGTCAAAAGGAGAAACCCATGACTATCGCGTCCAAAATCATGCGTACAACTAATATAAGTCTTCATTTAGGGAGACCTTCTTATTGTTTCATTGGTTCTCTCAAATTGTCAAAGAAAGAGGTGATTAGGTGTCCAATTAATTCGTTCTAATTTGATTAGCATCAAAAGGATCAAATCAATGACTATCGCATTAAAAACGATGCGTATATCTCACACAAGTCTTGATTTAGTGAGCCTACTTATTGTTTCATTGTTTCTCTCAAATTGTCAAAGAAAGAGGTGATTATGAGTCCTATGACTTCGTTCTAGTTTGATTAGCATAAAAAGGAACAATCCTATCACTAGTGCATTCAAAACGATCTGTACATCTCACACAGGTCTTTATTTAGAGAAACCTTCTTATTGTTTGATTAGTTCTCTCAAATTGTTAAAATATAGGTGATTATAAGTCCTATTACTTCATTCTAGTTGAAATTAAAATCAAAAGAAGCAATCCCATAACTATCGCGTCCAAAACGATGCGTAGATCTCACACAAGTCTTCATTTAGGGAGACCTTCATATTATTTCATTGGTTGTTTTGAATTTACAAAGAAAGAGGTGATTAAGAGACTGTGTTACTTCGTTCTTGTTTGATTAGCTTTAAAAAGGAGAAACCCATGACTATCGCGTCCAAAATCATGCGTACATCTCACACAAGTCTTCGTTTAGGGAGACCTTCTTATTGTTTCATTAGTTCTCTCAAATTGTCAAAATATAGGTGATTATGAGTACTATTACTTCGTTCTAGTTGAAATTAGCATCAAAAGGAGAAATCACATCACTATCGCGTCCAAAACGATGCGTAGAACTCACACAAGTCTTCATTTAGGGAGACCTTCAGATTGTTTCATTGGTGGTTTCGAATTTACAAAGAAAGAGGTGATTAAGAGTTGTATTACTTCGTTCTAGTTTGATTAGCGTCAAAAGGAGAAACCCATGGCTATAGCGTCCAAAATCATGCGTACATCTCACACAAGTCTTCATTAAGGGAGACCTTCTTATTGTTTCATTGGTTCTCTAAAATTGTCAAAGAAAGAGGTGATTAGGTGTCCAATTAATTCGTTCTAATTTGATTTGCATCAAAAGGACCAAATCAATGACTATCGCGTTAAAAACGATGCGTACATCTCACACAAGTCTTGATTTAGGGAGCCTTCTTATTGTTTCATTGGTTCTCTCAAATTGTCAAAGAAAGAGGTGATTATGAGTCTTATGACTTCGTTCTAGTTTGAATAGCATCAAAAGGAGCAATCTTATCACTAGTGCATTCAAAACGATCCGTACATCTCACACAAGTCTTCATTTAGAGAGGCCTTCTTATTGTTTGATTAGTTCTCTCAAATTGTTAAAATATAGGTGATTATGAGTCCTATTACTTCATTCTAGTTGAAATTAGAATCAAAAGGAGCAATCCCATCACTATCGTGTCAAAAAAGATGCGTAGATCTCACACAAGTTTTCATTTAGGGAGACCTTCATATTGTTTCATTGGTTGTTTTGAATTTACAAAGAAAGAGGTGATTAAGAGACTGTGTTACTTCGTTCTAGTTTGATTAGCTTTAAAAAGGAGAATCACATGACTATAGCGTCCAAAACCATGCGTACATCTCACACAAGTTTTCGTTTAGGGAGACCTTCTTATTGTTTCATTAGTTTTCTCAAATTGTCAAAATATAGGTGATCATGAGTCCTATTACTTCGTTCTAGTTGAAATTAGCATCAAAAGAAGCAATCACATCACTATCGCGTTCAAAACGATGCGTAGAACTCACAAAAGTCTTCATTTAGGGAGACCTTAAGATTGTTTCATTGGTTGTTTCGAATTTACAAAGAAAGAGGTGATTAAGAGTTGTATTACTTCGTTCTAGTTTGATTAGCGTCAAAAGGAGAAACCCATGACTATCGCGTTCAAAATCATGCGTACATCTCACACAAGTCTTCATTTAGGGAAACCTTCTTATTGTTTCATTGGTTCTCTAAAATTGTCAAAGAAAGAGGTGATTAGGTGTCCAATTAATTCGTTCTAATTTGATTAGCATCAAAAGGACCAAATCAGTGACTATCGCGTTAAAAACGATGTGTACATCTCACACAAGCCTTGATTTAGGGAGACCTTCTTATTATTTCATTGGTTCTCTAAAATTGTCAAAGAAAGAGGTGATTATGAGTCCTATGACTTCGTTCTAGTTTGATTAGCAACAAAAGGAGCAATCTTATCACTAGTGCATTCAAAACGATCCGTACATCTCACACAAGTCTTTATTTAGAGAGACCTTCTTATTGTTTGATTAGTTCTCTCAAATTTTTAAAATATAGGGGATTATAAGTCCTATTACTTCATTCTAGTTGAAATTAGAATCAAAAGGAGCAATCCATCACTATCGCATCCAATACGATGCGTAGAACTCACACAAGTCTTCATTTAGGGGGACCTTCAGATTGTTTCATTGGTTGTTTCGAATTTACAAAGAAAGAGGTGATTAAGAGTTGTATTACTTCGTTCTAGTTTGATTAGCGTCAAAAGGAGAAACCCATGACTATCGCGTCCAAAATAATGCGTACATCTCACACAAGTCTTCATTTAGGGAGACCTTCTTATTGTTTCATTGGTTCTCTAAAATTGTCAAACAAAGTGGTGATTAGGTGTCCAATTAATTCGTTCTAATTTGATTTGCATCAAAAGGACCAAATCAATGACTATCGCGTTAAAAACGATGTGTACATCTCACACAAGTCTTGATTTAGGGAGACCTTCTTATTGTTTGATTGGTTCTCTCAAATTGTCAAAGAAAGAGGTTATTATGAGTCCTATGACTTCGTTCTAGTTTGATTAGCATCAAAAGGAGCAATCCTATTACTAGTGCATTCAAAACGATCCGTACATCTCACACAAGTCTTCATTTAGAGAGACCTTCTTATTGTTTGATTAGTTCTCTCAAATTGTTAAAATATAGGTGATTATGAGTCCTATTGCTTCATTCTAGTTGAAATTAGAATCAAAAGGAGCAATCCCATCACTATCGCGTCCAAAACGATGCGTAGATCTCTCACAAGTCTTCATTTAGGGAGACCTTCATATTGTTTCATTGGTTGTTTCGAATTTACAAAGAAAGAGGTGATTAAGAGTTGTATTACTTCATTCTTGTTTGATTAGCGTCAAAAGTAGAAACCCATGACTATCGCGTCCAAAACCAGGCGTACATCTCACATAAGTCTTCATTTGTGGAGACCTTCTTATTGTTTCATTGGTTCTCTAAAATTGTCAAAGAAAGAGGTGATTAGGTGTCCAATTAATTCGTTCTAATTTTATTAGCATCAAAAGGACCAAATCAATGACTATCGCGTTAAAAACGATGCGTACATCTCACACAAGTCTTGATTTATGGAGACCTTCTTATTGTTTTATTGGTTCTCTCAAATTGTCAAAGAAAGAGGTGATTATGAGTCTTACGACTTCGTTCTAGTTTGATTAGCATCAAAAGGAGCTGTGACACCCCCAAATTCGGGTACTTCGTTTCCACATGATTTGGTGTTCACTTTCTAATAAAACATACATCTACCCAATGAATAATGTAAAATAAACTACAACTTAAATTAGAATAGATAAATCTCCCTTAAAACAAGGGTTACAACCTTTTCAAGATAATCCCGGTTTACTCTAACCCTGACATGAATATAATAAAGTGCGGAAACAAAAACATAACATTCAAGTCTTATTACAATCATTCTCAATATAATAAAAAAAACAAGTCTTCACTTGTTTTGCTTTCCCTTACCCTTACTCGTAGACGGAGCATCAGCGTTATCAACCTTAACTGAAATTGTTATTTAATGCAAGAGTGAGCAAACCACAGCTCACTGGAGTTTAACAATAACATAGACATGAAAGGATATATTTAAAAGAATCTGAACAACTTAGCTTGCTTCAATAATAAAGAATTGAATAATAATTCTCTATCAACACTAAAATTCGAATATAGAATTTATCTGAGGGTCATAAGACCTTTGAACTCTTATCCTAGGTTATAAATATTTCTATTTAAACCTTTAACAGTCAATAAGACTATGGACCTTAACTCGTACTTTAGGGGAATCAGCCCTTCGTACCATGTATTGTGCACAAACATCTTAACGCTATGCGTAGTAACCTCCCCTAGTAAATAGGGTTGTTCAACTAAGTAATTTAAATTCAAGTCCGCACCAAAGAAAGTTTGGTTTGGATAAGCTTACAAGGGTAATTTAGAATTCACGTTCATCAACTAAGGATTAGTTGAATCGACTTCCAATAATTCATAAATAAAGAATTATGAATTAACATATGCTTTAGAATCAACTTAAAGCATTTAAAATAATAACTGGATCTTACTTGAACAATAAGTTAAGATTATTTTAATTAAATAAACAATTGTCTAATACATAAATAGAAAAGACATTCTTAACAAGAATATATGAACTCAAGAAATTATACAAGATTAGGGTTTAGAAAACTTGCATAAAATTAACGAGTTTAAGGTTTAGAAGACTTGCCTCAAGCGCAAGCTACTTAATTCAATTCACGTACTTTAATACTTCCTATACACATTCAATTATAATAATCTAAATCAGTTAACACATAACTAATTCACATAAGTGGTTAACCCTCATGGTTAACTCACTCTAATTAAATAAACAATAATAATTAACTATCACATAGTTAATCACATCATACATATACTCACATAATTAACTTAATTATGTATTTAACTAAATTATAATTAAACAATTATAATTCAAACACTTAATCAAATTATAATTACCATTTAAATTATAAATAATTATAATTTAAAATCAATTAAACTACATTCATACATTTATAATTACACAATTTATAATTAATTATGTAAATATCAATTTAATTAATAATTACTTAAACTATACCATGCATTATAATTACATAATTTATAATTAATTATGTAATTATCAATTTAAAATCCACAATTAAACATGCATTTATTTAATTATAATTACATAAATTATAATTTAAATTAACATATAATAAATCAACCTTTATTTATTATAATTTAATTATAATTTAAAATAAACATTTACTTTTGATTATAATTATTTAAATTATAATCATATATCACATTTAAATAATAATTCAAATCATACTTTAAGGTTTTCAAACCTCTTTTCTTTTCTAAATATAAATTTGTCAAATTTATGTTAACAACATGTTGTAGCAACTAGATACATGCTCACTGTCATAGCATAATTAAACTAGGTTCAAAATCAACACTGCACAATTAGCTAACCTTCACTGCCTAAGCACTGTGCCCGGCGCAGCTGCGCAGCCAGCTGCCCTATAACCGGCGCAGCTGCGCAGGGAAGGATTCTGGAAAAGGCAGCCGGCGCAGCTGCGCTGCTTCTGGCTGTGTTACCGGCGCATCTGCGCAAGAACACGGACAGAGGCAAACAGCAATGGCACCCTACTTCACTGATTAACCCATACAAGCCAACAATCGGCAATTCACAGTAACTTAAACATTGCAAATCATACCTATGCAATAATACATATATATAACATGCTTCTAAAACACAAAACCATCTAAGCAATGATAATCACAAATTTTAAAATCTAATTTGGCCATTTTCATGAAAACTCATATTTTTCATAAAATAATTCACTGTAACTATTTTCTCCATCAATTCAAACTTATAAACATGCATTACATACGAAGTTGAAGATAGCATCCAGAAATTACTTAATAAGCATATTAACACATACCAATTGCATGAATTTCTCAATTAACATTAACCACACTCATGAAATTTCATATGAACTCATATAAACATGAATTTTCTGTTAAAAATATATTTCTACAGTAATTTAATTTTTGAAAATCCTCTTATGTCATACAATTACCACAATCAACACATGGATACAATACATATATATAAAATTCATGATTACATAATTTCATGAAATTCACGGAAAACTAAATTTACAGAAACTCAAAACAATGAAGAACAACTGATCACAATTCTTTAAAACTATAAGATATTAATTACCTTTTTGATGATTGGAGAAGAATACAATGACTAATTCTAGCCTTCACAAGTTTCTTCTTCCTTCTCTTCTCTTACTTCTCTGCTCTTCTTTTCTCTTTTTGTTCTTAGCTTTACAAACTAACTTCTAATCTAATGTAGTATAGATATATTATAACTGATATAATCTACGTATACTAATGATATATATGTAACTGCTAATTACTTAATATATATAATAAATACATTTATTATATAAGTTATAAAATTCAAAAACCACAATGCCTTGTTTGGCAAAACAAGGTTATTTTCAAAAATTGATTATTAATGCTAAGGCCATGTTTGGTAAACAATTTATTTAAAAATAGCTTTTTGATAGTTAGGGCCCTGTTTGGTAGAAATAGGTTTAAAACAAATACAAGGGTCTTGTTTGGTAAAAATTATTTAAAAATTATTTTCCTTTTATTTTAATAAATCATTTTGACACATACTTTAATGTCATATTTTAATCAATTAAATATTAATCATCTAATTTAATCAATTAAAATCTAACATCCATTAATCACATAAAATTTACCACATAATTATAATTACTCGCTAATTATAATTCATGTAACACTTCATCACATAATTCATCTAATTCAATTATCTCAATTAAATTAGAACTATAATATAACATTAATATATATACATATCAATTAAATAACATTCATTAAATTAATATGTAACACTCAATTAAATCATTACCATAATTTACTTAATCTATTTATTTACTCAAATAATAATTCACATAAATATTTATTTAATTCAATAAATATTTAAAATTAAATATAAAATCTCAATCGTTACAATCTTCCCTCCTTAAAAGGATTCTGTCCCCAGAATCAGTATATAAGGGGGTACACACAACTAAGCAAATAAATGCGGATAAGATTTCATCATAACATCTTCGAGTTCCCACGTAGCTTCTTCAGCACTGTGGTTTCTCCAGATTACCTTAACAGAAGGTATCACTTTATTCCTAAGTACTTGTTCCTTTCTATCAATTATTTGAACAGGCACTTCTTCATATGTTAAGTCTTTATCAAACTGTAAAGGTTCATATTCTATTATATGTTTATAATAATGCTTGTAAGGTCTTAACACAAAAATATGGAAGACATTATGTATATTCTCGAGCTCCAGAGGTAATGCAATCTCGTAAGCAACCTCGCCCGCCTTTCGTAGTACCTCAAAAGGTCCAATGAATCGGGGACTCAGCTTCCCCTTCTTACTGAATCGAATTTTCCCCTTCCAGGGAGATACTTTCAGGAACATGAAACTTCCTGGTAAGAATTCTCGATTCTGTCGATGTAAATCGGCATACTTCTTCTGTCTGTCTTGAGCAGCAACTAATCTCGTTCTGATCAGCTTTACAATTTCGGCGGTTTGTTGTACCAATTCTGGTCCCAACAATTGACGTTCACCGACTTCATCCCAGCACAAAGGAGTTCTGCATTTTCTACCGTATAACGCTTCGTAAGGCGGCATGCCAATACTCGCATGATGACTATTGTTGTAGGCGAACTCCACCAATGGTAGATGATCCTCCCAGCTTCCTTTGAAGTCCATCACACAAGCTCTCAGCATATCCTCAAGTGTTTGAATCGTTCTTTCGCTCTGGCCATCGGTCTGAGGATGATACACTGTACTCATTCGCAATTGCGTTTCCATACATTCTTGCAATTGCTTCCAAAAATTAGACGTGAAACGTGGATCTCTGTCGGACACAATCGACACCGGAACACCATGTCGAGAAATAATTTCCTTCACGTAGAGCTTTGCTAGTTTATCCAGGTTGTACTTGACCCTGATCGGCAGAAAGTGGGCAGACTTTGTCAGTCGATCCACTATAACCCATATCGCATCATATCCCTTCTGAGTCGTTGGAAGTCCTACCACAAAATCCATCGTGATGTGCTCCCACTTCAACTTTAGAATTTCTAACGGTTGCAGCAAACCACTTGGTCTCTGGTGTTCTGCTTTGATTTTCTGACACGTTAAGCATTTCGCAACGCATTCAGCCACGTCCCTCTTCATATTCGGCCACCAGAAATGATGCCTGAGATCCTGGTACATCTTCGTACTCCCAGGGTGAATAGAATAGCTAGAACTATGAGCTTCTCTCAAAATCTCCTCTTTGACCTCTGGTACTGGTGGTACCCAGATTCTACCTTCAAATCGTAACAGTCCTTCATTATCGACCTTGAACTTGAACTCTTCGCCATCAGTTAACCTCGTCCGGATCTTTTCACATTCTTCATCATGAAGTTGTGCTTCTTTCACTTTGTCTATTAAAGTAGAACCAGTGGTTACTTGAAATAACATCTCTTCCAATTCTTTCGGAAACTTCACTTCCAACTCCAATCTAGCCATTTGTTCTATTAACCGATCCTGATCAGTTAACACGTTCAGCTTCTCCCGACCTTTTCTACTCAAAGCGTCGGCAACAACGTTAGCTTTACCCGGATGGTAAAGTATCTCGCAATTATAGTCTTTAATCAGTTCCAACCATCTTCTTTGGCGCATGTTCAAATCCTTCTAGGTAAATATATACTTCAGACTCTTGTGATCTGTGTATATTTCACACTTCTCTCCATATAAGTAGTGCCTCCAAATCTTTAGGGCAAACACTACTGCCGCCAATTCTAGATCATGGGTCGGATACCCCTTCTCGTAATCCTTCAGCTGACGTGACGCATATGCAATGACTTTGCCGCTCTGCATCAATACACAGCCTAATCCTTTATGTGAGGCATCTCTATATACTACGAAATTCCTTGAACTATCCGGTAAAGACAATACAGGCGCAGTACTCAACCTCTTCTTCAACTCTTGAAAACTCTCCTCACACTTCTCCGTCCAAACAAACTTAACTATTTTACGAGTCAAATTCGTCAATGGAGTTGCGATTCTAGAAAAGTCTTGAATAAATCTTCGGTAATAACCAGCCAATCCTAAGAAACTTCTCACTTCAGACGGCGTCCTCGGCTGTTCCCAACTAATTACAGCCTTAACTTTCGACGGATCTACCGAAATACCATCCTTGTCGATCACGTGGCCAAGAAATTGCACATGTTCCAACCAGAATTCGCATTTTGAGAATTTAACGTAAAGCTTTTCTAGTCTCAGGGCTTCTAAGGTTAGTTGTAAGTGTTCAGCATGCTCCTCCTCAGTCTTGGAATAAACTAGAATGTCATCTATGAACACTACCTCGAACTTGTCTAGAAATGGCTTGAACACCCTGTTCATTAAGTCCATAAATGTAGCTGGGGCATTCGTGAGACCAAATGACATCACCAAGAACTCGTAATGACCATACCGAGTTCTAAAAGCCGTTTTCGGTATATCTTCCTTCCTCACCTTCAATTGATGATACCCGCTTCTCAAATCGATTTTTGAGAAGTATTTCGCACCCTTCAGTTGATCAAGCAAGTCATCGATCCTAGGTAAAGGATACCTATTCTTGATCGTAACTTTATTCAACTCTCTATAATCAATGCAAAGACGCATCGACCCATCCTTTTTCTTCACGAATAAGACAGGCGCTCCCCACGGCGAAATGCTAGGTTGAATATACTTCTTGTCTAGCAGTTCTTGCAGTTGAACCATCAGTTCCTTCATCTCGACTGGAGCCATTCGATACGGAGCCTTCGAAATAGAAGCAGTTCCCGGCGCTAGATCGATCACGAACTCTGTCTCCCTATCTGGCGGAAGTCCTGGCAAATCGCTTGAAAAACGTCCACAAACTCCTTAACTACCGATATCTCCTCCACCTTCGGGCTTTCCTTACGCGAATCTACTATGTAGGCTAGATATCCTACACAGCCTTGCGTTAGAAGTTTCTTGGCTTGCATAACCGTCAGACAACTCGCTTGCCTAGGCGATTTGCTACCATAGAACACCAACTTCAACGGAGTCGTAAGGTTTACCGACTTCTTCTGACAGTCGATTACCGCCCCATGGTTGAACAACCAATCCATACCTAGTATGACGTCGAATTCCCCAAGTTTTATCGGAATCAAATCTACTCTAAGCTCCTGACCCTTAATGTCCAATCTACAGTTCTTATAAACGCTCCTAACAGGAATAACCTCCCTATTCGCAATCTCTATGTTCAAAGGGTAAATTAACTCCTCTACAGGTAAGTCTAGGGTTATAGCAAAATCATCAGATATGAATGAGCAAGTAGCACCCGAATCAAATAATACATATGCATTTATACTATTGACCTGAATAATACCTAACACCACATCTTTTGATTGCACAGCATCCTGCACCGTCATATTGAATGTCCGTGCAGTGGGTCGAACAGCTTGCAATGGTGCAGTGATAGTAACGGTACTACCGCTTCCATTCCCTCCGCTCCCTGTTGACCCTGCCGTCAGCTTCTTCGGGCAGTTGCGAGCCATGTGATCTTTGGATCCACATGTAAAGCAAGCTCCTTTCTTCGGTTTTGGGCAATTAGGCACGATGTGGCCTTCCTGACCACAGTTGAAGCACACCCTCTTCCCCTTCATGCACACGCCAGCGTGATTCTTACCGCATGTAGCACATGCTTTGAACTTTCTCTTCTGCTGGCTTCCTTGCTGACTCCCAGCAGAGGTATTATCAAACCACTTCCTCTTCTAGTTCACAGTGCTGCTACCCCCAGACTTGGTTTCTACCTCATTCTTCTTCTTCTTATCTTGGTTGAACTTCGTCACCGCTTCGCTTCCTCCCTCAGCAAGTATGGCCTTCTCCAGCACCGCTGCAAAGGTATTCAGTTGGAACATGGAAACCTTGCTGTAGAGCCAGGGCTTTAGTCCCCGCTCAAACCTTCTCGCTTTCCTAGTGTCAGTGCTGACCTGGTATGTAGCGAACCTGGCCAACTCGTTAAACTTAGCGGCATACTCAGACACCGTCATCCCTCCTTGCTTAAGTTCTAGGAACTGGACCTCCATCTGGTCCTACGAACTCACTGGAAAATACATCTCGTAGAACATTTCCTTGAAACATTCCCACGTGATGACTCCCTCTCCCTCTCGAGTCTTGTTAGCCTGCCACCAAAAGCTAGCATCCGACTTCAACATGAAAGTCGCGAACATTGTCTTTTGGTCTTCTCCTACCCTAGCCACGTCAAATACCTTCTCCATTTCCATAACCCATGTCTGAGCTTCAATAGGGTTAGTCGATCCTTTGAACTCAGGCGGTCCTACTGCCTTGAATTCCTTGAAAGTAGTATCCTGCACCTGCGGCTGATTCGCTAGAGCTCCTGTCAATAGGTTCACCATCTGCTGAATCGAATTGGGATTCGTTCCCTCGTTATTGTTGTTGTTCGTCGAACCCTTGGGATTTTGACGTGTTACTCTTCTTCTAGGAGGCATTTTTTGTTAAGAAAATATTATTATCAGACCCTTTATTCAATTATTAAGTACTCCAGTTCATACTTAAACGTTTAAACAATTCAGTGCACATAGAACACATAGCACGTCAATAAACTTTTTTTTATTCATTAGTCGTAGTTTAAAAAACATCAATCAGATAGTATTTCTGCCATTTACATCACCCTTCCTGAACTGGAGCAGTTGCAGGATTATATTATTAACTCATCCCATTCTTATCTCAAATTATGGAATTTACTTTATTTAATACAAAAAGCAATACATAAATAAAAGCTCTACTACTACTGCTACTGCTACTACTACTATTACTGCTACTGCTGCTACTGCCTAGGCATATTAATACGTCGCACAGCCTCTCTACATTCCTCTTCCATTACCCGAAATGCCAATCTTCGGTCCACCACATACCACGGTAAACCTTGGAACTGAGCTGGGTAGTAGAAAATACGGTCCTGAGCTCTCTCTATCGCTGTATGAAATGCATATTCTGTTTCCCTCAGCTTGGCCCTCTTGGCTTCAGCTTCATCTTCAGCTCGTTGATTAGCCCTCAAGCTTGACTCCTCAGCTCTGGCACGCTTCCTCGACTCCTCCTGGATGTCTTGCTTCAGCTTTGCCAATTCAAAACGAGCAGCATCTCTTTCAACCTCCATATGTATCAGGTTCCACTGTGCATCTCCCAGGTCACTTGCCATTTCCTCGATCGTTTCATCTCGTTGCTGGATAGTCTCCTCGAGATCTCCTACTCGTCCATGAAGTTCCACATTGCTATCGTAGACTGCCTCGTACATCTCAACACTAGTAGAGTGAGGTGGGAATTCCTCTTTGGGATCCTCTTCCTCCTCTTCAGACTTGTCCTCGTCCTCATCCTCTGGAATAGGTGTCAGCTCACGCTCCCGACCAGCTACGGTGATCACTGGAGATGGCTCTCTCCTAACCAGCTGCTCCCAGAAAATATGTATGTCACGGGGCTCTTCCTCTCTAGGCACCTGAGGTACATCCTCTCTAGCCTGACTAGGTTCTCCCACGTTCAACATCCTGACAAAAGAATTTTAAAGTTCATTATTACGTGATAACGAATCGTCACTCTTCGAATACTATAATGTAAACACGTAGCACATAAGGTAGTTTATTATCTTTACCTATCACCCCTATCTTTTCGATCTTACCTATAAGGCTACTAACCTAAGGTTTTTCCCCACCTAAGGTTTCATAACCTATAGCTTTGATACCAACCTGTGACACCCCCAAATTCGGGTACTTCGTTTTCACATGATTTGGTGTTCACTTTCTAATACAACATACATCTACCCAATGAATAATGTAAAATAAACTACAACTTAAATTAGAATAGATAAATCTCCCTTAAAACAAGGGTTACAACCTTTTCAAGATAATCCCGGTTTACTCTAACCCTGCCATGAATATAATAAAGTGCGAAAACAAAAACATAACATTCAAGTCTTATTACAATCATTCTCAACATAATAAAAAAAACAAGTCTTCACTTGCTTTGCTTTCTCTTGCCCTTACTCGTAGACGGAGCATCAGCGTTATCAACCTTAACTGAAATTGTTATTTAATGCAAGAGTGAGCAAACCACAGCTCACTGGAGTTTAACAATAACATAGACATGAAAGGATATATTTAAAAGAATCTGAACAACTTAGCTTGCTTCAATAATAAAGAATTGAATAATAATTCTCTATCAACATTAAAATTCGAATATAGAATTTATCTGAGGGTCATAAAACCTTTGAACTCTTATCCTAGGTTATAAATATTTCTATTTAAACCTTTAACAGTCAATAAGACTATGGACCTTAATGTTGGGTTTGTACGAAATCGTGACGCAATCAAATTACAAAAATTAGCGGAAGCATGGTATATCAGAGTTTAAAAAATTTCTACAAAACCATTACTCGGATCATCCTTTATGCAAATTATTAATTTAAAACGATAAATAAGAAGTTATGGAATCATACCCTTGTAGAACGAAGCTTCCACAGGTACTAGTTCAACTCCTTGTTCTTCGTGATCTCCTTGAATTTTCGGGTTAGATTTCTTTCTTTGATCAACGTTAGCCACCCAAGTGTTTGGCCTCTAGAGGTGATCCACCAAGGAAGATGAATTATCAAGAAGGAGGGTGTTTGGCTTAACCTTACTTTTCTATCCTCTATAGAAAAGGAGTACTCTCCAACAATTGGAATTACATCAATCTAATATCTATTATAAGACTTCTCTTATATAGACATTGGTCAACCCTTCTAATCCTATTAGACATGGGATTTCTTTTAATTAATTAAACTCCTTTAATTAATTTAGGCTTCCCACCACATGGGAATAATTAATTAAATTCATTTAATTAATTTGTCTCCTAATCTTATTAGGAATAAATGAGAGTACTAAATATTAAATTAATTACTAAACTCCTTTAGAAATTAAAATAATAATAATTGTAATAATATTAATAAGACTCCTCTTATTAATTTATATTTAATATTTCCAAAATATTAAATAATAAACATTAAGCTATTTAATTTATTCTATCACCATAGATTAAATTAATTATACTTAATGCATTATTACGATTATGCCATTACCTTCTTAAATAATTATTCTTCCTTTTATGGTGTGACCCTTTAGGTTCTCCATATTAAACCGGTTGTGAATAAATCAATTAAAATAATTTTAATCTTATTTAAATAAATAAATTAAACTAATAATTTATTTAAATAAATAATATTTATTCTACAATAGGGATAAGCCTCCCTAGCGATCAACGACTTTCCAGATAATATAGATTTCAACATTAATCAAAAAGAACCTGTGAGTAAATAGTTACCGTACAATTCAATCCTTCCACCATACAATGTCCCAATTAAATATAAGACATGGATTTACTGTCAAGTCTTATTTTATTTAATTATATGTATTTCGATTAGAAAATGCACAACTCCAAATAATGCAAATTAGAAACTCCTTTCTAATTTCATTTCACCTTGGCCAAGGATTCCTGGGTTGTCATTTAACGAATCACATAGGACATATCTCCTCTTTTACTAGAGGTGGTAGATTCTTTATTGATCATTCATTATCTCCATATGTAACTCATTATACCCAAGCATACCCTATATATGCCTTAAAAGGTCTTAAGGAATAAGTCAAAGTATAATTTGTTACATACAAGATACTATGATGATCTCAAGTCCAAGGATTACTTGTACTACTATCACATTAGGAATTCCTATTGACAGGCGAGTAAATCTCCATTAGGTATTCCATAGCGAATCACGTTCAGTGAACTTATTCTCCAATAAGCACCTACATACTTGCTTTAGTGTCTCCACACAAATGATCATGAGATCAATCATCCTCATCCAATGAGCAAGCAACATATGTACCAATCTATCCGGATTTACTAATCCCCTTTTTAGTAATCCCACGATTGGGAACTATTTTAGTTTTAAAACTTTCTAAGAATTTAGATCTCATTAGCATGATCATCATCATGATTCTAAAAGCATTGCTTAAAACTATGGGTTATTTACATATTATAAAAACAGCAACATGTAGATAATTAAATGCCTTTAATAAATGAATAGTTTATTAATAAATAAATAAGATTGTTTACAAAGTACGTACTTTATCATCATACATGATTGGCTTGTATGCACACTACTATCAATCTCCCACTTGCACTAAAGCCAATCGCCATGGTATCTCATACCCATCTTCTCTAAGTGACGATCAAACTGCTGTTGTGTTAAAGCTTTAGTAAATGGATCTGCAATGTTATCTTGAGAGTCTACACGCTCCAAGGTGACGTCTCCTCTTTCAATGATCTCCCTGATCAAGTGAAATCGCCGCAACACGTGTTTAGATTTCTGATGAGACCTGGGTTCCTTAGCCTGTGCAACTGCTCCTGTGTTGTCACAGTAAACGGGAACTGCTTCTCCAATGCTAGGAACCACACCAAGTTCAGTTATGAACTTCTTCATCCAAACAGCTTCCTTTGCAGCTTCACTTGCAGCTATATACTCTGCCTCTGTCACTGAATCAGCAACTGTTTGCTGCTTGGAACTCTTCCAACTCACTGCGCCTCCGTTCAAGGTAAAAATATACCCCGAAACAGATTTACTGTCATCTTGGTCCGTTTGAAAACTTGAGTCTGTGAAGCCCTCGAGTTTTAATTCAGACCCACCGTAGACAAGAAAAATATCTTTAGTCCTTCTCAAGTACTTTAGGATATTTTTCACTGCCTTCCAGTGCTCTTCTCCAGGATTCGACTGGTATCTGCTCGTTACACTAAGTGCATGAGCAACATCCGGTCTAGTACATATCATACCGTACATGATAGATCCTATTGCAGAAGCATAAGGGATCTTACTCATACGGTCTCTCTCCTCAGGTGTCTTTGGGGCCTGTTTCTTGGAGAGATGTATTCCATGGCTCATCGACATGAGACCTCTTTTGGAATCTTCCATGCTAAACCTCTTTAGCATCGTATCAATGTACGTTCCTTAGGATAAACCAAGCATCCTTTTAGATCTATCTCTATAGATCTTTATCCCCAAAATATAGGATGCTTCTCCCAAGTCCTTCATGGAGAAGTGTTTAGATAACCAGATTTTAATTGATTGTAGCATAGGAATGTCATTCCCTATCAGTAATATATCATCAACATATAATACAAGGAATGAAATTACGCTCCCACTAACCTTCTTGTACACACATGGTTCATCGTCATTTTTGATAAAATCAAACTCTTTGATTGTCTCATCAAAACGAATGTTCCATCTACGAGAAGCTTGCTTCAATCCATAAATGGATCGTTGCAGCTTACAGACTTGATTTATTCCAACCTTTGAAACAAATCCCTCTGGCTGTGTCATATACACATCCTCCTCAAGTTTTCCATTGAGGAAGGCCGTTTTCACGTCCATCTGCCAGATCTCATAGTCGTTATAAGCTGCAATTGCAAGCAAAATCCGAATGGACTTGAGCATAGCTACTGGTGAAAAGGTTTCATCATAATCAACTCCTTGTCTTTGTTTGAAACCTTTTGCAACCAGTCGGGCCTTATAGGTCTCCACCTTGCCGTCCGCTCCAGTCTTTCTTTTAAAGACCCATTTACACCCAATAGGCTTAATGCCTTCAGGTGGTGAAACCAAAGTCCATACTTTGTTTTCATACATGGAGTCCATTTCGGATTTCATGGCTTCAAGCCATTTCCCTGAGTCTTTATTACTCATGGCCTGTTCGTAATTCAATGGATCATCATCATTCATGATGCGTACCTCATCGTCATCCTCTACAACGAATCCATACCTCTCAGGTATCTTCGGTACTCTTCCAGATTTACGAACAGGGTGTGGTATAGTAGGTTCTTCTACTTGGTCAGGTACCTGACTTTGATCCGTGGTAATTTATGGTTCTTGAGCTTCTTCAAGATATATCTTACTCCCACTGACCCCTTCATGGATAAACTCCTTTTCCAAGAAGGCAGCATGTTTCGCAACAAACACCTTTTGATCAGTTGGATGATAGAAATAATACCCTACAGTTTCTTTAGGGTATCCCACAAATCTACACTTTTCGGATTTAGTTTGTAGCTTATCATGTTCAAACTTTTTGACATAAGCTGGACAACCCCAAGTCTTAACATGCTTAAGATTTGGTTTCCTCCCCTTCCACATCTCATATGGAGTCTTTGGGGCGGATTTGGTAGGTACCTTGTTAAGTAGGTATGCAGTCGTTTCTAGGGCATATCCCCAGAAGGAAATTGGAAGGTCGGTAAAACTCATCATGGATCGAACCATGTCTAACAGTGTTCGATTTCTCCTTTCAGATACTCCATTTAACTGTGGTGTACCTGGAGGAGTCCATTGTGAGATTATACCATTTTCTTTGAGACAATTGAAAAACTCACCGCTTAAGTATTCTCCGCCTCGATCTGATCGAAGTATCTTTATAGTCTTGCCCGTTTGTTTCTCTACTTCACTTCTGAACTCTTTGAACTTTTCAAATGATTCTGACTTGTATTTCATTAAATACACATATCCAAATCTTGAGTGATCATCAGTGAGAGTAATAAAATAAGAATACCCACCCCGTGCACTTGTTGTCATAGGCCCACAAACGTCTGTGTGAATCAATGTCAACAACTCTGTAACTCTTTCTCCTCTTCCACTAAAAGGAGATTTAGTCATTTTACCCATGAGACAAGATTCACAAGTTGGATATGATTCATAATCGGATAGCTCGAGGAGCCCATCTTTATGCAACTTGGATAATCTTGTTTCATTGATATGACCGAGTCTACAGTGCCACATGTAGGTATAATTAATATCATCTCTTTTCCTTTTCTTAGTTTGTTCAATTTGAAATATATTTTCTTGTAAGTCAAGTGTATAAAGTCCATTTCGCAAATTTCCAATACCATATAAAACATCGTCTTTATAAATAGAACAACTATTGTTCTTTATAACAACGTTAAATCCTTCCATATCCAATATAGAAATTGAAATAATGTTTTTAATAGTATTCGGAACATAATAACAATTATTAAGATAAATGGACTTGCCCGAAGGCATTGCTAAATAATAAGTTCCTACAGCTAATGCAGCAACCTTTGCTCCATTCCTTACTCGTAGGATCACCTCATCATTGTTCAGCTTTCTACTTCTGACCAGTCCCTTCACATTATTACATATGTGAGAACCACAGCCGGTATCCAATACCCAAGTAGAATTTTGACTTTCTGAAAAATTAATTTCAATCATGAACAAACCTTGATTGGAAGTCGAAGCTTCTCCAAGCTTCTTGTCTGCCAGAAACTTCTTGCAGTTTTTCTTCCAATGACCCGGGTCGTTGCAATGGAAGCACATTCCTTTGCTAGCTGGATCAGATTTCTTTTGTTCCTTTATGTTCACCTTGCCCTTGGTCATCCGAGATCGGAAGAGCTCCTTAGATATCTCATATCTAGCAGTCCTACTTTGTTCACCATACAACTCCTTGAGGTGAATCAACATAGTAGGAGCATCCATGTTTTCTTGCTGACGCTGAAGCTCGTTATTCATAGATGCGAGCATGATGCATTGAGCTACAGATGCATCATCTTGCCACTTTACAATGGTGGCAATCTCTTCCTCAGAGGTTGTTTCTGGAACAGTTCCAGGGACATGTGAGTTTAGGACATAAGAAATCTTTTCAGCAGTGAGAACTATTCTCAGATTTCTTAGCCAGTCCGTATAATTCGGCCCGGTAAGCTTATTAGCATCAAGTATGCTTCGCAGTGAAATTAGTGATTTTGACATTTTTAAAATTCTGCATGTGAAAAACAACATTTTAGCAAACATTCATTTTATTAATTTTGCATACCAAAATAAATTTAGGTCTTTATTTTAAATTGGTATCTCCCACTATTTTTATCAAACTATATTACCCTCACTTATATAGTTCAGCAACATCTAATTAAAAATTTGCTAGTGAGAATAAGGATCCCATTTCAAATGTATATAACCTTGTGGATAGCACAACAAGCGATATACAAATAAATAGGTAGACAACTCTTGTCAATTACATCACCATGTAATTCCTTTTATTTTGCCTCTTAAATCATAATGGTCAAGTGTGTGCACATCCGAACTAAAATAATTTAAGTTAAGTCCAGCCTAGCACTTTCATAAATTCAAAAAAGAAAAATGTTCGTCCTTGTGGATAGCACAACAAGACTAGATCGTTCAATTTTCTTGATAAGCATCAAATGTGATTAATTAACATCTTAAATACGCAATACTCGCCTTGTGGATAGCACAACAAGCTTATATTAAATATCTAATACTCTATTAATTTATCATGCTAGAAGGCGACGTTCGATATTCCAAATATCATTTGAACACTTCGGACTTAATATTATTTCTTTGAGGGGTTTGTTATTATTAGTCTCATCTTTGTTTAGCGCGCATGCACATATATATATAAAATACGCGTTATTTTATTAAACATGCGAAGCATGTTTGCATAAAATATAATATATATAATATTTAGCATGCAATATAGAATACTATATTCTACCCGGATTGATTATGGACTTTTATTCTAGTTTGGTTCACTAGAGCCACCAAGTGAACCAAAAGGTCAAACCTAGGGGTGCAAGAATTTAAATTTAAACGTAACTATTACATTTAAACCCGGGCTCCATACAAACGGGTCTTCACGCGCTCCTTGCTCATTGGTCTCTAATTTTTAAAGATAATTCTAACTATTTCTATTACATTAAACTATTTAATTTAAATAGAAACCTTGATCAACAGTCAAGGGGAAGTACATAGGAGGGAGATAGAATTTTACATCAAGAAAAAAAAATTAGAGAAGACGAGGTACGCAGACCCCATTTAATAAAACTCATTCATTCAAGCATTCAACTAAAATAAAATCCAATCACATTGGTCAAATAGTCCATAATCAATCCCCATTTATTTTCATACATATCACCATATATATCAATAAATAAATATTCATCTCATGAATTAAAACATTCCATATATATATGAGTATCATTTAATGGGCAATTTTAAATTGCATGAAATCCAATTTCAAGATTAAAATAAACTCTTTATTTTAATTATAAAATTATTTAGAATATAATATATAAATATATCATATTTATTTATTTTTTTTAAAAAAAAAATCACCTTCTTTTATTAAAAGAGTCCTGCAGGTTTATTAAAAAAGTCCTTTCCTGATGGGTCACCTTCTTTTTGGAGTAAGAAAGAGACAACACCTTTTCTTTGCAGAATTCAAGATTAGCAAAAAAAAAAAAATTGTGATTCTTCCCAAAAAAAGTCTTTTTTTTTTCTTAAAAAATATAATTTTATACAATAAAATTATGCCCAATAAATTATTTCAAATACATACCCATATGTATATGAAATCAAAAATAAATTAATAATTGCATAAAGATTTGGCTCTGATGCCACTGTTGGGTTTGTACGAAATCGTGACGCAATCAAATTGCAAAAATTAGCGGAAGCATGGTATATCAGAGTTTAAAAAATTTCTACAAAACCATTACCCGGATCATCCTTTATGCAAATTATTAATTTAAAACGATAAATAAGAAGTTATGGAATCATACCCTTGTAGAACGAAGCTTCCACAGGTACTAGTTCAACTCCTTGTTCTTCGTGATCTCCTTGAATTTTCGGGTTAGATTCCTTTCTTTGATCAACGTTAGCCACCCAAGTGTTTGGCCTCTAGAGGTGATCCACCAAGAAAGATGAATTATCAAGAAGGAGGGTGTTTGGCTTAACCTTACTTTTCTATCCTCTATAGAAAAGGAGTACTCTCCAACAATTGGAATTACATCAATCTAATATCTATTATAAGACTTCTCTTATATAGACATTGGTCAACCCTTCTAATCCTATTAGACATGGGATTTCTTTTAATTAATTAAACTCCTTTAATTAATTTAGGCTTCCCACCACATGGGAATAATTAATTAAATTCATTTAATTAATTTGTCTCCTAATCTTATTAGGAATAAATGAGAGTACTAAATATTAAATTAATTACTAAACTCCTTTAGAAATTAAAATAATAATAATTGTAATAATATTAATAAGACTCCTCTTATTAATTTATATTTAATATTTCCAAAATATTAAATAATAAACATTAAGCTATTTAATTTATTCTATCACCATAGATTAAATTAATTATACTTAATGCATTATTACGATTATGCCATTACCTTCTTAAATAATTATTCTTCCTTTTATGGTGTGACCCTTTAGGTTCTCCATATTAAACCGGTTGTGAATAAATCAATTAAAACAATTTTAATCTTATTTAAATAAATAAATTAAACTAATAATTTATTTAAATAAATAATATTTATTCTACAATAGGGATAAGCCTCCCTAGCGATCAACGACTTTCCAGATAATATAGATTTCAACATTAATCAAAAAGAACCTGTGAGTAAATAGTTACCGTACAATTCAATCCTTCCACCATACAATGTCCCAATTAAATATAAGACATGGATTTACTGTCAAGTCTTATTTTATTTAATTATATGTATTTCGATTAGAAAATGCACAACTCCAAATAATGCAAATTAGAAACTCCTTTCTAATTTCATTTCACCTTGGCCAAGGATTCCTGGGTTGTCATTTAACGAATCACATAGGACATATCTCCTCTTTTACTAGAGGTGGTAGATTCTTTATTGATCATTCATTATCTCCATATGTAACTCATTATACCCAAGCATACCCTATATATGCCTTAAAATGTCTTAAGGAATAAGTCAAAGTATAATTTGTTACATACAAGATACTATGATGATCTCAAGTCCAAGGATTACTTGTACTACTATCACATTAGGAATTCCTATTGACAGGCGAGTAAATCTCCATTAGGTATTCCATAGAGAATCACGTTCAGTGAACTTATTCTCCAATAAGCACCTACATACTTGCTTTAGTGTCTCCACACAAATGATCATGAGATCAATCATCCTCATCCAATGAGCAAGCAACATATGTACCAATCTATCCGGATTTACTAATCCCCTTTTTAGTAATTCCACGATTGGGAACTATTTTAGTTTTAAAACTTTCTAAGAATTTAGATCTCATTAGCATGATCATCATCATGATTCTAAAAGCATTGCTTAAAACTATGGGTTATTTACATATTATAAAAACAGCAACATGTAGATAATTAAATGCCTTTAATAAATGAATATTTTATTAATAAATAAATAAGATTGTTTACAAAGTACGTACTTTATCATCATACATGATTGGCTTGTATGCACACTACTATCACTTAACTCGTACTTTAGGGGAATCAGCCCTTCGTACCATTTATTGTGCACAAACATCTTAACGCTATGCGTAGTAACCTCCCCTAGTAAATAGGGTTGTTCAACTCAGTAATTTGAATTCAAGTCCGCACCAAAGAAAGTTTGGTTTGGATAAGCTTACAAGGGTAATTTAGAATTCACGTTCATCAACTAAGGATTAGTTGAATCGACTTCCAATAATTCATAAATAAAGAATTATGAATTAACATATGCTTTAGAATCAACTTAAAACATTTAAAATAATAACTGGATCTTACTTGAACAATAAGTTAAGATCATTTTAATTAAATAAACAATTGTCTAATACATAAATAGCAAAGGACATTCTTAAGCACTGTCTAAGCACTGTGCCCGGCGCAGCTGCGCAGCTAGCTGCCCTATAACCGGTGCAGCAGCGCAGGGAAGGATTCTGGGAAAGGCAGCCGGCGCAGCTGCGCTGCTTCTGGCTGTGTTACCGGCGCAGCTGCGCAGGAACACGGACAGAGGCAGACAGCAACGGCACCCTACTTCACTGATTAACCCATACAAGCCAACAATCGGCAATTCACAGTAACTTAAACATTGTAAATCATACCTATGCAATAATACATATATATAACATGCTTCTAAAACACAAAACCATCTAAGCAATGATAATCACAAATTTTAAAATCTAATTTGGCCATTTTCATGAAAACTCATATTTTTCATAAAATAATTCACTGTAACTATTTTTCTCCATCAATTCAAACTTATAAACATGCATTACATACGAAGTTGAAGATAGCATCCAGAAATTACTTAATAAGCATATTAACACATACCAATTGCATGAATTTCTCAATTAACATTAACCACACTCATGAAATTTTATATGAACTCATATAAACATGAATTTTCTGTTAAAAATATATTTCTACAGTAATTTAATTTTTGAAAATCCTCTTATGTTATACAATTACCACAATCAACACATGGATACAATACATATATATAAAATTTATGATTACATAATTTCATGAAATTCACAGAAAACTAAATTTACAAAAACTCAAAACAATGAAGAACAACTGATCACAATTCTTTAAAACTATAAGATATTAATTACCTTTTTGATGATTGGAGAAGAATACAATGACTAATTCTAGCCTTCACAAGTTTCTTCTTCCTTCTCTTCTCTAACTTCTCTGCTCTTCTTTTATCTTTTTGTTCTTAGCTTTACAAACTAACTTCTAATCTAACGTAGTATAGATATATTATAACTGATATAATATACGTATACTAATGATATATATGTAACTGCTAATTACTTAATATATATAATAAATACATTTATTATATAAGTTACAAAATTCAAAAACCACAATGCCTTGTTTGGCAAAACAAGGTTATTTTCAAAAATTAATTATTAATGCTAAGGCCATGTTTGGTAAACAGTTTATTTAAAAATAGCTTTTTGATAGTTAGGGCCCTGTTTGGTAGAAATAGGTTTAAAACAAATACAAGGGCCTTGTTTGGTAAAAATTATTTAAAAATTATTTTCTTTTTATTTTAATAAATCATTTTGACACATACTTTAATGTCATATTTTAATCAATTAAATATTAATCATCTAATTTAATCAATTAAAATCTAACATCCATTAATCACATAAAATTTCCCACATAATTATAATTACTTGCTAATTATAATTCATGTAACACTTCATCACATAATTCATCTAATTCAATTATCTCAATTAAATTAGAACTATAATATAACATTAATATATATACATATCAATTAAATAACATTCATTAAATTAATATGTAACACTCAATTAAATCATTACCATAATTTACTTAATCTATTTATTTACTCAATAAATAATTCACATAAATATTTATTTAATTCAATAAATATTTAAAATTAAATATAAAATCTCAATCGTTACAGGAGCAATCCTATCACTAGTGCATTCAAAACGATCCGTACATCTCACACAAGTCTTCATTTAGAGAGACCTTCTTATTGTTTGATTAGTTCTCTCAAATTATTAAAATATAGGTGATTATGAGTCCTATTACTTCATTCTAGTTGAAATTAGAATCAAAAGAAGCAATCCCATCACTATCGCGTCCAAAACGATGCGTAGATCTCACACAAGTCTTCATTTAGGGAGACCTTCATATTGTTTCATTGGTTGTTTTGAATTTACAAAGAAAGAGGTGATTAAGAGACTATGTTACTTCGTTCTAGTTTGATTAGCTTTAAAAAGGAGAAACCCATGACTATCGCGTCCAAAATCATGCGTACATCTCACACAAGTCTTCGTTTAGGGAGACCTTCTTATTGTTTCATTAGTTCTCTCAAATTATCAAAATATAGGTGATTATGAGTCCTATTACTTCGTTCTAGTTGAAATTAGCATCAAAAGGAGCAATCACTTCAGTATCGCGTCCAAAACGATGCGTAGAACTCACACCTGTCTTCATTTAGGGAGACCTTCATATTGTTTCATTGGTTATTTTGAATTTACAAAGAAAGAGGTGATTAAGAGTTGTATTACTTCGTTCTAGTTTGATTAGCGTCAAAAGGAGAAACCCATGACTATCGCGTCCAAAATCATGCGTACATCTCACACAAGTCTTCATTTAGGAAGACCTTCTTATTGTTTCATTGGTTTTCTAAAATTATCAAAGAAAGAGGTGATTAGGTGTCCAATTAATTCGTTCTAATTTGATTTGCATCAAAAGGACCTAATCAATGACTATCGCGTTAAAAACGATGCGTACATCTCACACAAGTCTTGATTTAGGGAGACCTTCTTATTGTTTCATTGGTTCTCTCAAATTGTCAAAGAAAGAGGTGATTATGAGTCCTATGACTTCGTTCTAGTTTGATTAGCATCAAAAGGAGCAATCCTATCACTAGTGCATTCAAAACGATCCGTACATCTCACACAAGTCTTCATTTAGAGAGACCTTTTTATTGTTTGATTAGTTCTCTCAAATTGTTAAAATATAGGTGATTATAAGTCCTATTACTTCATTCTAGTTGAAATTAGAATCAAAAGGAGTAATCCCATCACTATCGCGTCCAAAACGATGCGTAGATCTCACACAAGTCTTCATTTAGGGAGACCTTCATAATGTTTCATTGGTTGTTTTGAATTTACAAAGAAAGAGGTGATTAAGAGACTATGTTACTTCGTTCTAGTCTGATTTGCTTTAAAAAGGAGAAACCCATGACTATCGCGTCCAAAACCATACGTACATCTCACACAAGTCTTCGTTTAGATAGACCTTATTGTTTCGTTAGTTCTCTCAAATTGTCAAAATATAGGTGATTATGAGTCCTATTACTTCATTCTAGTTGAAATTTGCATCAAAAGGAGCAATCACATCACTATCGCGTCCAAAACGATGCGTAGAACTCACACAAGTCTTCATTTAGGGAAACTTTCAGATTGTTTCATTGGTTGTTTCGAATTTACAAAGAAAGAGGTGATTAAGAGTTGTATTACTTCGTTCTAGTTTGATTAGCGTCAAAAGGAGAAACCCATGACTATCGCGTCCAAAATCATGCGTACATCTCACACAAGTCTTCATTTAGGAAGACCTTCTTATTGTTTCATTGGTTTTCTAAAATTATCAAAGAAAGAGGTGATTAGGTGTCCAATTAATTCGTTCTAATTTGATTTGCATCAAAAGGACCTAATCAATGACTATCGCGTTAAAAACGATGCGTACATCTCACACAAGTCTTGATTTAGGGAGACCTTCTTATTGTTTCATTGGTTCTCTCAAATTGTCAAAGAAAGAGGTGATTATGAGTCCTATGACTTCGTTCTAGTTTGATTAGCATCAAAAGGAGCAATCCTATCACTAGTGCATTCAAAACGATCCGTACATCTCACACAAGTCTTCATTTAGAGAGACCTTCTTATTGTTTGATTAGTTCTCTCAAATTGTTAAAATATAGGTGATTATAAGTCCTATTACTTCATTCTAGTTGAAATTAGAATCAAAAGGAGTAATCCCATCACTATCGCGTCCAAAACGATGCGTAGATCTCACACAAGTCTTCATTTAGGGAGACCTTCATAATGTTTCATTGGTTGTTTTGAATTTACAAAGAAAGAGGTGATTAAGAGACTATGTTACTTCGTTCTAGTCTGATTTGCTTTAAAAAGGAGAAACCCATGACTATCGCGTCCAAAACCATACGTACATCTCACACAAGTCTTCGTTTAGATAGACCTTATTGTTTCGTTAGTTCTCTCAAATTGTCAAAATATAGGTGATTATGAGTCCTATTACTTCATTCTAGTTGAAATTTGCATCAAAAGGAGCAATCACATCACTATCGCGTCCAAAACGATGCGTAGAACTCACACAAGTCTTCATTTAGGGAAACTTTCAGATTGTTTCATTGGTTGTTTCGAATTTACAAAGAAAGAGGTGATTAAGAGTTGTATTACTTCGTTCTAGTTTGATTAGCGTCAAAAGGAGAAACCCATGACTATCGCGTCCAAAATCATGCGTACATCTCACACAAGTCTTCATTTAGGAAGACCTTCTTATTGTTTCATTGGTTTTCTAAAATTATCAAAGAAAGAGGTGATTAGGTGTCCAATTAATTCGTTCTAATTTGATTTGCATCAAAAGGACCTAATCAATGACTATCGCGTTAAAAACGATGCGTACATCTCACACAAGTCTTGATTTAGGGAGACCTTCTTATTGTTTCATTGGTTCTCTCAAATTGTCAAAGAAAGAGGTGATTATGAGTCCTATGACTTCGTTCTAGTTTGATTAGCATCAAAAGGAGCAATCCTATCACTAGTGCATTCAAAACGATCCGTACATCTCACACAAGTCTTCATTTAGAGAGACCTTCTTATTGTTTGATTAGTTCTCTCAAATTGTTAAAATATAGGTGATTATAAGTCCTATTACTTCATTCTAGTTGAAATTAGAATCAAAAGGAGTAATCCCATCACTATCGCGTCCAAAACGATGCGTAGATCTCACACAAGTCTTCATTTAGGGAGACCTTCATAATGTTTCATTGGTTGTTTTGAATTTACAAAGAAAGAGGTGATTAAGAGACTATGTTACTTCGTTCTAGTCTGATTTGCTTTAAAAAGGAGAAACCCATGACTATCGCGTCCAAAACCATACGTACATCTCACACAAGTCTTCGTTTAGATAGACCTTATTGTTTCGTTAGTTCTCTCAAATTGTCAAAATATAGGTGATTATGAGTCCTATTACTTCATTCTAGTTGAAATTTGCATCAAAAGGAGCAATCACATCACTATCGCGTCCAAAACGATGCGTAGAACTCACACAAGTCTTCATTTAGGGAAACTTTCAGATTGTTTCATTGGTTGTTTCGAATTTACAAAGAAAGAGGTGATTAAGAGTTGTATTACTTCCTTCTAGTTTGATTAGCGTCAAAAGGAGAAACCCATGACTATCGTGTCCAAAATCATGCGTACATCTCACATAAGTCTTGATTTAGGGAGACCTTCTTATTGTTTCATTGGTTCTCTAAAATTGTCAAAGAAAGAGGTGATTAGGTGTCCAATTAATTCATTCTAATTTGATTAGCATCAAAAGGACCAAATCAATGACTATCGCGTTAAAAACGATGTGTACATCTCACACAAGTCTTGATTTAGGGAGACCTTCTTATTGTTTCATTGGTTCTCTCAAATTGTCAAAGAAAGAGGTGATTATGAGTCCTATGACTTTGTTCTAGTTTGATTAGCATCAAAAGGAGCAATCCTATCACTAGTGCAGTCAAAATGATCCGTACATCGCACACAAGTCTTCATTTAGAGAAACCTTCTTATTGTTTGATTAGTTCTCTCCAATTGTTAAAATATAGGTGATGATGAGTCCTACTACTTCATTCTAGTTGAAATTAGAATCAAAAGGAGCAATCCCATCACTATCGCGTCCAAAACGATGCGTAGCTCTCACACAAGTCTTCATTTAGGGAGACCTTAATATTGTTTCATTGGTTGTTTCGAATTTACAAAGAAAGAGGTGATTAGGAGTTGTATTACTTCGTTCTAATTTGATTAGCGTCAAAAGTAGAAACCCATGACTATCGCGTCCAAAACTAGGCGTACATCTCACACAAGTCTTCATTTAGGGAGACCTTCTTATTGTTTCATTGGTTCTCTAAAATTGTCAAAGAAATAGGTGATTAGGAGTCCAATTAATTCGTTCTAATTTGATTAGCATCAAAAGGACCAAATCAATGACTATCGCATTAAAAACGATGCGTACATCTCACACAAGTCTTGATTTAGGGAGACCTTCTTATTGTTTCATTGGTTCTCTCACATTGTCCAAGAAAGAGGTGATTATGAGTCTTATGACTTCGTTCTAGTTTGATTAGCATCAAAAGGAGCAATCCTATCACTAGTGCATTCAAAACGATCCGTACATCTCACACAAGTCTTCATTCACAGAGACCTACTTATTGTTTGATTAGTTCTCTCAAATTGTTAAAATATAGGTGATTATGAGTCCTATTACTTCATTCTAGTTAAAATTAGAATCAAAAGGAGCAATCCCATCACTATCGCGTCCAAAACGATGCGTAGATCTCACACAAGTCTTCATTTAGGAAGACCTTTATATTGTTTCATTGGTTGTTTTGAATTTACAAAGAAAGAGGTGATTAAGTGACTGTGTTACTTCGTTCTAGTCTGATTTGTTTTAAAAAGGAGAAACCCTGACTATCGCGTCCAAAACCATGCGTACATCTCACACAAGTCTTCGTTTAGATAGACCTTATTGTTTCATTAGTTCTCTCAAATTGTCAAAATATAGGTGATTATGAGTCCTATTACTTCATTCTAGTTGAAATTTGCATCAAAAGGAGCAATCACATCACTATCGCGTCCAAAACGATGCGTAGAACTCACACAAGTCTTCATTTAGGGAAACCTTTAGATTGTTTCATTGGTTTTTTCGAATTTACAAAGAAAGAGGTGATTAAGAGTGGTATTACTTCATTCTAGTTTGATTAGCGTCAAAAGGAGAAACCCATGACTATCGCGTCCAAAATCATGCGTACATCTCACACAAGTCTTCATTTAGGGAGACCTTCTTATTGTTTCATTGGTTCTCTAAAATTATCAAAGAAAGAGGTGATTAGGTGTCCAATTAATTCGTTCTAATTTGATTTGCATCAAAAGGACCAAATCAATGACTATCGCGTTAAAAACGATGTATACATCTCACACAAGTCTTGATTTAGGGAGACCTTCTTATTGTTTCATTGGTTCTCTCAAAGTGTCAAAGAAAGAGGTGATTATGAGTCCTATGACTTCGTTCTAGTTTGATTAGCATCAAAAGGAGCAATCCTATCACTAGTGCATTCAAAACGATCCGTACACCTCACACAAGTCTTCATTTAGAAAGACCTTCTTATTGTTTGTTTAGTTCTCTCAAATTGTTAAAATATAGGTGATTATGAGTCCTACTACTTCATTCTAGTTGAAATTAGAATCAAAAGGAGCAATCCTATCACAATCGCGTCCAAAACGATGCGTAGATCTCACACAAGTCTTCATTTAGGGAGACCTTAATATTGTTTCATTGGTTGTTTCGAATTTACAAAGAAAGAGGTGATTAAGAGTTGTATTACTTCGTTCTAGTTTGATTAGCGTCAAAATTAGAAACCCATGACTATCGCATCCAAAACCAGGCGTACATCTCACACCAGTATTCATTTAGGGAGACCTTCTTATTATTTAATTGGTACTCTAAAATTGTCAAAGAAAGAGGTGATTAGGAGTCCAATTAATTCGTTCTAATTTGATTAGCATCAAAAGGACCAAATCAATGACTATCGCGTTAAAAACGATGCGTTCATCTTACACAAGTCTTGATTTAGGGAGACCTTCTTATTGTTTCATTGGTTCTCTCAAATTGTCAAAGAAAGAGGTGATTATGAGTCCTATGACTTCGTTCTAGTATGATTAGCATCAAAAGGAGCAATCCTATCACTAGTGCATTCAAAACGATCCGTACATCTCACACAAGTCTTCAATTAGAGAGACCTTCTTATTGTTAGATTAGTTCTCTTAAATTATTAAAATATAGGTGATTATAAGTCCTATTACTTCATTCTAGTTGAAATTAGAATCAAAAGGAGTAATCCCATCACTATCGCGTCCAAAACGATGCGTAGATCTCACACAAGTCTTCATTTAGGGAGTCCTTCATAATGTTTCATTGGTTGTTTTGAATTGACAAAGAAAGAGGTGATTAAGAGACTGTGTTACTTCGTTCTAGTCTGATTTGCTTTAAAAAGGAGAAACCCATGACTATTGCGTCAAAAACCATGCGTACATCTCACACAAGTCTTCGTTTAGATGGACCTTATTGTTTCATTAGTTCTCTCAAATTGTCAAAATATAGGTGATTATGAGTCCTATTACTTCATTCTAGTTGAAATTTGCATCAAACGGAGCAATCACAACATTATCGCGTCCAAAACGATGCGTAGAACTCACACAAGTCTTCATTTAGGGAAACCTTTAGATTGTTTCCTTGGTTGTTTTGAATTTACAAAGAAAGAGGTGATTAAGTGTTGTATTACTTCGTTCTATTTTGATTAGCGTCAAAAGGAGAAACCCATGACTATCGCGTCCAAAATCATGCGTACATCTCACACAAGTCTTCATTTAGAGAGACCTTCTTATTGTTTCATTGGTTCTCTAAAATTGTCAAAGAAAGAGGTGATTAGGTGTCCAATTAATTCGTTCTAATTTGATTAGCATCAAAAGGAACAAATCAATGACTATCGCGTTAAAAACGATAGTCATTGACTATGCGTACATCTCACACAAGTCTTCATTTAGAGAGACCTTCTTATTGTTTGATTAGTTTCTCAAATTGTTAAAATATAGGTGATTATGAGTCCTATTACTTCATTCTAGTTGAAATTAGAATCAAAAGGAGCAATCCCATCACTATCGCGTCCAAAACGATGGGTAGATCTCACACAAGTCTTCATTTAGGGAGACCTTCATATTGTTTCATTGGTTGTTTTGAATTTACAAAGAAAGAGGTGATTAAGAGACTGTGTTACTTCGTTCTAGTTTGATTAGCTTTAAAAAGGAGAAACCCATGACTATCGCGTCCAAAACTATGCGTACATCTCACACAAATCTTCGTTTAGGGAGACCTTCTTATTGTTTCATTAGTTTTCTCAAATTGTCAAAATATAGGTGGTTATGAGTCCTATTACTTCGTTCTAGATAAAATTAGCATCAAAAGGAGCAATCACATCACTATCGCGTCCAAAACGATGCGTAGAACTCACACACGTCTTCATTTTGGGAGACCTTCAGATTGTTTCATTGGTTGTTTCGAATTTACAAAGAAAGAGGTTATTAAGAGTTGTATTACTTCATTCTAGTTTGATTAGCGTCAAAAGGAGAAACCCATGACTATCGCGTCCAAAATCATGCGTACATCTCACACAAGTCTTCATTTAGGGAGACCTTCTTATTGTTTCATTGGTTCTCTAAAATTGTCAAAGAAAGAGGTGATTATTTGTCCAATTAATTCGTTCTAATTTGATTAGCATCAAAAGGACCAAATCAATGACTATCGCGTTAAAAACGATGCGTACATCTCACATAAGTCTTGATTTAGGGAGCCTTCTTATTGTTTCATTGGTTCTCTCAAATTGTCAAAGTAACAGGTGATTATGAGTCCTATGACTTCGTTCTAGTTTGATTAGCATCAAAAGGAGCAATCCTATCGCTAGTGCATTCAAAACGATCCGTACATCTCACACAAGTCTTCATTTAGAGAGACCTTCTTATTGTTTGATTAGTTCTCTCAAATTATTAAAATATAGGTGATTATATGTCCTATTACTTCATTCTAATTGAAATTAGAATCAAAAGGAGCAATCCCATCACTATCGCGTCTAAAACGATGCGTAGATCTCACACAAGTCTTCATTTAGGGAGACCTTCATATTGTTTCATTGGTTGTTTCGAATTTACAAAGAAAGAGGTGATTAAGTGACTGTGTTACTTCGTTCTAGTTTGATTAGCTTTAAAAAGGAGAAACCCATGACTATCGCATCCAAAACCATGCGTACATCTCACACAAGTTTTCGTTTAGGGAGACCTTCTTATTGTTTCATTAGTTCTCTTAAATTATCAAAATATAGGTGATTATGAGTCCTATTACTTCATTCTAGTTGAAATTAGCATCAAAAGGAGCAATCACATCACTATCGCGTCCAAAACGATGCGTAGAACTCGCACAAGTCTTCATTTTGGGAGACCTTCAGATTGTTTCATTGGTTGTTTCGAATTTACAAAGAAAGAGGTGATTAAGAGTGTAATACCCGTGAATTTTCATATATTATTAATTAAATATATTAATGGAAACGAGAATTTATTTGAATATAAATGATTTTGTGTTATGTGATGAATTAATTCAATTATATAAAATTGAATAATTATAATAATTGAGAAATTGATGGAGTTTGCGATAAACTCATTGATAGCCTTGTGTGGCACAGTGACATAATATAAGAATGATTATATTAATTTAAGCGAACAATTAATCTATATTAATTGTCATCGTAGAATAATTGTTATAAAATATTAATGGTGATTGATTAATAATATGTGATTATTATTATTGCAAGAAACATAATAATAATGAGCAACGTGTTTATAAGTATAATAAGATTTATATTAAAGTGATAATTAATCATATAAGGGTTAATTAAATTGTTATGGAGATTAACAATTATATTGATTGAAATATATAAGCTACATGTTTATGCCTATGTGACAATATGTATGTAAGTATACATTAAAATAGTACATCATGAATATATGATAAACAATTGTTGATTAGTAGAACTTAATAATAAAGGATACAGTGTGATGTGATTATATTCGAGAAAATTATACCAGTATGATAAAAATATACCTGGATTATATGTGTACAAGTCACACTTACTACATTATGTGAATTATAGTGTAACATTTCAATTAAAGATATATATATATATATAAAATATATATATGTGTGTAGATAGCCTAAGTATTTAATACATATGTGTATAATGAATCAAGTGTGGTATGTTGCTAGAAGGCTGAGTTTGTTTTGCTGGGAGAGCCACTATCTCTTTCACGTGATATACTCAAGCTATCCTACTCCCCTATAACCTTAAAACTCAGCAAGCCTTCATAGCAATCATACAATGGGGTGTGGGCATGATGATGGCTTTCAACAACTATCTACCAACTTCTTCTTATCTAGCATGCAAATCAAACATACGTTAGTTTATTTTGAGAGTCAGAAGCATGGACTGTGTTTTGATTTTTACTATAAATAAAGCATCTCTCCCTTACATTTCATCTTGCTGAGAGTTTGCTTGAGTTTGATAAATTGAGAGCATATATAATATCAGTCTAGATTTGTAAGAATTGAATAGCTGCAAGCTCAATCATTTACAGAGGTATAATCCCTCTTCCTTTGTTCTTCATTTTCGTTTTCTGTTTCTGAAGTTTTCTTCAAATTCTTGATTATGCCAAATTGGTTCATAATTGGTTTGTAGGACCCTTATATTGTTGTTATATGAACATACATACCTGATGGAACCACTATATAGCTTTCTTGACTTTCATTTCCATTGTTGCTCTGTAATTTTTGTAAAGCATCAAATTCGTGTGAAATTAGTTAGGGTTCATGAATTTGAGAATTGATAAATGCGATTGCCTGTTATATAAGCATATATATGTGTTAGTAAGTTAAAAACGTTAGTGTAATGGCATATGGGTATGTTGAAATCGATGAAATGGGCGGTTTTGGGTCGGTTTCGGCTGCAGTGTGAACTGCAGAAACTGTCCCCACGCCGCAGCGCCATTGTCCGCGCCACAGCGCCTCCCACGCCGCAGCGCCAATCCCCGCGCCGCAGCGCCACCCGCGCCGCAGCGCCAGATTGTGACTGCTGTTGCCGCGCCGCAGCGCCGGCCTCTGTGTGCAGTTTTCTGCATTCTGCAACAAAACTGTTATGTACTAATTGTTTGATTTTTGTTTAAACAAGCATGGAAGCATGATTAATACATATATATAAACCTAATAAGGCAATGTAAGCATGTTTTAGAATATTAACATGCATGGTTAACCAAACGACATATAGTTTGGAAACGAACTTAAATTTTCCTAAACGAACGTTAACATATATGAAGCATGTTAATATTCTGATTTTTCAAGGCATGTCGGTATGAGGTAGAGATGCATAAAAGATATATTAACTTATGTATATATGGTTCGTAGTATGACAAGAGCATGTTAGACCTCACTATTGAACATATCTAACAAAAATACAAGTTTTGAAGGTTGATATTGACATGTAAAGACCATGTATACATTCTGACTTTTCGAGCATGTTTATAGGGCCTTGAAATGCATGAAAAGCATGTTAACTTATATATATAGGTTTCATAAGGAAGCATGGACATGATAGACCTTATTAATGAACTAAACTAACAAAGTATAAGCTTTGAACGTAAACTTTGGTATGTTATGACGAGAGTTAGAATCTGATAATTTGGACACATGTGATAGTACTCTTAGATTCATTCATGTGTCATGCATGTATATATACCATGATTAGTTGCCGTGATTAAGTTTAGCATAAACGAAGCATGTTTTCAAGATAATAACAATGCTAGCTACATATATGCGATACGAGTACTCATGAGCATGCCTAATACAAGTTATATGAAAATCTTATGTGTTTAAAAAGCGAGCATGTTAGACCATATGAGTTCGTGTCCTTGAATGGCTTTAAGTATTAACTTAAGAACCTATACCATGTACGATTGGATTTGAAAAAGTTATACAAGCATGAAAGTATCCTTTAAATATGAATACATGCTACGTGATATTATAGGATGTTACTTGAACCCGATTTTGACGGTTAACTTAAGGAGATGCCGTAACTTGCTAAAATGAAATATATTTAGTATTGATTGCGATCTTATAAGATATGAGAATGTGTTTAAACTCTAAAGGAGGAACGTTAAGGATATAAATTATATTCTATATAACTGTGTAGCTAGGTAAAACCTAGCTTATGTGTTGATCGTATATTCGAAGATAAAATGTGAAGTTTAATTATATGACTAATGAATATCATATATATACGTAACTGTATTACGATAGGAATTCAAAAGTGTTGATTTGCTTTTCTTGGATAAACTATGCTAAAGGAAAGTTCTCTTACTTACACTCTTTTAAAGTGCAAGTATCCTAACCGACGCATTTACTTTATGCAAGGAAATCTATGATTGTGCAAGTTTCCTAACTTACACTCTTTTACTGTGCAAGTATTCTATCCTTGTATATTGCGAACTAGTTTCCTACTTAATCGGTTGAATTGAATTAGCATACTTGAACTCTTATTTCATTAAAGCTATTATTCCTGTTGAACTTAGTATTGTTCTTGAATATTGTGAAAGTGTCTATGCCATTTGATTCGGCTAGACTTATATTATTGGAAAGCAACCCAAACTAATTCATTGGTGCGGGATCTTGTATTTGACTGAGAAGAACAACCTTCTTTGAAGGGAATATATAATTGTCGGAGGACCGACGTGCACACTTGAGTATGATTGATTGTTATACATAACGATGGTGCTTTAGGCTGATCACCTGTTGTACATGTTTTTGTTGGATTTTCAGTTTATTACTGTTAATTCTAGTAGAAGTTCATAGTCCTTAGCGACTGCTCAGTATTCAGTTATCTTGAAATCTTGAATTAATTTATTATTGAATCACCTTGATATTATTCTGTCCTTAGCGACTGTTATTGAAAACTGTTGATATTCTTGTTATCCTTGAACTATCAAACTTTGTTATACCCTTTCGAAAATTAAGGATTATATCACTTACCCTTATTGTATATTACTTGCTGGGCAATTTGTGTTCATTCTTGCTTTCCCTAAAATATTTCAGTTAAGGCAGAGCAGGGCCAACTTTCGGGCGTTGATAAGGGCAAGGGCAAGGCTACCAACTAGCTTGTCTCTTTTATATTTTTAAATATTTTAATGTTGTATTAAGATGATGTAGTAAGACTGGATTTAATTATGTTTAAGCTTAAGTTAGATTATGTAATAAGTCGTTAATTGATATTATTATGTAATCTATTAGGTACTGTAGGTTGCGAGACTTGGGGGAATAATTATATAAAATCATTGTAAATTATTTTAGAATAGATTTTTCGCTGTGATTGTGGGATATTTAGTTATTATTATTGTGATGTATTACCATGAGCACGTGATGAACCAAATTCGAGAGACCCCGTAACGGTCCTGGAATTTGGGGGCGTCACAAAGAGTTGTATTACTTCGTTCAGTTTGATTAGCGTCAAAAGGAGAAACCCATGACTATCGCGTCCAAAATTATGCGTACATCTCACACAAGTCTTCATTTAGGGAGACCTCCTTATTGTTTCATTGGTTCTCTAAAATTATCAAAGAAAGAGGTGATTAGGTGTCCAATTAAATCGTTCTAATTTGATATGCATCAAAAGGACCAAATCAATGACTATCGCGTTAAAAACGATGCGTACATCTCACACAAGTCTTGATTTAGGGAGACCTTCTTATTGTTTCATTGGTTCTCTCAAATTGTCAAAGAAAGAGGTGATTATGAGTCCTATGACTTCGTTCTAGTTTGATTAGCATCAAAAGGAGCAATCCTATCACTAGTGCATTCAAAACGATTCGTACATCTCACACAAGTCTTCATTTAGAGAGACCTTCTTATTGTTTGATTAGTTTTCTCAAATTGTTGAAATATAGGTGATTATGAGTCCTATTACTTCATTCTAGTTGAAATTAGAATCAAAAGGAGCAATCCCATCACTATCGCGTCCAAAAAGATGCGTAGATCTCACACAAGTCTTCATTTAGGGAGACCTTCATATTGTTTCATTGGTTGTTTTGAATTTACAAAGAAAGAGGTGATTAAGAGACTGTGTTACATCGTTCTAGTCTGATTAGCTTTAAAAAGGAGAAACCCATGACTATCGCGTCCAAAACCATGCGTACATCTCACACAAGTCTTCGTTTAGGGAGACCTTATTGTTTCATTAGTTCTCTCAAATTGTCAAAATATAGGTGATTATGAGTCCTATTACTTCGTTCTAGTTAAAATTAGCATCAAAAGGAGCAATCACATCACTATCGCGTCCAAAACGATGCGTAGATTTCACACAAGTCTTCATTTTGGGAAACCTTTAGATTGTTTCATTGGTTATTTCGAATTTACAAATAACGAGGTGATTAAGAGTTGTATTACTTCGTTCTAGTTTGATTAGCGTCAAAAGGAGAAACCCATGACTATCGCGTCCAAAATCATGCGTACATCTCACACAAGTCTTCATTTAGGGAGACCTTCTTATTATTTCATTGGTTCTCTAAAATTGTCAAAGAAAGAGGTGATTAGGTGTCCAATTAATTCGTTCTAATTTGATTTGCATCAAAAGGACCAAATCAATGACTATCGCGTTAAAAACGATGCGTACATCTCACACAAGTCTTGATTTAGGGAGACCTTCTTATTGTTTCATTGGTTCTCTCAAATTGTCAAAGAAAGAGGTGATTATGAGTCCTATGACTTCGTTCTAGTTTGATTAGCATCAAAAGGAGCAATCCTATCACTAGTGCATTCAAAACGATTCGTACATCTCACACAAGTCTTCATTTAGAGAGACCTTCTTATTGTTTGATTAGTTCTCTCAAATTGTTAACATATAGGTGATTATAAGTCCTATTACTTCATTCTAGTTGAAATTAGAATCAAAAGGTGCAATCCCATCACTATCGCGTCCAAAACGATGCGTAGATCTCACACAAGTCTCTATTTAGGGAGACCTTCATATTGTTTCATTGGTTGTTTTGAATTTACAAAGAAAGAGGTGATTAAGAGACTGTGTTACATCGTTTTAGTCTGATTAGCTTTAAAAAGGAGAAACCCATGACTATCGCGTCCAAAACCATGCGTACATCTCACACAAGTCTTCATTTAGGGAGACCTTATTGTTTCATTAGTTCTCTCAAATTATCAAAATATAGGTGATTATGAGTCCTATTACTTCGTTCTAGTTGAAATTAGCATCAAAAGTAGCAATCACATCACTATCGCTTCCAAAACAATGCGTAGAACTCACACAAGTCTTCATTTTGGGAAACCTTTAGATTGTTTCATTGGTTGTTTCGAATTTACAAATAACGAGGTGATTAAGAGTTGTATTACTTCGTTCTAGTTTGATTAGCGTCAAAAGGAGAAACCCATGACTATCGCGTCCAAAATCATGCGTACATCTCACACAAGTCTTCATTTAGGGAGACCTTCTTATTATTTCATTGGTTCTCTAAAATTGTCAAAGAAAGAGGTGATTAGGTGTCCAATTAATTCGTTCTAATTTGATTAGCATCAAAAGGACCAAATCAATGACTATCGCGTTAAAAATGATGCGTACATCTCACACAAGTCTTGATATAGGGAGCCTTCTTATTATTTAATTGGTTCTCTCAAATTGTCAAAGAAAGAGGTGATTATGAGTCCTATGACTTCGTTCTAGTTTGATTAGCATCAAAAGGGGCAATCCTATCACTAGTGCATTCAAAATGATCCGTACATCTCACACAAGTCTTCATTTAGAGAGACCTTCTTATTGTTTGATTAGTTCTCTTAAATTGTTAAAATATAGGTGGTTATGAGTCCTATTACTTCATTCTAGTTGAAATTAGAATCAAAAGGAGCAATCCCATCACTATCGCGTCCAAAACGATGCGTAGATCTCACAAAAGTCTTCATTTAGGGAGACCTTTATATTGTTTCATTGGTTGTTTTGAATTTACAAAGAAAGAGGTGATTAAGAGACTGTGTTACTTCGTTTTTGTTTGATTAGCTTTAAAAAGGAGAAACCCATGACTATCGCGTCCAAAACAATACGTACATCTCACACAGGTCTTCGTTTAGGGAGACCTTATTGTTTCATTAGTTGTCTCAAATTGTCAAAATATAAGTGATTATGAGTCCTATTACTTCGTTCTAGTTGAAATTAGCATTAAAAGGAGCAATCACATCACTATCGCGTCCAAAACGATGCGTAGAACTCACACAAGTCTTCATTTAGGGAAACCTTCAGATTATTTCATTGCTTGTTTCAAATTTACAAAGAAAGAGGTGATTAAGAGTTGTATTACTTCGTTCTAGTTTGATTAGCGTCAAAAGGAGAAACCCATGATTATCGCGTCCAAAATCATGCGTACATCTCACACAAGTATTCATTTAGGGAGACCTTCTTATTGTTTCATTAGTTCTCAAAAATTGTCAAAAAAAAGACGTGATTAGGTGTCCAATTAATTCGTTATAATTTGATTTGCATCAAAAGGACCAAATCAATGACTATCGCGTTAAAAACGATGTGTACATCTCACACAAGTCTTGATTTAGGGAGACCTTCTTATTGTTTCATTGGTTCTCTCAAAGTGTCAAAGAAAGAGGTGATTATGAGTCCTATGACTTCGTTCTAGTTTGATTAGCATCAAAAGGAGCAATCCTATCACTAGTGCATTCAAAACGATCCGTACATCTCACACAAGTCTTCATTTAGAGAGACCTTCTTATTGTTTGATTAGTTCTCTCAAATTGTTAAAATATAGGTGATTATGAGTCCTATTACTTCATTCTAGTTGAAATTAAAATCAAAAGGAGCAATCCCATCACTATCGCGTCCAAAATGATGCGTAGATCTCACACACGTCTTCATTTAGGGAGACCTTCATATTGTTTCATTGGTTGTTTTGAATTTACAAAGAAAGAGGTGATTAAGAGACTGTGTTACTTTGTTCTAGTTTGATTAGCTTTAAAAAGGAGAAATCCATGACTACCGGGTCCAAAATCATACGTACATCTCACACAAGTCTTCGTTTAGGGAAACATTTTTATTGTTTCATTAGTCTTCTCAAATTGTCAAAATATAGGTGATTATGAGTCCTATTACTTCGTTCTAGTAGAAATTAGCATCAAAAGGAGCAATCACATCACTATCGCGTCCAAAACGATGCGTAGAACTCGCACAAGTCTTCATTTAGGGAGACCTTCATATTGTTTCATAGGTTGCTTCAAATTTACAAAGAAATAGGTGATTAAGAGTTGTATTACTTCGTTCTAGTTTGATTAGCGGCAAAAGTAGAAACCCATGACTATCGCGTCCAAAATAAGGCGTACATCTCACACAAGTCTTCATTTAGGGAGACCTTCTTATTGTTTCATTGGTTCTCTAAAATTATCAAAGAAAGAGGTGATTAGGTGTCCAATTAATTCGTTCTAATTTGATTAGCATCAAAAGGACCAAATCAATGACTATCGCGTTAAAAACGATGTGTACATCTCACACAAGTCTTGATTTAGGGAGACCTTCTTATTGTTTCATTGGTTCTCCCAAATTGTCAAAGAAAGAGGTGATTATGAGTCCTATGACTTCGTTCTAGTTTGATTAGCATCAAAAGGAGCAATTCTATCACTAGTACATTCAAAACGATCCGTACATCTCACACAAGTCTTTATTTAAAGAGACCTTCTTATTGATTGATTAGTTCTCTCAAATTGTTAAAATATAGGTGATTATGAGTCCTATTACTTCATTCTAGTTAAAATTAGAATCAAAAGGAGCAATCCCATCACTATCGCGTCCAAAATGATGCGTAGATCTAACACAAGTCTTCATTTAAGGAGAACTTCATATTGTTTCATTGGTTGTTTTGAATTTACAAAGAAAGAGGTGATTAAGAGACTGTGTTACTTCGTTCTAGTTTGATTAGCTTTAAAAAGGAGAAACCTATGACTATCGCGTCCAAAACCATGCGTATATCTCACACAAGTCTTCGTTTAGGGAGACCTTATTGTTTCATTAGTTGTCTCAAATTGTCAAAATATAGGTGATTATGAGTCCTATTACTTCGTTCTAGTTGAAATTAGCAACAAAAGGAGCAATCACATCACAATCGCGTCCAAAACGATGCGTAGAACTCACACAAGTCTTCATTTAGGGAAACCTTCAGATTGTTTCATTGGTTGTTTCAAATTTACAAAGAAAGAGGTGATTAAGAGTTGTATTACTTCGTTCTAATTTGATTAGCGTCAAATGGAGAAACGCACGACTATCGCGTCCAAAATCATGCGTACATCTCACACAAGTATTTATTTAGGGAGACCTTCTTATTGTTTCATTGGTTCTCTAAAATTGTCAAAAAAAGAGGTGATTAGGTGTCCAATTAATTCGTTCTAATTTGATTTGCATCAAAAGGACCAAATCAATGACTATCGCGTTAAAAATAATGTGTACATCTCACACAAGTTTTGATTTAGGGAGACCTTCTTATTGTTTCATTGGTTCTCTCAAATTTTCAAAGAAAGAGGTGATTATGAGGCCTATGACTTCGTTCTAGTTTGATTAGCATCAAAAGGAGTAATCCTATCACTAGTGCATTTAAAACGATCCGTACATCTCACACAAGTCTTCATTTAGAGAGACCTTCTTATTGTTTGATTAGTTCTCTCAAATTGTTAAAATATAGGTGATTATAAGTCCTATTACTTCATTCTAGTTGAAATTAGAATCAAAAGGAGCAATCCCATCACTATCGCGTCCAAAACGATGCGTAGATCTCACACAAGTCTTTATTTAGGGAGACCTTCATATTGTTTCATTGGTTGTTTTGAATTTACAAAGAAAGAGGTGATTAAGAGACTCTGTTACTTTGTTCTAGTTTGATTAGCTTTAAAAAGGAGAAACCCATGACTACCGGGTCCAAAATCACGCGTACTTCTCACACAAGTCTTCGTTTAGGGAAACCTTCTTATTATTTCATTAGTCTTCTCAAATTATCAAAATATAGGTGATTATGAGTCCTATTACTTCGTTCTAGTTGAAATTAGCATCAAAAAGAGCAATCACATCACTATCGCGCCCAAAATGATGCGTAGAACTCGCACAAGCCTTCATTTAGGGAGACCTTCATATTGTTTCATTGGTTGTTTCAAATTTACAAAGAAAGAGGTGATTAAGAGTTGTATTACTTCGTTCTAGTTTGATTAGCGTCAAAAGTAGAAACCCATGACTATCGCGTCCAAAATAAGGCGTATATCTCACACAAGTCTTCATTTAGGGAGACCTTCTTATTGTTTCATTGGTTCTCTAAAATTATCTAAGAAAGAGGTGATTAGGTGTCCAATTAATTCGTTCTAATTTGATTAGCATCAAAAGGACCAAATCAATGACTATCGCGTTAAAAACGATGTGTACATCTCACACAAGTCTTGATTTAGGGAGACCTTCTTATTGTTTCATTGGTTCTCCCAAATTGTCAAAGAAAGAGGTGATTATGAGTCCTATGACTTCGTTCTTGTTTGATTAGCATCAAAAGGAGCAATCCTATCACTAGTACATTCAAAACGATCCGTACATCTCACACAAGTCTTCATTTAAAGAGACCTTCTTATTGTTTGATTAGTTCTCTCAAATTATTAAAATATTGGTGATTATGAGTCCTATTACTTCATTCTAGTTAAAATTAGAATCAAAAGGAGCAATCCCATCACTATCGCGTCCAAAATGATGCGTAGATCTAACACAAGTCTTCATTTAAGGATAACTTCATATTGTTTCATTGGTTGTTTTGAATTTACAAAGAAAAAGGTGATTAAGAGACTGTGTTACTTCGTTCTAGTTTGATTAGCTTTAAAAAGGAAAAACCTATGACTATCGCGTCCAAAACCATGCGTATATCTCACACAAGTCTTCGTTTAGGGAGACCTTATTGTTTCATTAGTTGTCTCAAATTGTCAAAATATAGGTGATTATGAGTCCTATTAATTCGTTCTAGTTGAAATTAGCAACAAAAGGAGCAATCACATCACAATCGCGTCCAAAACGATGCGTAGAACTCACACAAGTCTTCATTTAGGGAAACCTTTAGATTGTTTCATTGGTTGTTTCAAATTTACAAAGAAAGAGGTGATTAAGAGTTGTATTACTTCGTTCTAGTTTGATTAGCGTCAAAAGGAGACACCCTCGACTATCGCATCCAAAATCATGCGTACATCTCACACAAGTATTTATTTAGGGAGACCTTCTTATTGTTTCACTGGTTCTCTAAAATTGTCAAAGAAAGAGGTGATTAGGTGTCCAATTAATTCGTTATAATTTGATTTGCGTCAAAAGGACCAAATCAATGACTATCGCGTTAAAAACGATGCGTACATCTCACACAAGTCTAGATTTAGGGAGTCCTTCTTATTGTTTCATTGGTTCTCTCAAATTGTCAAAGAAAGAGGTGATTATGAGTCTTATGACTTCGTTCTAGTTTGATTAGCATCAAAAGGAGCAATCCTATCACTAGTGCATTCAAAACGATCCGTACATCTCACACAAGTCTTCATTTAGAGAGACTTTCTTATTATTTGATTAGTTCTCTCAAATTGTTAAAATATAGGTGATTATGAGTCCTATTACATCATTCTAGTTGAAATTGGAATAAAAAGGAGCAATCCCATCAACATCGCGTCCAAAACAATGCGTAGATCTCACACAAGTCTTCATTCTGGGAGACCTTCATATTGTTACATTTGTTGTTTTGAATTTACAAAGAAAGAAGTGTTTAAGAGACTGTGTTACTTTGTTCTAGTTTGATTTGCTTTTAAAAGGAGAAAACCATGACTATCGCGTCCAAAACCATGCGTACATCTCACACAAGTCTTCGTTTAGGGAGACATTCTTATTGTTTCATTAGTTCTCTCAAATTGTCAAAATATAGGTGATTATGAGTCCTATTACTTCGTTCTAGTTGAAATTAGCATCAAAAGGAGCAATTACATCACCATCGCGTCCAAAACGATGCGTAGAACTCACACAAGTCTTCATTTAGGGAGACCTTCATACTGTTTCATTGGTTGTTTCGAATTTACAAAGAAAGAGGTGATTAAGAGTTGTATTGCTTCGTTCTAGTTTGATTAGCGTCAAAAGTAGAAACCCATGACTATCGCATCCAAAACCAGGCGTACATCTCACACAAGTCTTCATTTAGGGAGACCTTCTTATTGTTTCCTTGGTTCTCTAAAATTGTCAAAGAAAGAGGTGATTAGGAGTCTAATTAATTCGTTCTAATTTGATTAGCATCAAAAGGACCAAATCAATGACTATCGCGTTAAAAACGATGCGTACATCTCACACAAGTCTTTATTTAGGGAGACCTTCTTAATGTTTCATTGGTTATCTCAAATTGTCAAAGAAATAGGTGATTATGAGTCTTATGACTTCGTTCTAGTTTGATTTGCATCAAAAAGAGCAGTCCTATCAATAATGCATTCAAAACGATTCGTACATCTCACACAAGTCTTCATTTAGAGAGACCTTATTGTTTGATTAGTTCTCTCAAATTGTTAAAATATAGGTGATTATGAGTCCTATTACTTCATTCTAGTTGAAATTAGAAATAAAATGAGCAATCCCATCACTATCGCGTCCAAAACGATGCGTAGATCTCACACAAGTCTTTATTTAGGGAGACCTTCATATTGTTTCATTGGTTGTTTCGAATTTACAAAAAAAGAGGTGATTAAGAGTTGTATTACTTCGTTATAGTTTGATTAGCGTCAAAAGTAGAAACCTATGACTATCGCGTCCAAAACCAGGCCTACATCTCACACAAGTCTTCATTTAGGGAGACCTTCTTATTGTTTCATTGGTTCTCTAAAATTGTCAAAGAAACAGGTGATTAGGAGTCCAATTAATTCGTTCTAATTTGATTAGCATCAAAAGGACGAAATTAATGACTATCGCGTTAAAAACGATGCGTACATCTCACACAAGTATTGATTTAGGGAGACCTTCTTATTGTTTCATTGGTTCTCTAAAATTGTCAAAGGAAGAGGTAATTATGAGTCTTATGACTTCGTTCTAGTTTGATTAGCATCAAAAGGAGCAATCCTATCACTAGTGCATTCAAAACGATTCGTACATCTCACACAAGTCTTCATTTAGAGAGACCTTCTTATTATTTGATTAGTTCTCTCAAATTGTTAAAATATAGGTGATTATGAGTCCTATTACTTTATTCTAGTTGAAATTAGAATCAAAAGGAGCAATCCAATCACTATCGCGTCCAAAACGCTGCGTAGATCTCACACAAGTCTTCATTTGGAGAGACCTTCATATTGTTACATTTGTTGTTTCGAATTTACAAAGAAAGAGGTGATTAAGAGACTGTGTTACTTCGTTCTAGTTGGATTAGCTTTAAAATGGAGAAACCCATGACTATCGCGTCCAAAACGATGCGTACATCTCACACAAGTCTTCGTTTAGTGAGACCTTCTTATTGTTTCATTAGTTCTCTCAAATTGTCAAAATATAGTTGATTATGAGTCCTATTACTTCGTTCTAGTTGAAATCAGCATCAAAAGGAGCATTTACATCACTATCGCATCCAAAACGATGCGTAGAACTCACACAAGTCTTCATTTAGGGAGACCTTCATATTGTTTCATTGGTTGTTTCGAATTTACAAAGAAAGAGGTGATTAAGAGTTATATTACTTCGTTCTAGTTTGATTAGCGTCAAAAGTAGAAACCCATGACTATCGCGTTCAAATCATGCGTACATCTCACACAAGTCTCCATTTAGGGAGACCTTCTTATTGTTTCATTGGTTCTCTAAAATTGTCAAAGAAAGAGGTGATTAGGAGTCCTATTAATTCGTTCTAATTTGATTAGCATCAAAATGACCAAATCAATGACTATCGCGTTAAAAACGATGCGTACATCTCACACAAGTCTTGATTTAGGGAGACCTTCTTATTGTTTCATTGGTTCTCTCAAATTGTCAAAGAAAGTGGTGATTATGAGTCCTATGACTTCGTTCTAGTTTGATTAGCATCAAAAGGAGCAATCCTATCACAAGTACATTCAAAACGATCCGTACATCTCACACAAGTCTTTATTTAGGGAGACCTTTTTATTGTTTGATTAGTTCTCTCAAATTATCAAAATATAGGTGATTATGAGTCCTATTACTTCATTCTAGTTGAAATTAGAAACAAAAGGAGCAATCCCATCACTATCTCGTCCAAAACGATGCGTAGATCTCACACAAGTCTTCATTTAGGGAGACCTTCATATTGTTTCATTGGTTGTTTCGAATTTACAAAGAAAGAGGTGATTAAGAGTTGTATTACTTCGTTCTAGTTTGATTAGCGTCAAAAATAGAAACCAATAACTATCGCGTCCAAAACCAGGCGTACATCTCACACAAGTCTTCATTTAGGGAGATCTTCTTATTATTTCATTGGTTCTCTAAAATTGTCAAAGAATGAGGTGATTAGGTGTCCAATTAATTCGTTCTAATTTGATTAGCATCAAAAGGACCAAATCAATGACTATCGCGTTAAAAACGATGCGTACATATCACACAAGTCTTGATTTAGGGAGCCTTCTTATTGTTTCATTGGTTCTCTCAAAGTGTCAAAGAAAGAGGGGATTATGAGTCCTATGACTTCGTTCTAGTTTAATTAGCATCAAAAGGAGCAATCCTATCACTAGTGCATTCAAAACGATCCGTACATCTCACACAAGTCTTCATTTAGAGAGACCTTCTTATTGTTTGATTAGTTCTCTCAAATTGTTAAAATATAGGTGACTATAAGTCCTATTACTTCATTCTAGTTGAAATTAGAATCAAAAGGTGCAATCCCATCACTATCGCGTCCAAAATGATGTGTATATCTCACACAAATCTTCATTTAGGGAGACCTTCATATTGTTTCATTGGTTGTTTTGAATTTACAAAGAAAGAGGTGATTAAGAGACTGTGTTACTTCGTTCTAGTTTGATTAGCTTTAAAAAGGAGAAACCAATGATTATCGTGTCCAAAACCATGCGTACATCTCACACAAGTCTTATTTTAGGGAGACCTTCTTATTGTTTCATTAGTTCTCTCAAATTGTCAAAATATAGGTGATTATGAGTTCTATTACTTCGTTCTTGTTGAAATTAGCATCAAAAGGAGCAATCACATCACTATCGCGTCCAAAACGATGCGTAGAACTCACACAAGTCTTCATTTAGGGAGACCTTCAGATTGTTTCATTGGTTGTTTCGAATTTACAAAGAAAGAGGTGATTAAGAGTTGTATTACTTTGTTCTAGTTTGATTAGCGTCAAAAGGAGAAACCCATGACTATCGCGTCCAAAATCATGCGTACATCTCACACAAGTATTCATTTAGGGAGACCTTCTTATTATTTCATTGTTTCTCTAAAATTATCAAAGAAATAGGTGATTAGGTGTACAATTAATTCGTTCTAATTTGATTTGCATCAAAAGGACCAAATCAATTAATATTGCGTTAAAAACGATGCGTACATCTCACACAAGTCTTGATTTAGGGAGACCTTCTTATTGTTTCATTGGTTCTCTCAAATTGTCAAATAAAGAGGTGATTATGAGTCCTATGACTTCGTTCTAGTTTGATTAGCATCAAAAAGAGCAATCCTATCACAAGTACATTCAAAACGAACCATACATCTCACACAAGTCTTCATTTAGAGAGACCTTCTTATTGTTTGATTAGTTCTCTCAAATTGTTAAAATATAGGTGATTATGAGTCCTATTACTTCATTCTAGTTGAAATTAGAATCAAAAGGAGCAATCCCATCACAATCGCGTCCAAAATGATGCGTAGATCTCACACAAGTCTTCATTTAGGGAGAGCTTCATATTGTTTCATTAGTTGTTTCGAATTTACAACGAAAGAGGTTATTAAGAGTTGTATTACTTCATTCTACTGTGATTAGAGTCAAAAATAGAAACCCATGACTATCGCGTTCAAAATCATGCGTACATCTCACACAAGTCTTCATTTAGGGAGACCTTCTTATTGTTTCATTGGTTCTCTAAAATTGTCAAAGAAAGAGGTGATTAGGAGTCCTATTAATTCGTTCTAATTTGATTAGCATCAAAACGACCAAATCAATGACTATCGCGTTAAAAACGATGCGTACATCTCACACAAGTCTTGATTTAGAGAGACCTTCTTATTGTTTCATTGGTTCTCTCAAATTGGCAAAGAAGGAGGTGATTATGAGTCTTATGACTTCGTTCTAGTTTTATTAGCATCAAAAGGAGCAATCCTATCACTAGTGCATTCAAAACGATCCGTACATCTCACACAAGTCTTCATTTCGGTAGACTTTTTTATTGTTTGATTTGTTCTCTCAAATTGTTAAAATATAGGAGATTATGAGTCCTATTACTTCATTCTAGTTGAAATTACCATCAAAATGAGCAATCCCATCACTATCGCGTCCAAAACGATGCATAGATCTCACAAAAGTCTTCTTTTAGGGAGATCTTCATATTGTTTCATTGGTTGTTTTGAATTTACAAAGAAAGAGGTGATTAAGAGACTGTGTTACTTCGTTCTACTTTGATTAACGTCAAAAAGGAGAAACCCATGACTATCGGGTCCAAAACCATGCGTACATCTCACACAAGTCATCATTTAAGGAGACATTCTTATTGTTTCATTAGTTCTCTCAAATTGTCAAAATATAGGTGATTATGAGTCCTATTACTTCGTTCTAGTTGAAATTAGCATCAAAAGGAGCAATCACATCACTATCGCGTCCAAAACGATGCGTAGAACTGACACAAGTTTTCATTTAGGGAGACCTTCATATTGTTTCATTGGTTGTTTTGAATTTACAAAGAAAGAGGCGATTAAGTGTTGTATTACTTCGTTCTAGTTTGATTAGCGTTAAAAGGAGAAACCCATGACTATCGCGTCCAAAACCATGCGTACATCTCACACAAGTCTTCATTTAGGGAGACCTTCTTATTATTTCATTGGTTCTTTAAAATTGTCAAAGAAAGAGGTGATTAGGAGTCCTATTAATTCGTTCTAATTTGATTAGCATCAAAAGGACCAAATCATTGACTATCGCGTTAAAAACTATGCGTACATCTCACACAAGTCTTGATTTAGGGAGACTTTCTTATTGTTTCATTGGTTCTCTCAAATTGTCAAAGAAATAGGTGATTATGAGTCCTATGACTTCGTTCTAGTTTTATTAGCAACAAAAGGGGCAATCCAATCACTAGTGCATTCAAAATGATCCGTACATCTCACACAAGTCTTTATTTAGGGAGACATTCTTATTGTTTGATTAGTTCTCTCAAATTGTTAAAATATAGGTGATTATGAGTCCTATTACTTCATTCTAGTTGAAATTAGCATCAAAAGGAGCAATCCCATCACTATCGCGTCCAAAACGATGCGTAGATCTCACACAAGTCTTCATTTAGGGAGACCTTCATATTGTTTCATTAGTTGTTTTGAATTTACAAAGAAAGAGGTGATTAAGAGAAGTATTACTTCGTTCTACTGTGATTTGCGTTAAAAGTTGAAACCCATGACTATCGCGTTCAAAATCATGCGTACATCTCACACAAGTCTTCATTTAGGGAGACCTTCTTATTGTTTCATTGGTTCTCTAAAATTGTCAAAGAAAAAGGTGATTAGGAGTCCTATTAATTCGTTCTAATTTGATTAGCATCAAAACGACCAAATCAATGACTATCGTGTTAAAAACGATGCGTACATCTCACACATGTCTTGATTTAGGGAGACCTTCTTATTGTTTCATTGGTTCTCTCAAATTGTCAAAGAAAGAGGTGATTATGAGTCCTATGACTTCGTTCTAGCTTGATAAGCATCAAAAGGAACAATCCAATCACTAGTGCATTCAAAACGATCCGTACATCTCACACAAGTCTTCATTTAGAAAGACCTTCTTATTGTTTGATTAGTTCTCTCAGATTGTTAAAATATACCTGATTATGAGTCCTATTACTTCATTCTAGTAGAAATTAGCATCAACAGGAGCAATCCTATCACTACTGCATTCCAAACGATTCGTACATCTCACACAAGTCTTTATTTAGGGAGACCTTCTTATTGTTTGATTAGTTTTCTCAAATTGTTAAAATATAGGTGATTATGAGTCCTATTACTTCATTCTAGTTGAAATTAGCATCAAAAGGAGCAACCCATCACTATCGCGTCCAAAACGATGTGTAGATCTCACACAAGTATTCATTTAGGGAGACCTTCATATTGTTTCATTGGTTGTTTCGAATTTACAAAGAAAGAGGTGATTAAGAGACTGTGTTACTTCGTTCTAGTTTGATTAGCGTTAAAAAAGAGAAACGCATGACTATCATGTTCAAAACCATGCGTACTTCTCACACAAGTCTTCATTTAGGGAGACCTTCTTATTGTTTCATTAGTTCTCTCAAATTATCAAAATATAGGTTAGTATAAGTCCTATAACTTCGTTCTAGTTGAAAATAGCATCAAAAGGAGCAATCACATCACTATCGCTTCCAAAACGATGCGTAGATCTAACACAAGTCTTCATTTAGGGAGACCTTCATATTGTTTCATTGGTTGTTTTGAATTTACAAAGAAAGAGGTGATTAAGAGTTGTATTACATCGTTCTAGTTTGATTAGCGTCAAAAGTAGAAACCAATGACTATCGCATTAAAATCATGCGTACATCTCACACAAGTCTTCATTTAGGGAGACATTCTTATTGTTTCATTGGTTCTCTAAAATTGTCAAAGAAAGAGGTGATTAGGAGTCCTATTAATTCGTTCTAAATTGATTAGCATCAAAACGACCAAATCAATGACTATTGCGTTAAAAACGATGTGTACATCTCACATATGTCTTGATTTAAGGAGACCTTCTTATTGTTTCATTAATTCTCACAAATTATCAAAGAAAGAGGTGATTATGAATCCTATTACTTCGTTCTAGTTTGATTAGCATCAAAAGGAGTCATCCTATCACTAGTGCATTCAAAATATTCTATACATCACACACAAGTCTTTATTTAGGGAGACCTTCTTATTATTTGATTAGTTCTCTCAAATTATATAAATATAGGTGATTATGAGTCCTATTACTTCATTCTAGTTGATAATAGCTTCAAAAAGGGCAATCCCATCACTATTGCGTCCATAACAAAGCGTAGATCTCACACAATTCTTCATTTAGGGAGACCTTCATATTGTTTCATTGCTTGTTTCGAATTTAGAAAGAAAGAGGTGATTAATAGTTGTATTACTTCGTTCTACTTTGATTAGCATCAAAAGGAGAAACCCATGACTATCGCGTCCAAAACCATGCGTACATCTCACACAAGTCTTCATTTAGGAGACCTTCTTATTGTTTCATTGGTTCTCTAAAATTATCAAAGAAAGAGGTGATTAGGAGTCCTATTAATTCGTTCTAATTTGATTAGCATCAAAAGGACCATATCAACGACTATCGCGTTAAAAATGATGTGTACATCTCACACAAGTCTTGATTTAGGGAGACCTTCTTATTGTTTCATTGGTTCTCTCAAATTATCAAAGAAAGAGGTCATTATGAGTCCTATCACTTAGTTCTAGTTTGATTAGCATCAAAAGGAGAAATCCTATCACTAGTGCATTCAAAACGATCCGTACATCTCACACAAGTCTTCATTTAGGGAGACCTTCTTATTGTTTGATTAGTTTTCTCAAATTGTTAAAATATAGGTGATTATGAGTCCTATTACTTCATTCTAGTTGAAATTAGCATCAAAAGGAGCAATCCCATCACTATCGCGTCCAAAACGATGCGTAGATCTCACACAAGTCTTCATTTAGGGAGATCTTCATATTGTTTCATTGGTTGTTTCGATTTTACAAAGGAAGAGGTGATTAAGAGTTGTATTACTTCGTTCTAGTTTGATTAGCGTCAAAAGTAAAAACCCATGACTATCGCGTTAAAATCATGCGTACATCTCACACAAGTCTCCATTTAGGGAGACCTTCTTATTGTTTCATTGGTTCTCTAAAATCGTCAAAGAAATAGGTGATTAGGAGTCCTATTAATTCGTTCTAATTTGATTAGCATCAAAACGACCAAATCAATGACTATCGCGTTAAAAACGATGCGTACATCTCACACAAGTCTTGATTTAGGGAGACCTTCTTATTGTTTCATTGGTTCTCTCAAATTGTCAAAGAAAAAGGTGATTATGAGTCCTATGACTTCGTTCTAGTTTGATTAGCATCAAAAGGAGCAATCCTATCACTAGTACATTCAAAACGATCCGTACATCTCACACAAGTCTTCATTTAGGGAGACCTTCTTATTGTTTGATTAGTTCTCTCAAATTATCAAAATATAGGTGATTATGAGTTCAATTATTTCATTCTAGATGATATGCATCAAAAGGAGCAATCCCATCACTATCGCGTCTAAAACGTTGTGTAGATCTCACACAAGTCTTCATTTAGGGAGACCTTCATATTGTTTCATTGCTTGTTTTGAATTTACAAAGAAAGAGGTGATTAAGAGTTATATTACTTCGTTCTATTTTGATAAGCGTCAAAAGGAGAAATCCATAACTGTCGCGTCCAAAACCATGCGTACATCTCAAACAAGCCTTTATTTAGGGAGACCTTCGTATTTTTTCATTGGTTCTCAAAAATTGTCAAAGAAAGAGGTGATTAGGAGTCCTATTAATTTGTTCTAATTTGATTAGCATCAAAAGGATCAAATCAATGACTATCGCGTTAAAAACGATACGTACATCTCACACAAGTCTTGATTTAGGGAGACCTTCTTATTGTTTCATTGGTTCTCTCAAATTATCAAAGAAAGAGATGATTATGAGTCCTATGACTTCGTTCTAGTTTGATTAACATCAAAAGGAGCAATCCTATCTCTAGTGCATTCAAAACGATCCGTACATCTCACACAAGTCTTCATTTTGGGAGACCTTCATATTGTTTGATTAGTTTTCTCATATTGTTAAAATATAGGTGATTATGAGTCCTATTACTTCATTATATTTAAAATTAGCATCAAAAGGAGCAATCCCATCACTATCGCGTCCAAAACGATGCGTAGATCTCACACAAGTCTTCATTTAGGGAGACCTTCATATTGTTTCATTGGTTGTTTCGAATTTACAAAGAAAGCGGTGATTAAGAGTTGTATTACTTCGTTCTAGTTTGATTAGCGTCTAAATTAGAAACCAATTACTATCGCGTTAAAATCATGCGTACATCTCACACAAGTCTTCATTTAGGGAGACCTTCTTATTGTTTCATTGGTTCTCCCAAAAATTATCAAAGAAAGAGGTGATTAGGAGTCCTATTAATTCGTTCTAATTTGATTAGCATCAAAACGACCAAATCAATGACTATCGCGTTAAAAACGATGCGTACATCTCACACAAGTCTTGATTTAGGGAGACCTTCTTATTGTTTCGTTGGTTCTCTAAAATTGTCAAAGAAAGAGGTGATTATGAGTCCTATGACTTCTATCTAGTTTGATTAGCATCAAAAGGAGCAATCCTATCACTAGTGCATTCAAAACGATCTGTACATCTCACACAAGTCTTCATTTAGGGAAACCTTCTTATTGTTTGATTAGTTCTCTCAAATTGTTACAATATAGATGATTATGAGTCCTATTACTTCATTCTAGTTGAAATTAGCACCAAAAGGAGCAATCCCATCACTATAACGTCCAAAACGATGCGTAGATCTCACACAAGTCTTCATTTAGGGATACCTTCATATTGTTTCATTGGTTGATTTGAATTTAGAAAGAAAAAGGTGACTAAGAGACTGTGTTATTCGTTCTAGTTTGATTAGCGTTAAAAAAGAGAAACCCATGACAATCGTGTCCAAAACCATGCATACATCTCACACATGTCTTCATATAGGGAGACCATCTTATTGTTTCATTAGTTCTCTCAAATTGTCAAAATATAGGTGATTATGAGTCCTATTACTTCGTTCTAGTTGAAATTAGCATAAAATGGAGCAATCACATCACTATCGCGCCCAAAACGATGCGTAGATCTCACACAACTCTTCATTTAGGGAGACCTTCATATTGTTTCATTGGTTGTTTTGAATTTGCAAAGAAAGAGGCGATTAAGAGTTGTATTACTTCGTTCTAGTTTGATTAGCATCAAAAGTAGAAACCCATGACTATCACGTTCAAAATCATGCGTACATCTCACACAACTCTTCATTTAGGGAGACCTTCTTATTGTTTCATTGGTTCTCTAAAATTGTCAAAGAAAGAGGTGATTAGCAGTCCTATTAATTCGTTATAATATGTTTAGCATCAAAAGAACGAAATCAATGACTACCGCGTTAAAAACGATGCGTACATCTCACACAAGTCTTGATTTAGGGAGATCTTATTGTTTCATTGGTTCTCTCAAATTATCGAAGAAATAGGTGATTATGAGTCCTATGATTTCGTTCTAGTTTGATTAGCATCAAAAGGAGCAATCCTATCACTAGTGCATTCAAAACGATCCGTACATCTCACACAAGTCTTCATTCAGAGAGACCTTCTTATTGTTTGATTAGTTCTCTCAGATTATTAAAATATACCTGATTATGAGTCCTATTACTTCATTCTAGTAGAAATTAGCATCAACTGGAGCAATCCTATCACTACTGCATTCCAAAAGATCCGTACATCTCAAACAAGTCTTCATTTAGGGAGACTTTTTTATTATTTGATTAGTTCTCTCAAATTGTTAAAATATAAGAGATTATGAGTCCTATTACTTCATTCTAGTTGAAATTAGCATCAAAAGGAGCAATCACATCACTATCGCGTCCAAAACGATGCGTAGATCTCACACAAGTCTTCTTTTAGGGAGATCTTCATATTATTTCATTGGTTGTTTCGAATTTACAAAGAAATAGGTGATTAAGAGACTGTGTTACTTCGTTCTACTTTGATTAACGTCAAAAAGGAGAAACCCATGACTATCGCGTCCAAAACCATGCGTACATCTCACACAAGTCATCATTTAGGGAGACATTCTTATTGTTTCATTAGTTCTCTCGAATTATCAAAATATAGGTGATTATGAGTCCTATTACTTCGTTCTAGTTGAAATTAGCATCGAAAGGAGCAATCACATCACTATCACGTCCAAAACGATGCGTAGATCTCACACAAGTTTTCATTTAGGGAGACCTTCATATTGTTTCATTGGTTGTTTTGAATTTACAAAGAAAGAGGCGATTAAGAGTTGTATTACTTCGGTCTAGTTTGATTAGCGTTAAAAGGAGAAACCCATGACTATCGCGTCCAAAACCATGCGTACATCTCACACAAGTCTTCATTTAGGGAGACCTTTTTATTGTTTCATTGGTTCTTTAAAATTATCAAAGAAAGAGGTGATTAGGAGTCCTATTAATTCGTTCTAATTTGATTAGCATCAAAAGGACCAAATCATTGACTATCGCGTTAAAAACGATGCGTACATCTCACACAAGTCTTGATTTAGGGAGACCTTCTTATTGTTTCATTGGTTCTCTCAAATTGTCAAAGAAATAGGTGATTATGAGTCCTATGACTTCGTTCTAGTTTGATTAGCATCAAAAGGAGCAATCCAATCACTAGTGCATTCAAAACGATCCGTACATCTCACACAAGTCTTCATTTAGGGAGACATTCTTATTGTTTGATTAGTTCTCTCAAATTGTCAAAATATAGGTGATTATGAGTCCTATTACTTTATTCTAGTTGAAATTAGCATAAAAAGGAGCAATCCCATCACTATCGCGTCCAAAACGATGCGTAGATCTCACACAAGTCTTCATTTAGGGAGACCTTCATAGTGTTTCATTAGTTGTTTTGAATTTACACAGAAAGAGGTGATTAGGAGTTGTATTACTTCGTTCAACTTTGATTAGCGTCAAAAGTAGAAACCCATGACTATCGCGTTCAAAATCATGTGTACATCTCACACAAGTCTTCATTTATGGAGACCTTCTAATTGTTTCATTGGTTCTCTAAAATTGTCAAAGAAAGAGGTGATTAGGAGTCCTATTAATTCGTTCTAATTTAATTAGCATCAAAACGACCAAATCAATGACTATCGCGTTAAGAACGATGCGTACATCTTACACAAGTCTTGATTTAGGGAGACCTTCTTATTGTTTCATTGGTTCTCTCAAATTGTCAAAGAAAGAGGTGATTATGAGTCCTATGACTTCGTTCTAGCTTGATAAGCATCAAAAGGAGCAATCCAATCACTAGTGCATTCAAAACGATCCGTACATCTCACACAAGTCTTCATTTAGACAGACCTTCTTATTGTTTGATTATTTCTCTCAGATTGTTAAAATATACCTGATTATGAGTCCTATTACTTCATTCTACTAGAAATTAGCATCAAAAGGAGCAATCCCATCACTATCGCGTCCAAAACGATGCGTAGATCTCACACAAGTCTTCATTTAGGGAAACCTTCATATTGTTTCATTGGTTGTTTCGAATTTACAAAGAAAAAGGTGATTAAGTGATTGTGTTACTTCATTCTAGTTTGATTAGCGTTAAAAAGGAGAAACCAATGACTATAGGGTCCAAAATCATGCGTACATCTCACACAAGTCATCATTTAGGGAGACATTCTTATTGTTTCATTAGTTCTCTCAAATTATCAAAATATAGGTGATTATGAGTCCTATTACTTCGTTCTAGTTGAAATTAGCATCGAAAGGAGCAATCACATCACTATCGCGTCCAAAACGATGAGTAGATCTCACACAAGTTTTCATTTAGGGAGACCTTCATATTGTTTCATTGGTTGTTTTGAATTTACAAAGAAAGAGGCGATTAAGAGTTGTATTACTTCAGTCTAGTTTGATTAGCGTTAAAAGGAGAAACCCATGACTATCGCGTCCAAAACCATGCGTACATCTCACACAAGTCTTCATTTAGGGAGACCTTCTTATTGTTTCATTGGTTCTTTAAAATTGTCAAAGAAAGAGGTGATTAGGAGTCCTATTAATTCGTTCTAATTTGATTAGCATCAAAAGGACCAAATCATTGACTATCGCGTTAAAAACGATGCGTACATCTCACACAAGTCTTGATTTAGGGAGACCTTCTTATTGTTTCATTGGTTCTCTCAAATTGTCAAAGAAATAGGTGATTATGAGTCCTATGACTTCGTTCTAGTTTGATTAGCATCAAAAGGAGCAATCCAATCACTAGTGCATTCAAAACGATCCGTACATCTCACACAAGTCTTCATTTAGGGAGACATTCTTATTGTTTGATTAGTTCTCTCAAATTGTTAAAATATAGGTGATTATGAGTCCTATTACTACATTCTAGTTGAAATTAGCATAAAAAGAAGCAATCCCATCACTATCGCGTCCAAAACGATGCGTAGATCTCACACAAGTCTTCATTTAGGGAGACCTTCATAGTGTTTCATTAGTTGTTTCGAATTTACAAAGAAAGAGGTGATTAGGAGTTGTCTTACTTCGTTCAACTTTGATTAGCGTCAAAAGAAGAAACCCATGACTATCGCGTTCAAAATCATGTGTACATCTCACACAAGTCTTCATTTATGGAGACCTTCTAATTGTTTCATTGGTTCTCTAAAATTGTCAAAGAAAGAGGTGATTAGGAGTCCTATTAATTCGTTCTAATTTAATTAGCATCAAAACGACCAAATCAATGACTATCGCATTAAAAACGATGCGTTCATCTCACACAAGTCTTGATTTAGGGAGACCTTTTTATTGTTTCATTGGTTCTCTCAAATTGTCAAAGAAAGAGGTGATTATGAGTCCTATGACTTCGTTCTAGCTTGATAAGCATCAAAAGGAGCAATCCAATCACTAGTGCATTCAAAACGATCCGTACATCTCACACAAGTCTTCATTTAGACAGACCTTCTTATTGTTTGATTATTTCTCTCAGATTGTTAAAATATACCTGATTATGAGTCCTATTACTTCAGTCTAGTAGAAATTAGCATCAAAAGGAGCAATCCCATCACTATCGCGTCCAAAACGATGCGTAGATCTCACACAAGTCTTCATTTAGGGAAACCTTCATATTGTTTCATTGGTTGTTTCGAATTTACAAAGAAAGAGGTGATTAAGTGACTGTGTTACTTCGTTCTAGTTTGATTAGCGTTAAAAAGGAGAAACCTATGACTATAGGGTCCAAAATCATGCGTTCATCTCACACAAGTCTTCATTTAGGGAGACCTTCTTATTGTTTCATTAGTTCTCTTAAATTGTAAAAATATAGGTGATTATGAGTCCTATTAATTCGTTCTAGTTGAAATTAGCATCAAAAGGAGCAATCGCATCAGTATCGCGTCCAAAACGATGCGTAGATCTCACACAAGTCCTCATTTAGGGAGACCTTCATATTGTTTCATTGGTTGTTTCGAATTTACAAAGAAAGAGGTGATTAAGAGTTATATTACTTCATTCTAGTTTTATTAGCGTCAAAAGTAGAAACCCATGACTATCGCGTTCAAAATCATGCATACATCTCACACAAGTCTTCATTTAGGGGGACCTTCTTATTGTATCATTGGTTCTCTAAAATTTTCAAAGAAAGAGGTGATTTGGAGTCCTATTAATTCGTACTATTTTGATTAGCATCAAAACGACCAAATCAATGACTATCGCGTTAAAAACGTTGCGTACATCTCACACAAGTCTTCATTTAGAGAGACCTTCTTATTGTTTCATTGGTTCTCTCAAATTATCAAAGAAAAAAGTGATTAGGAGTCCTATTAATTAATTATAATTTGATTAACATCAAAAGGACCAAATCAATGACTATCGCGTTAAAAACGATGCGTATATCTCAAACAAGTCTTGATTTAGGGAGTCCTTCTTATTATTTCATTGGTTCTCTCAAATTGTCAAAGAAAGAGGTGATTAGCATCAAAATGAGCAATCCTGTCTCTAGTGCATTCAAAACGATCCGTACAGCCCACACAAGTCTTCATTTAGGGAGACCTTCTTATTGTTTGATTAGTTCTCTCAAATTGTCAAAATATACATTATGAGTCCTATTACTTCATTCTAGTTGAAATTAGTATCAAAAGGAGTAATCCCATCACTATCGCGTCCAAAACGATGCGTAGATCTCACACAAGTCTTCATTTAGGAAGACCTTCATATTGTTTAATTGGTTGTTTCAAATTTACAAAGAAAGAGGTGATTTAGAGACTGTGTTACTTCGTTCTAGTAAGATTAGCGTCCAAAACCATGCGTAGATCACACACAAGTCTTCATTTAGAGAGACCTTCATATTGTATCAGTGGTTGTTTCAAATTTATAAAGAAAGATGTGATTAAGAGTTGTATTACTTTGTTCTAGTTTGATTATCGTCAAAAGGAGAAACCCATGACTATCGCATCCAAAACCATACGTACATCTCACACAAGTCTTCATTTAGGGAGACCTTCTTATTGTTTCATTGGTTCTTTAAAATTGTCAAAATGTAGGTGATTATGAGTCCTATTACTTTGTCCTAGTTGAAATTAGCATCAAAAGGACCAAATCATTGACTATCGCGTTAAAAACGATGCGTACATCTCACACAAGTCTTGATTTAGGGAGACCTTCTTATTGTTTCATTGGTTCTCTCAAATTGTCAAAGAAATAGGTGATTATGAGTTCTATGACTTCGTTCTAGTTTGATTAGCATCAAAAGGAGCAATCCAATCTCTAGTACATTCAAAACGATCCGTACATCTCACACAAGTCTTCATTTAGGGAGATATTCTTATTGTTTGATTAGTTCTCTCAAATTGTTAAAATATAGGTGATTATGAGTCCTATTACTTCATTCTAGTTGAAATTAGCATAAAAAGGAGCAATCCCATCACTATCGCGTCCAAAATGATGCGTAGATCCCACACAAGTCTTCATTTAGGGAGACCTTCATATTGTTTCTTTAGTTGTTTCGAATTTACAAAGAAAGAGGTGATTAAGAGTTGTATTACTTCGTTCTACTTTGATTAGCGTCAAAAGTAGAAACCCATGACTATCGCGTTCAAAATCTTGCGTACATCTCACACAAGTCTTCATTTAGGGAGACCTTCTTAATGTTTCATTGGTTCTCTAAAATTGTCAAACAAAGAGGTGATTAGGAGTCCTATTAATTCGTTCTAATTTGATTAGCATCAAAACGACCAAATCAATGACTATCGCATTAAAAATGATGCGTACATCTCACACAAGTCTTGATTTAGGGAGACCTTCTTATTGTTTCATTGGTTCTCTCAAATTGTCAAAGAAAGAGGTGATTATGAGTCCTATGACTTCGTTCTAGCTTGATAAGCATCAAAAGGAGTAATCCAATCAATAGTGCATTTAAAACGATCCGTACATCTCACACAAGTCTTCATTTAGAGAGACCTTCTTATGGTTTGATTAGTTCTCTCAGATTGTTAAAATATACCTGATTATGAGTCCTATTACTTCATTCTTGTAGAAATTAGCATCAAAAGGAGCAATCCCATCACTATCGCGTCCAAAATGATGCGTAGATCTCACACAAGTCTTCATTTAGGGAGACCTTCATATTGTTTCATTAGTTGTTTTGAATTTACAAAGAAAGAGGTGATTAAGAGTTGTATTACTTCGTTCTAATGTGATTAGCTTCAAAAGTGGAAACCCATGACTATCGCGTTCAAAATCATGCATACATCTCACACAAGTCTTCATTTAGGGAGACCTTCTTATTGTTTCATTGGTTCTCTCAAATTGTCAAAGAAAGACGTGATTATGAGTCCTTTGACTTCGTTCTAGTTTGATTGGCATCAAAAGGAGCAATCCAACCATTAGTTCATTCAAAACGATCCGTACATCTCACATAAGTCTTCATTTAGGGAGACCTTCTTATTTTTTGATTAATTCTCTCAAATTGTTAAAATATAGGTGATTATGAGTCATATTACTTCATTCTAGTTTGACTAGCTTCAAAAGGAGCAATCCCATCACTATCGCGTCCAAAACGATGCGTAGATCTCACACAAGTCTTCTTTTAGGGAGACCTTCATACTGTTTCATTGGTTGTTTCGAATTTACAAAGAAAGAGGTGATTAAGAGACTGTGTTACTTCATTCTAGTTAGATTAACATTAAAAAAGAGAAACCCATGACTATCGCGTCCAAAACCATGCGTACATCTCACACAAGTCTTCATTTAAGAAGACATTCTTATTCTTTCATTAGTTCTCTCAAATTGTCAAAATATAGGTGATTATGAGTCCTATTACTTCGTTCTAGTTGAAATTAGCATCAAAAGGAGCAATCACATCCCTATCGCGTCCAAAACGATGTGTAGATCTCACACAAGTCTTCATTTAGGAAGACCTTCATATTGTTTCATTGGTTGTTTTGAATTTACAAAGAAAGAGGTGATTAAGAGTTATATTGCTTCGTTCTAGTTTGATTAGCGTTAAAAGGAGAAACCCATGACTATCGCGTCCAAAACCATGCGTACATCTCACACAAGTCTTCATTTAGGGAGACCTTCTTATTGTTTCATTGGTTCTTAAAAATTGCCAAAGAAAGAGATGATTAGGAGTCTTATTAATTCGTTCTAATTTGATTAGCATCAAAAGTACCAAATCAATGACTATCGCGATAAAAACGATGCGTACATCTCACACAAGTCTTGATTTAGGGAGACCTTCTTATTGTTTCATTGGTTCTCTAAAATTGTCAAAGAAAGAGGTGATTAGTAGTCCTATTAATTCGTTCTAATTTGATTAGCATCAAAAGGACCAACTCAATGACTATCGAGTTAAAAAAGATGCGTACATCTCACACAAGTCTTGATTTAGGGAGACCTTCTTATTGTTTCATTGGTTCTCTCAAATTGTCAAAGAAAGAGGTGATTAAGAGACTTTGTTACTTCGTTCTAGTTTGATTAGCATCAAAAGAAGCAATCCTATCATTAGTGTATTCAAAACGATCCGTACATCTCACACAAGTCTTCATTTAGGGAGACCTTCTTTTTTTTTGATTAGTTCTCTCAAATTATTAAAATATAGGTGATTATGAGTCCTATTACTTCATTCTAGTTTGATTAGCATCAAAAGGAGCAATCCCATCACTATCGCGTCCAAAACGATGCGTAGATCTCACACAAGTCTTTTTTTAGGGAGACCTTCATATTGTTTCATTGGTTGTTTCAAATTTACAAAGAAAGAGGTGATTAAGAGAATGTGTTACTTCATTCTAGTTTAATTAACGTCAAAAAAGAGAAACCCATGACTATCGCGTCCAAAACCATGCGTACATCTCACACAAGTCTTCATTTAGAGAGACATTCTTATTCTTTCATTAGTTCTCTCAAATTGTCAAAATATAGGTGATTATGAGTCCTACTACTTCCTTCTAGTTGAAATTAGCATCAAAAGGAGCAATCACATCACTATCGCGTCCAAAACGATGCGTAGAACTCACACAAGTCTTCATTTAGGGAGACCTTCAGATTGTTTAATTGGTTGTTTGGAATTTACATAGAAAGAGGTGATTAAGAGTTGTATTACTTCGTTCTAGTTTGATTAACGCAAGTCTTCATTTAGGGAGACCTTCATATTGTTTCATTGGTTGTTTTGAATTTACAAAGAAAGAGGTGATTAAGAGTTATATTGCTTCGTTCTAGTTTGATTAGCGTTAAAAGGAGAAACTCATGACTATCGCGTCCAAAACCATGCGTACATCTCGCACAAGTCTTCATTTAGGAAGACCTTCTTATTGTTTCATTGGTTCTCTAAAATTGTCAAAGAAAGAGATGATTAGGAGTCCTATTAATTCGTTCTAATTTGATTAGCATCAAAAGGACCAAATCAATGACTATCGCGTTAAAAACGATGCGTACATCTCACACAAGTCTTGATTTAGGGAGACCTTCTTATTGTTTCATTGGTTCTCTAAAATTATCAAAGAAAGAGGTGATTAGTAGTCCTATTAATTCGTTCTAATTTTATTAGCATCAAAAGGACCAAATCAATCACCATCGCGTTAAAAACGATGCGTACATCTCACACAAGTCTTGATTTAGGGAGACCTTCTTATTGTTTCATTGGTTCTCTCAAATTGTCAAAGAAAGATGTGATTATAAGTCCTATGACTTCGTTCTAGTTTGATTAGCATCAAAAGGAGCAATCCTATCACTAGTGCATTCAAAACGATCCATACATCTCACACAAGTCTTCTTAGGGAGACCTTCTTATTTTTTGATTAGTTCTCTCAAATTGTTAAAATATATGTGATTTTGAGTCCTATTACTTCATTCTAGTTGAAATTAGCATCAATAGGAGCAATCCCATCACTATCATGTACAAAACGATGCGTAGATCTCACACAAGTCTTATTTTTAGGGAGACCTTCATATTGTTTCATTGGTTGTTTCGAATTTACAAAGAAGGAGGTGATTAAGAGACTGTGCTACTTCGTTCTAGTATGATTAACGTCAAAAAAGAGAAACCCATGACCATCGAGTCCAAAACCATGCGTACATCTCACACAAGTCTTTGTTTAGGGAGACATTCTTATTGTTTCATTAGTTCTCTTAAATTGTCAAAATATAGGTGATTATGAGTCCTATTACTTCGTTCTAGTTGAAATTAGCATCAAAAGGAGCAATCACATCACTATCGCGTCCAAAACGATGCGTAGATCTCACACAAGTTTTCATTTAGGGAGACCTTCATATTGTTTCATTGGTTGTTTTGAATTTACAAAGAAAGAGGTGATTAAGAGTTGTATTGCTTCGTTCTAGTTTGATCAGCATTAAAAGGAGAAACCCATGACTATCGCGTCCAAAACCATGCGTACATCTCACACAAGTCTTCATTTTGGGAGACCTTCTTATTATTTCATTGGTTCTCTAAAATTGTCAAAGAAGTGATTAGCAGTCCTATTAATTCGTTCTAATTTGATTAGCATCAAAAGGACCAAATCAATGACTATCGCATTAAAAACGATGCGTACGTCTCACACAAGTCTTTATTTTTGGAGACCTTCTTATTGTTTCATTGGTTCTCTCAAATTGTCAAAGAAATAGGTGATTCTGAGTCATATGACTTCGTTCTAGTTTGATTAGCATCAAAAGGAGCAATCCAATCACTAGTGCATTCAAAATGATCCGTACATCTCACACAAGTCTTCATTTATGGAGACATTTTTATTGTTTGATTAGTTCTCTCAAATTGTAAAAATACAGGTGATTATGAGTCCTATTAATTCATTCTAGTTGAAATTAGCATCAATAGGAGCAATCCAATCACTATCGCATCCAAAACGATGCGTAGATCTCACACAAGTCTTCATTTAGGGAAACCTTCATATTGTTTCATTGGGTTGTTTCGAATTTACAAAGAAAGAGTTGATTAAGAGACTGTGTTACTTCGTTCTAGTTTGATTAGCATTAAAAAGGAGAAACCAATGACTATAGCGTCCAAAATAAATTTCTGTCTTATGCGGGGAGACTTCTCTTGATTAAGTCTATCGTCTTTTCTATTCAATCTTACTGGTCCTCCTTCTTCATTCTGCCGGCGGCGTTGTTAAAGGCCCTTAAGTCTATTATGTGTCGCTTTCTCTGGAAGGGTCCATCTTTACTCAAGTACGATGCTAAAGTTGCTTGGGATAAAATTAACTTACCTTATTTGGAAGGGGGCCTTGCCATTAAACGCCTTGAGGATTGGAATAGAGCGATGATTGGAGAGTTGTCAATCCCTCTCTTTCTTCCCTTTGGGCTTCTTGGATCCGATCTAATTTGAAGACTAAAAGGTTTTGGTGTATGCCTATTCCATGTGATAGTTCATGGATTTGGAGGAAGGTTCTCCAGCTTAGATCTATTACTGCTAGCCACATCAAATTTTGAATTGGCAATGGTGCTGATACTAGCCTGTGGTTTGATCCTTGGCTTGGTGGAACTCCTCTTGTAAGTTCTGCCCATTCTTCTCTGGTTATTAACTCTGGCCTTGGTCCTACTGCTTCTGTGAGTAGTATCATAAGAAACTCTACTTGGGCTCTCCCATCTTCCAATCACCATGATTTTATCAAGTTCAGAGATGGGTTTGATATTAATAGGCACTGTGACTCTACCTCGCTGGATCAGATTTTTTGGGATGACACCATAGCTAGTGAAGTTAAAGCTGTTACGATATGGAACTCGATCAGGAAAGTTGGTACTGAGGTTCCTTGGGCAAAGATTGTGTGGCATAAACTTATTACTCCTCGGTTCTCTTTCATTTTATGGTTGGCTTTTCAAAAAGGGCTTCGTACGTCTGATAGGCTTGCTCAGTTTGGTATTCAAGTTAATCCTACTTGTGTCTTATGTCATAGGGACTTAGAATCCTTCGACACCTCTTCTTTCATTGTGATTTCTCCTTTAGGGTTATTGCTCCCATTATGAGAAGATGTGGGTGGAAAGGTAGGGGTAGGAACTGGGGTTCCCTGGCTGATTATCTCATCCATTTCTATAGGCCTAGTTTCCACAATAGTCTTATCCATCTCGGGTTTGCTGCTATGGTATATAGTTTATGGACCGAGAGAAACGCTCGAATTTTCTCAAGGAAAGAAACGCCCTCCCATTCTATTGTTCATAACATTATGCTCACCATTAAGTGTAATCTCCATAGTAGCCTTAAATTTCAGCGGGTTAAGGATAAGCCTTGCTTTAGGCACCTTGCGTTATGATGGTTGGTTTTTGCGGCTTTAATTGCTTCGCTTTAAGGTGCTGGTCTTGATGGCTTCTGTTGGGTTCAGATTTCTGGCTTTGCTTGCTTCAGCTGGGTTTGTGTTTTTTTTGCTGGATCTGACAGGTTTTGGGTCGCTCCGGCTGTTGGGGGCCTAGTTTTCACTTTGGTCTTATCCATCTCGGGTTTGCTCATAGTAGTCTTAAATTCCAGTGGGTTAAGGATAAGCTTTGTTTTAGGCACCTTGCTTTATGATGGTTGGTTAATGAGGCTTTCTGTGCTAAGCTTTAAGGTGCTGGTTTTGATGGCTATGGAGAGCGGGTGGTTTCTTGGTCTTATAGGGTTGGGCCTTCCCCATTTCTTGGGCTTTTTCTGTTTTGGTCTGGGTTATTTCTGCTTAGGACATCGGACTTTGAAGGCATTCATTCGTGTCTGCAGGCAGGGATTGGGGTGACCAGCTGTTGGTTTGGGTTCTTTAGCTTCGGATATGGTTGGGTATCCTGTTCGATGCAGGTTCTGGCTAGGTGGGCTTCTGCAATTTTTGGGTTTTATGTTACTGTTTGATTTTGGTCTGCTCTTTTATGCTGCTTGGTTTATGGGCTGTTGATATTGCTGGAAAGATGTTAGACTTCTTGTATGCCATTACTGGTTTGATTCCTACTGCTTGTGTTCTGGTTGGTACGGCTGCATGGGACGCTGCTGGTCTGTCCTCATGCTGCTTCTTCTACTATTGTCGGGCTGCTGTGGGTTGCTGAGTTTGGTGCTTCGGCCTGCTTCTTTTGGATTGGCCAATGGGCTGCATTCTATGTTCAGAAGGCCTCCTTATTGTCTGCTATATTTTTTGCTCGTTTGTTGTTGCTGGCTTTCTGGTTGAGCTCTTCTTGGGTTGGTGCTTCATGGTTCAGTTGGGGTTGGAGGGCTAGTTCTACTCTCCTTGGTTTGGATTAGGTGCAGCCATTTGTGAATGGGGTAGGAGGGATGGATGTTTGGCAGCTTATTAGGTTGTCTTGGCAATCTGTCTTGGTCTCCTCGCAATCTATTCTTCTGGAGTTTGCTTTATGGTTTATATTTGTCTTGTCTTAGCATTTTGCCATGTTTGTTGGGCGTATGCATTGTATTCACTTTATGTCTTAACATCACAGGGCATGTCCTATGATGTTCTCGCTTTCTGATTGGGTTTCTCACATGAGGCCTTGTATTCCTCCCTTCATTTTTTAATTCAGTCTAAACTTAGCAAAAATAAATAAAAAATTATGCGTACATCTCACACAAGTCTTCATTTAGAGAGACCTTCTTATTGTTTCATTAGTTCTCTTAAATTGTCAAAATATAGGTGATTATAAGTCCTATTACTTCGTTCTAGTTAAAATTAGCATCAAAAGGAGCAATCACATCAGTATCGCTTCCAAAACGATGCGTAGATCTCACACAAGTCTTCATTTAGGGAGACCTTTATATTGTTTCATTGGTTGTATCGAATTTGCAAAGAAAGAGGTGATTAAGAGTTGTATTAATTCTTTCTAGTTTGATTAGCGTCAAAAGTAGAAACCCATGACTATCGCGTTCAAAATCATTCGTACATCTCACACAAGTCTTCATTTAGGGAGACCTTCTTAGTGTTTCATTGGTTGTCTAAAATTATCAAAGAAAGAGGTGATTAGAAGTCCAATTAATTCGTTCTAATTTGATTAGCATAAAAACGACCAAATCAATGACTATCGCGTTAAAAACGATGCGTACATCTCACACAAGTCTTGATTTAGGGAGACCTTCTTATTGTTTCATTGGTTCTCTCAAATTGTCAAAGAAAGAGGTGATTAGGAGTCCTATTCATTCATTATAATTTGATTAGCATCAAAAGGACCAAATCAATGACTATCGCGTTAAAACCGATGCGTACATCTCACACAAGTCTTGATTTAGGGAGACCTTCTTATTGTTTCATTGGTTCTCTCAAATTGTCAAAGAAAGAGGTGATTATGAGTCCTATGACTTTGTTCTAGTTTGATTAGCATCAAAATGAGCAATCCTATAACTAGTGAATTCAAAACGATCCATACATCTCACACAAGTCTTCATTTAGGAAGACCTTTTTATTGTTTGATTAGTTCTCTCAAATTATCAAAATATACATTATGAGTCCTATTACTTCATTCTAGTTGAAATTAGCATCAAAAGGAGCAATCCCATCGCTATCGCGTCCAAAACGATGCGTAGAGCTCACACAAGTCTTCATTTAGGAAGACCTTCATATTGTTTCATTGGTTGTTTTAAATTTACAAGAAAGAGGTGATTTAGAGACTGTGTTACTTCGTTCTAGTAAGATTAGCGTCCAAAACATTGCGTAGATCTCACACAAGTCTTCATTTAGAGAGACCTTCATATTGTTTCATTGGTTGTTTTGAATTTACAAAGAAAGATGTGATTAAGAGTTGTATTACTTTGTTCTAGTTTGATTATCGTCAAAAGGAGAAACCCATGACTATCGCATCCAAAACTATGTGTATATCTCACACAAGTCTTCATTTAGGGAGACCTTCTTATTGTTTCATTGGTTCTCTAAAATTGTCAAAATGTAGGTGATTATGAGTCCTATTACTTTGTTCATGTTGAAATTAGCATCAAAAGGAGCAATCCCATCACTATCGCATCCAAAACGATGCGTAGATCTCACACAAGTCTTCATTTAGGGAGACCTTCATATTTTTTCATTGGTTGTTTCGAATTTACAAAGAAAGAGGTGATTAAGAGACTGTGTTAATTCGTTCTAGTTTGATTAGCTTTAAAAAGGAGAAACCCATGACTATCGCGTCCAAAACCATACGTACATCTCACACAAGTCTTTGTTTAGGGAGACCTACTTATTGTTTCATTAGTTCTCTTAAATTGTCAAAATATAGGTGATTATGAGTCCTATTACTTCGTTCTAGTTGAAATTAGCATCAAAAGGAGCAATCACAACACTATCGCGTCCAAAACATTGCGTAGATCTCACACAAGTCTTCATTTAGGGAGACCTTCATATTGTTTCATTGGTTGTTTCGAATTTACAAAGAAAGAGGTGATTAAGAGTTGTATTACTTCGTTATAGTTTGATTAGCGTTAAAAGGAGAAACCCATAACTATCGCGTCCAAAACCATGCGTACATCTCACACAAGTCTTCATTTAGAGAGACATTCTTATTGTTTCACTAGTTCTCTCAAATTGTCAAAATATAGGTAATTACGAGTTCTATTACTTCGTTCTAGTTGAAATTAGCATCAAAAGGAGCAATCACATCACTATCGCGTCCAAAACGATGCGTAGATCTCACACAAGTCTTCATTTAGGGAGACCTTCATATTGTTTCATTGGTTATTTCAAATTTACAAAGAAAGAGGTGATTAAGAGACCGTGTTACTTCGTTCTAGTTTTATTAGCGTTAAAAAGGAGAAACCCATGACTATCGCGTCCAAAACCATGCGTACATCTTACGCAAGTCTTCATTTAGGGAGACATTCTTATTGTTTCATTAGTTCTCTTAAATTGTCAAAATATAGGTGATTATGAGTACTATTACTTCGTTCTAATTTGATTAGCATCAAAAGGACCAAATCAATGACTATCGAGTTGAAAACGATGCGTACATCTCACACAAGTCTTGATTTAGGGAGACCTTCTTATTGTTTCATTGGTTCTCTAAAATTGTCAAAGAAAGAGGTGATTAGTAATCCTATTAATTCGTTCTAATTTGATTAGCATCAAAAGGACCAAATCAATGACCATCGCGTTAAAAATGATGCGTACATCTCACACAAGTTTTGATTTAAGGAGACCTTCTTATTGTTTCATTGGTTCTCTCAAATTGTCAAAAAAAGATGTGATTATGAATCCTATGACTTCGTTCTAGTTTGATTAGCATCAAAAGGAGCAATCCTATCACTAGTGCATTCAAAACGATCCGTGCATCTCACACAAGTCTTCTTAGGGGGACCTTCTTATTATTTGATTAGTTCTCTCAAATTGTTAAAATATAGGTGATTTTGAGTACTATTACTTCATTCTAGTTGAAATTAGCATCAAAAGGAGCAATCCCATCACCATCGCGTCCAAAACGATGCGTAGATCTCACACAAGTCTTCTTTTAGGGAGACCTTCATATTGTTTCATTGGTTGTTTCGAATTTACAAAGAAAGAGGTGATTAAGAGACTGTGTTACTTCGTTCTAGTTTGATTAACGTCAAAAAAGATAAATCCATGACTATCGCGTCCAAAACCATGCGTACATCTTACACAAGTCTTCATTTAGGGAGACATTCTTATTGTTTCATTAGTTCTCTTAAATTGTCAAAATATAGGTGATTATGAGTCCTATTACTTCGTTCTAATTTGATTAGCATCAAAAGGAGCAAATCAATGACTATCGAGTTGAAAACGATGCGTACATCTCACACAAGTCTTGATTTAGGGAGACCTTCTTATTGTTTCATTGGTTCTCTAAAATTGTCAAAGAAAGAGGTGATTAGTAATCCTATTAATTCGTTCTAATTTGATTAGCACCAAAAGGACCAAATCAATGACCATCGCGTTAAAAACGATGCGTACATCTCACACAAGTTTTGATTTAAGGAGACCTTCTTATTGTTTCATTGGTTCTCTCAAATTGTCAAAAAAAGATGTGATTATGAATCCTATGACTTCGTTCTAGTTTGATTAGCATCAAAAGGAGCAATCCTATCACTAGTGCATTCAAAACGATCCGTACATCTCACACAAGTCTTCTTAGGGGGACCTTCTTATTATTTGATTAGTTCTCTCAAATTGTTAAAATATAGGTGATTTTGAGTCCTATTACTTCATTCTAGTTGAAATTAGCATCAAAAGGAGCAATCCCATCACCATCGCGTCCAAAACGATGCGTAGATCTCACACAAGTCTTCTTTTAGGGAGACCTTCATATTGTTTCATTGGTTGTTTCGAATTTACAAAGAAAGAGGTGATTAAGAGACTGTGTTACTTCGTTCTAGTTTGATTAACGTCAAAAAAGATAAATCCATGACTATCGCGTCCAAAACCATGCGTACATCTTACACAAGTCTTCATTTAGGGAGACATTCTTATTGTTTCATTAGTTCTCTTAAATTGTCAAAATATAGGTGATTATGAGTCCTATTACTTCGTTCTAATTTGATTAGCATCAAAAGGACCAAATCAATGACTATCGAGTTGAAAACGATGCGTACATCTCACACAAGTCTTGATTTAGGGAGACCTTCTTATTGTTTCATTGGTTCTCTAAAATTGTCAAAGAAAGAGGTGATTAGTAATCCTATTAATTCGTTCTAATTTGATTAGCATCAAAAGGACCAAATCAATGACCATCGCGTTAAAAACGATGCGTACATCTCACACAAGTTTTGATTTAAGGAGACCGTCTTATTGTTTCATTGGTTCTCTCAAATTGTCAAAAAAAGATGTGATTATGAATCCTATGACTTCGTTCTAGTTTGATTAGCATCAAAAGGAACAATCCTATCACTAGTGCATTCAAAACGATCCGTACATCTCACACAAGTCTTCTTAGGGGGACCTTCTTATTATTTGATTAGTTCTCTCAAATTGTTAAAATATAGGTGATTTTGAGTCCTATTACTTCATTCTAGTTGAAATTAGCATCAAAAGGAGCAATCCCATCACCATCGCGTCCAAAACGATGCGTAGATCTCACACATGTCTTCTTTTAGGGAGACCTTCATATTGTTTCATTGGTTGTTTCGAATTTACAAAGAAAGAGGTGATTAAGAGACTTTGTTACTTCGTTCTAGTTTGATTAGCATCAAAAGGAGCAATCCTATCATTAGTGCATTCAAAACGATCCGTACATCTCACACAAGTCTTCATTTCGGGAGACCTTCTTTTTTTTTGATTAGTTCTCTCAAATTATTAAAATATAGGTGATTATGAGTCCTATTACTTCATTCTAGTTTGATTAGCATCAAAAGGAGCAATCCCATCACTATCGCGTCCAAAACGATGCGTAGATCTCACACAAGTCTTTTTTTAGGGAGACCTTCATATTGTTTCATTGGTTGTTTCAAATTTACAAAGAAAGAGGTGATTAAGAGACTGTGTTACTTCATTCTAGTTTAATTAACGTCAAAAAAGAGAAACCCATGACTATCGCGTCCAAAACCATGCGTACATCTCACACAAGTCTTCATTTAGGGAGACATTCTTATTCTTTCATTAGTTCTCTCAAATTGTCAAAATATAGGTGATTATGAGTCCTACTACTTCGTTCTAGTTGAAATTAGCATCAAAAGGAGCAATCACATCACTATCGCGTCCAAAACGATGCGTAGATCTCACACAAATCTTCATTTAGGGAGACCTTCATATTGTTTCATTGGTTGTTTTGAATTTACAAAGAAAGAGGTGATTAAGAGTTATATTGCTTCGTTCTAGTTTGATTAGCGTTAAAAGGAGAAACCCATGACTATCGCGTCCAAAACCATGCGTACATCTCGCACAAGTCTTCATTTAGGAAGACCTTCTTATTGTTTCATTGGTTCTCTAAAATTGTCAAAGAAAGAGATGATTAGGAGTCCTATTAATTCGTTCTAATTTGATTAGCATCAAAAGGACCAAATCAATGACTATCGCGTTAAAAACGATGCGTACATCTCACACAAGTCTTGATTTAGGGAGACCTTCTTATTGTTTCATTGGTTCTCTAAAATTATCAAAGAAAGAGGTGATTAGTAGTCCTATTAATTCGTTCTAATTTTATTAGCATCAAAAGGACCAAATCAATCACCATCGCGTTAAAAACGATGCGTACATCTCACACAAGTCTTGATTTAGGGAGACCTTCTTATTGTTTCATTGGTTCTCTCAAATTGTCAAAGAAAGATGTGATTATAAGTCCTATGACTTCGTTCTAGTTTGATTAGCATCAAAAGGAGCAATCCTATCACTAGTGCATTCAAAACGATCCATACATCTCACACAAGTCTTCTTAGGGAGACCTTCTTATTGTTTGATTAGTTCTCTCAAATTGTTAAAATATATGTGATTTTGAGTTCTATTACTTCATTCTAGTTGAAATTAGCATCAAAAGGAGCAATCCCATCACTATCATGTACAAAACGATGCGTAGATCTCACACAAGTCTTATTTTTAGGGAGACCTTCATATTGTTTCATTGGTTGTTTCGAATTTACAAAGAAGGAGGTGATTAAGAGACTGTGTTACTTCGTTCTAGTATGATTAACGTCAAAAAAGAGAAACCCATGACCATCGAGTCCAAAACCATGCGTACATCTCACACAAGTCTTTATTTAGGGAGACATTCTTATTGTTTCATTAGTTCTCTTAAATTGTCAAAATATAGGTGATTATGAGTCCTATTACTTCGTTCTAGTTGAAATTAGCATCAAAAGGAGCAATCACATCACTATCGCGTCCAAAACGATGCGTAGATCTCACACAAGTTTTCATTTAGGGAGACCTTCATATTGTTTCATTGGTTGTTTTGAATTTACAAAGAAAGAGGTGATTAAGAGTTGTATTGCTTCGTTCTAGTTTGATCAGCATTAAAAGGAGAAACCCATGACTATCGCGTCCAAAACCATGCGTACATCTCACACAAGTCTTCATTTTGGGAGACCTTCTTATTATTTCATTGGTTCTCTAAAATTGTCAAAGAAGTGATTAGCAGTCCTATTAATTCGTTCTAATTTGATTAGCATCAAAAGGACCAAATCAATGACTATCGCATTAAAAACGATGCGTACGTCTCACACAAGTCTTTATTTTTGGAGACCTTCTTATTGTTTCATTGGTTCTCTCAAATTGTCAAAGAAATAGGTGATTCTGAGTCATATGACTTCGTTCTAGTTTGATTAGCATCAAAAGGAGCAATCCAATCACTAGTGCATTCAAAATGATCCGTACATCTCACACAAGTCTTCATTTATGGAGACATTTTTATTGTTTGATTAGTTCTCTCAAATTGTAAAAATACAGGTGATTATGAGTCCTATTAATTCATTCTAGTTGAAATTAGCATCAATAGGAGCAATCCAATCACTATCGCATCCAAAACGATGCGTAGATCTCACACAAGTCTTCATTTAGGGAAACCTTCATATTGTTTCATTGGGTTGTTTCGAATTTACAAAGAAAGAGTTGATTAAGAGACTGTGTTACTTCGTTCTAGTTTGATTAGCATTAAAAAGGAGAAACCAATGACTATAGCGTCCAAAATAAATTTCTGTCTTATGCGGGGAGACTTCTCTTGATTAAGTCTATCGTCTTTTCTATTCAATCTTACTGGTCCTCCTTCTTCATTCTGCCGGCGGCGTTGTTAAAGGCCCTTAAGTCTATTATGTGTCGCTTTCTCTGGAAGGGTCCATCTTTACTCAAGTACGATGCTAAAGTTGCTTGGGATAAAATTAACTTACCTTATTTGGAAGGGGGCCTTGCCATTAAACGCCTTGAGGATTGGAATAGAGCGATGATTGGAGAGTTGTCAATCCCTCTCTTTCTTCCCTTTGGGCTTCTTGGATCCGATCTAATTTGAAGACTAAAAGGTTTTGGTGTATGCCTATTCCATGTGATAGTTCATGGATTTGGAGGAAGGTTCTCCAGCTTAGATCTATTACTGCTAGCCACATCAAATTTTGAATTGGCAATGGTGCTGATACTAGCCTGTGGTTTGATCCTTGGCTTGGTGGAACTCCTCTTGTAAGTTCTGCCCATTCTTCTCTGGTTATTAACTCTGGCCTTGGTCCTACTGCTTCTGTGAGTAGTATCATAAGAAACTCTACTTGGGCTCTCCCATCTTCCAATCACCATGATTTTATCAAGTTCAGAGATGGGTTTGATATTAATAGGCACTGTGACTCTACCTCGCTGGATCAGATTTTTTGGGATGACACCATAGCTAGTGAAGTTAAAGCTGTTACGATATGGAACTCGATCAGGAAAGTTGGTACTGAGGTTCCTTGGGCAAAGATTGTGTGGCATAAACTTATTACTCCTCGGTTCTCTTTCATTTTATGGTTGGCTTTTCAAAAAGGGCTTCGTACGTCTGATAGGCTTGCTCAGTTTGGTATTCAAGTTAATCCTACTTGTGTCTTATGTCATAGGGACTTAGAATCCTTCGACACCTCTTCTTTCATTGTGATTTCTCCTTTAGGGTTATTGCTCCCATTATGAGAAGATGTGGGTGGAAAGGTAGGGGTAGGAACTGGGGTTCCCTGGCTGATTATCTCATCCATTTCTATAGGCCTAGTTTCCACAATAGTCTTATCCATCTCGGGTTTGCTGCTATGGTATATAGTTTATGGACCGAGAGAAACGCTCGAATTTTCTCAAGGAAAGAAACGCCCTCCCATTCTATTGTTCATAACATTATGCTCACCATTAAGTGTAATCTCCATAGTAGCCTTAAATTTCAGCGGGTTAAGGATAAGCCTTGCTTTAGGCACCTTGCGTTATGATGGTTGGTTTTTGCGGCTTTAATTGCTTCGCTTTAAGGTGCTGGTCTTGATGGCTTCTGTTGGGTTCAGATTTCTGGCTTTGCTTGCTTCAGCTGGGTTTGTGTTTTTTTTGCTGGATCTGACAGGTTTTGGGTCGCTCCGGCTGTTGGGGGCCTAGTTTTCACTTTGGTCTTATCCATCTCGGGTTTGCTCATAGTAGTCTTAAATTCCAGTGGGTTAAGGATAAGCTTTGTTTTAGGCACCTTGCTTTATGATGGTTGGTTAATGAGGCTTTCTGTGCTAAGCTTTAAGGTGCTGGTTTTGATGGCTATGGAGAGCGGGTGGTTTCTTGGTCTTATAGGGTTGGGCCTTCCCCATTTCTTGGGCTTTTTCTGTTTTGGTCTGGGTTATTTCTGCTTAGGACATCGGACTTTGAAGGCATTCATTCGTGTCTGCAGGCAGGGATTGGGGTGACCAGCTGTTGGTTTGGGTTCTTTAGCTTCGGATATGGTTGGGTATCCTGTTCGATGCAGGTTCTGGCTAGGTGGGCTTCTGCAATTTTTGGGTTTTATGTTACTGTTTGATTTTGGTCTGCTCTTTTATGCTGCTTGGTTTATGGGCTGTTGATATTGCTGGAAAGATGTTAGACTTCTTGTATGCCATTACTGGTTTGATTCCTACTGCTTGTGTTCTGGTTGGTACGGCTGCATGGGACGCTGCTGGTCTGTCCTCATGCTGCTTCTTCTACTATTGTCGGGCTGCTGTGGGTTGCTGAGTTTGGTGCTTCGGCCTGCTTCTTTTGGATTGGCCAATGGGCTGCATTCTATGTTCAGAAGGCCTCCTTATTGTCTGCTATATTTTTTGCTCGTTTGTTGTTGCTGGCTTTCTGGTTGAGCTCTTCTTGGGTTGGTGCTTCATGGTTCAGTTGGGGTTGGAGGGCTAGTTCTGCTCTCCTTGGTTTGGATTAGGTGCAGCCATTTGTGAATGGGGTAGGAGGGATGGATGTTTGGCAGCTTATTAGGTTGTCTTGGCAATCTGTCTTGGTCTCCTCGCAATCTATTCTTCTGGAGTTTGCTTTATGGTTTATATTTGTCTTGTCTTAGCATTTTGCCATGTTTGTTGGGCGTATGCATTGTATTCACTTTATGTCTTAACATCACAGGGCATGTCCTATGATGTTCTCGCTTTCTGATTGGGTTTCTCACATGAGGCCTTGTATTCCTCCCTTCATTTTTTAATTCAGTCTAAACTTAGCAAAAATAAATAAAAAATTATGCGTACATCTCACACAAGTCTTCATTTAGAGAGACCTTCTTATTGTTTCATTAGTTCTCTTAAATTGTCAAAATATAGGTGATTATAAGTCCTATTACTTCGTTCTAGTTAAAATTAGCATCAAAAGGAGCAATCACATCAGTATCGCTTCCAAAACGATGCGTAGATCTCACACAAGTCTTCATTTAGGGAGACCTTTATATTGTTTCATTGGTTGTATCGAATTTGCAAAGAAAGAGGTGATTAAGAGTTGTATTAATTCTTTCTAGTTTGATTAGCGTCAAAAGTAGAAACCCATGACTATCGCGTTCAAAATCATTCGTACATCTCACACAAGTCTTCATTTAGGGAGACCTTCTTAGTGTTTCATTGGTTGTCTAAAATTATCAAAGAAAGAGGTGATTAGAAGTCCAATTAATTCGTTCTAATTTGATTAGCATAAAAACGACCAAATCAATGACTATCGCGTTAAAAACGATGCGTACATCTCACACAAGTCTTGATTTAGGGAGACCTTCTTATTGTTTCATTGGTTCTCTCAAATTGTCAAAGAAAGAGGTGATTAGGAGTCCTATTCATTCATTATAATTTGATTAGCATCAAAAGGACCAAATCAATGACTATCGCGTTAAAACCGATGCGTACATCTCACACAAGTCTTGATTTAGGGAGACCTTCTTATTGTTTCATTGGTTCTCTCAAATTGTCAAAGAAAGAGGTGATTATGAGTCCTATGACTTCGTTCTAGTTTGATTAGCATCAAAATGAGCAATCCTATAACTAGTGAATTCAAAACGATCCATACATCTCACACAAGTCTTCATTTAGGAAGACCTTTTTATTGTTTGATTAGTTCTCTCAAATTATCAAAATATACATTATGAGTCCTATTACTTCATTCTAGTTGAAATTAGCATCAAAAGGAGCAATCACATCGCTATCGCGTCCAAAACGATGCGTAGAGCTCACACAAGTCTTCATTTAGGAAGACCTTCATATTGTTTCATTGGTTGTTTTAAATTTACAAGAAAGAGGTGATTTAGAGACTGTGTTACTTCGTTCTAGTAAGATTAGCGTCCAAAACATTGCGTAGATCTCACACAAGTCTTCATTTAGAGAGACCTTCATATTGTTTCATTGGTTGTTTTGAATTTACAAAGAAAGATGTGATTAAGAGTTGTATTACTTTGTTCTAGTTTGATTATCGTCAAAAGGAGAAACCCATGACTATCGCATCCAAAACTATGTGTATATCTCACACAAGTCTTCATTTAGGGAGACCTTCTTATTGTTTCATTGGTTCTCTAAAATTGTCAAAATGTAGGTGATTATGAGTCCTATTACTTTGTTCATGTTGAAATTAGCATCAAAAGGAGCAATCCCATCACTATCGCATCCAAAACGATGCGTAGATCTCACACAAGTCTTCATTTAGGGAGACCTTCATATTTTTTCATTGGTTGTTTCGAATTTACAAAGAAAGAGGTGATTAAGAGACTGTGTTAATTCGTTCTAGTTTGATTAGCTTTAAAAAGGAGAAACCCATGACTATCGCGTCCAAAACCATACGTACATCTCACACAAGTCTTTGTTTAGGGAGACCTACTTATTGTTTCATTAGTTCTCTTAAATTGTCAAAATATAGGTGATTATGAGTCCTATTACTTCGTTCTAGTTGAAATTAGCATCAAAAGGAGCAATCACAACACTATCGCGTCCAAAACGATGCGTAGATCTCACACAAGTCTTCATTTAGGGAGACCTTCATATTGTTTCATTGGTTGTTTCGAATTTACAAAGAAAGAGGTGATTAAGAGTTGTATTACTTCGTTATAGTTTGATTAGCGTTAAAAGGAGAAACCCATAACTATCGCGTCCAAAACCATGCGTACATCTCACACAAGTCTTCATTTAGAGAGACATTCTTATTGTTTCACTAGTTCTCTCAAATTGTCAAAATATAGGTAATTACGAGTTCTATTACTTCGTTCTAGTTGAAATTAGCATCAAAAGGAGCAATCACATCACTATCGCGTCCAAAACGATGCGTAGATCTCACACAAGTCTTCATTTAGGGAGACCTTCATATTGTTTCATTGGTTATTTCAAATTTACAAAGAAAGAGGTGATTAAGAGACCGTGTTACTTCGTTCTAGTTTTATTAGCGTTAAAAAGGAGAAACCCATGACTATCGCGTCCAAAACCATGCGTACATCTTACACAAGTCTTCATTTAGGGAGACATTCTTATTGTTTCATTAGTTCTCTTAAATTGTCAAAATATAGGTGATTATGAGTACTATTACTTCGTTCTAATTTGATTAGTATCAAAAGGACCAAATCAATGACTATCAAGTTGAAAACGATGCGTACATCTCACACAAGTCTTGATTTAGGGAGACCTTCTTATTGTTTCATTGGTTCTCTAAAATTGTCAAAGAAAGAGGTGATTAGTAATCCTATTAATTCGTTCTAATTTGATTAGCATCAAAAGGACCAAATCAATGACCATCGCGTTAAAAATGATGCGTACATCTCACACAAGTTTTGATTTAAGGAGACCTTCTTATTGTTTCATTGGTTCTCTCAAATTGTCAAAAAAAGATGTGATTATGAATCCTATGACTTCGTTCTAGTTTGATTAGCATCAAAAGGAGCAATCCTATCATTAGTGCATTCAAAACGATCCGTACATCTCACACAAGTCTTCTTAGGGGGACCTTCTTATTATTTGATTAGTTCTCTCAAATTGTTAAAATATAGGTGATTTTGAGTCCTATTATTTCATTCTATTGAAATTAGCATCAAAAGGAGCAATCCCATCACCATCGCATCCAAAACGATGCGTAGATCTCACACAAGTCTTCTTTTAGGGAGACCTTCATATTGTTTCATTGGTTGTTTCGAATTTACAAAGAAATAGGTGATTAAGAGACTTTGTTACTTCGTTCTAGTTTGATTAACGTCAAAAAAGATAAATCCATGACTATCGCGTCCAAAACCATGCGTACATCTTACACAAGTCTTCATTTAGGGAGACATTCTTATTGTTTCATTAGTTCTCTTAAATTGTCAAAATATAGGTGATTATGAGTCCTATTACTTCGTTCTAATTTGATTAGCATCAAAAGGACCAAATCAATGACTATCGAGTTGAAAACGATGCGTACATCTCACACAAGTCTTGATTTAGGGAGACCTTCTTATTGTTTCATTGGTTCTCTAAAATTGTCAAAGAAAGAGGTGATTAGTAATCCTATTAATTCGTTCTAATTTGATTAGCATCAAAAGGACCAAATCAATGACCATCGCGTTAAAAACGATGCGTACATCTCACACAAGTTTTGATTTTAAGGAGACCTTCTTATTGTTTCATTGGTTCTCTCAAATTGTCAAAAAAAGATGTGATTATGAATCCTATGACTTCGTTCTAGTTTGATTAGCATCAAAAGGAGCAATCCTATCACTAGTGCATTCAAAACGATCCGTGCATCTCACACAAGTCTTCTTAGGGGGACCTTCTTATTATTTGATTAGTTCTCTCAAATTGTTAAAATATAGGAGATTTTGAGTCCTATTACTTCATTCTAGTTGAAATTAGCATCAAAAGGAGCAATCCCATCACCATCGCGTCCAAAACGATGCGTAGATCTCACACAAGTCTTCTTTTAGGGAGACCTTCATATTGTTTCATTGGTTGTTTCGAATTTACAAAGAAAGAGGTGATTAAGAGACTGTGTTACTTCGTTCTAGTTTGATTAACGTCAAAAAAGATAAATCCATGACTATCGCGTCCAAAACCATGCGTACATCTTACACAAGTCTTCATTTAGGGAGACATTCTTATTGTTTCATTAGTTCTCTTAAATTGTCAAAATATAGGTGATTATGAGTCCTATTACTTCGTTCTAATTTGATTAGCATCAAAAGGACCAAATCAATGACTATCGAGTTGAAAACGATGCGTACATCTCACACAAGTCTTGATTTAGGGAGACCTTCTTATTGTTTCATTGGTTCTCTAAAATTGTCAAAGAAAGAGGTGATTAGTAATCCTATTAATTCGTTCTAATTTGATTAGCACCAAAAGGACCAAATCAATGACCATCGCGTTAAAAACGATGCGTACATCTCACACAAGTTTTGATTTAAGGAGACCTTCTTATTGTTTCATTGGTTCTCTCAAATTGTCAAAAAAAGATGTTATTATGAATCCTATGACTTCGTTCTAGTTTGATTAGCATCAAAAGGAGCAATCCTATCACTAGTGCATTCAAAACGATCCGTACATCTCACACAAGTCTTCTTAGGGGGACCTTCTTATTATTTGATTAGTTCTCTCAAATTGTTAAAATATAGGTGATTTTGAGTCCTATTACTTCATTCTAGTTGAAATTAGCATCAAAAGGAGCAATCCCATCACCATCGCGTCCAAAACGATGCGTAGATCTCACACAAGTCTTCTTTTAGGGAGACCTTCATATTGTTTCATTGGTTGTTTCGAATTTACAAAGAAAGAGGTGATTAAGAGACTGTGTTACTTCGTTCTAGTTTGATTAACGTCAAAAAAGATAAATCCATGACTATCGCGTCCAAAACCATGCGTACATCTTACACAAGTCTTCATTTAGGGAGACATTCTTATTGTTTCATTAGTTCTCTTAAATTGTCAAAATATAGGTGATTATGAGTCCTATTACTTCGTTCTAATTTGATTAGCATCAAAAGGACCAAATCAATGACTATCGAGTTGAAAACGATGCGTACATCTCACACAAGTCTTGATTTAGGGAGACCTTCTTATTGTTTCATTGGTTCTCTAAAATTGTCAAAGAAAGAGGTGATTAGTAATCCTATTAATTCGTTCTAATTTGATTAGCATCAAAAGGACCAAATCAATGACCATCGCGTTAAAAACGATGCGTACATCTCACACAAGTTTTGATTTAAGGAGACCGTCTTATTGTTTCATTGGTTCTCTCAAATTGTCAAAAAAAGATGTGATTATGAATCCTATGACTTCGTTCTAGTTTGATTAGCATCAAAAGGAACAATCCTATCACTAGTGCATTCAAAACGATCCGTACATCTCACACAAGTCTTCTTAGGGGGACCTTCTTATTATTTGATTAGTTCTCTCAAATTGTTAAAATATAGGTGATTTTGAGTCCTATTACTTCATTCTAGTTGAAATTAGCATCAAAAGGAGCAATCCCATCACCATCGCGTCCAAAACGATGCGTAGATCTCACACATGTCTTCTTTTAGGGAGACCTTCATATTGTTTCATTGGTTGTTTCGAATTTACAAAGAAAGAGGTGATTAAGAGACTTTGTTACTTCGTTCTAGTTTGATTAGCATCAAAAGGAGCAATCCTATCATTAGTGCATTCAAAACGATCCGTACATCTCACACAAGTCTTCATTTCGGGAGACCTTCTTTTTTTTTGATTAGTTCTCTCAAATTATTAAAATATAGGTGATTATGAGTCCTATTACTTCATTCTAGTTTGATTAGCATCAAAAGGAGCAATCCCATCACTATCGCGTCCAAAACGATGCGTAGATCTCACACAAGTCTTTTTTTAGGGAGACCTTCATATTGTTTCATTGGTTGTTTCAAATTTACAAAGAAAGAGGTGATTAAGAGACTGTGTTACTTCATTCTAGTTTAATTAACGTCAAAAAAGAGAAACCCATGACTATCGCGTCCAAAACCATGCGTACATCTCACACAAGTCTTCATTTAGGGAGACATTCTTATTCTTTCATTAGTTCTCTCAAATTGTCAAAATATAGGTGATTATGTGTCCTACTACTTCGTTCTAGTTGAAATTAGCATCAAAAGGAGCAATCACATCACTATCGCGTCCAAAACGATGCGTAGATCTCACACAAATCTTCATTTAGGGAGACCTTCATATTGTTTCATTGGTTGTTTTGAATTTACAAAGAAAGAGGTGATTAAGAGTTATATTGCTTCGTTCTAGTTTGATTAGCGTTAAAAGGAGAAACCCATGACTATCGCGTCCAAAACCATGCGTACATCTCGCACAAGTCTTCATTTAGGAAGACCTTCTTATTGCTTCATTGGTTCTCTAAAATTGTCAAAGAAAGAGATGATTAGGAGTCCTATTAATTCGTTCTAATTTGATTAGCATCAAAAGGACCAAATCAATGACTATCGCGTTAAAAACGATGCGTACATCTCACACAAGTCTTGATTTAGGGAGACCTTCTTATTGTTTCATTGGTTCTCTAAAATTATCAAAGAAAGAGGTGATTAGTAGTCCTATTAATTCGTTCTAATTTTATTAGCATCAAAAGGACCAAATCAATCACCATCGCGTTAAAAACGATGCGTACATCTCACACAAGTCTTGATTTAGGGAGACCTTCTTATTGTTTCATTGGTTCTCTCAAATTGTCAAAGAAAGATGTGATTATAAGTCCTATGACTTCGTTCTAGTTTGATTAGCATCAAAAGGAGCAATCCTATCACTAGTGCATTCAAAACGATCCATACATCTCACACAAGTCTTCTTAGGGAGACCTTCTTATTGTTTGATTAGTTCTCTCAAATTGTTAAAATATATGTGATTTTGAGTTCTATTACTTCATTCTAGTTGAAATTAGCATCAAAAGGAGCAATCCCATCACTATCATGTACAAAACGATGCGTAGATCTCACACAAGTCTTAATTTTAGGGAGACCTTCATATTGTTTCATTGGTTGTTTCGAATTTACAAAGAAGGAGGTGATTAAGAGACTGTGTTACTTCGTTCTAGTATGATTAACGTCAAAAAAGAGAAACCCATGACCATCGAGTCCAAAACCATGCGTACATCTCACACAAGTCTTTATTTAGGGAGACATTCTTATTGTTTCATTAGTTCTCTTAAATTGTCAAAATATAGGTGATTATGAGTCCTATTACTTCGTTCTAGTTGAAATTAGCATCAAAAGGAGCAATCACATCACTATCGCGTCCAAAACGATGCGTAGATCTCACACAAGTTTTCATTTAGGGAGACCTTCATATTGTTTCATTGGTTGTTTTGAATTTACAAAGAAAGAGGTGATTAAGAGTTGTATTGCTTCGTTCTAGTTTGATCAGCATTAAAAGGAGAAACCCATGACTATCGCGTCCAAAACCATGCGTACATCTCACACAAGTCTTCATTTTGGGAGATCTTCTTATTATTTCATTGGTTCTCTAAAATTGTCAAAGAAGTGATTAGCAGTCCTATTAATTCGTTCTAATTTGATTAGCATCAAAAGGACCAAATCAATGACTATCGCATTAAAAACGATGCGTACGTCTCACACAAGTCTTTATTTTGGAGACCTTCTTATTGTTTCATTGGTTCTCTCAAATTGTCAAAGAAATAGGTGATTCTGAGTCATATGACTTCGTTCTAGTTTGATTAGCATCAAAAGGAGCAATCCAATCACTAGTGCATTCAAAATGATCCGTACATCTCACACAAGTCTTCATTTATGGAGACATTTTTATTGTTTGATTAGTTCTCTCAAATTGTAAAAATACAGGTGATTATGAGTCCTATTAATTCATTCTAGTTGAAATTAGCATCAATAGGAGCAATCCAATCACTATCGCATCCAAAACGATGCGTAGATCTCACACAAGTCTTCATTTAGGGAAACCTTCATATTGTTTCATTGGGTTGTTTCGAATTTACAAAGAAAGAGTTGATTAAGAGACTGTGTTACTTCGTTCTAGTTTGATTAGCATTAAAAAGGAGAAACCAATGACTATAGCGTCCAAAATAAATTTCTGTCTTATGCGGGGAGACTTCTCTTGATTAAGTCTATCGTCTTTTCTATTCAATCTTACTGGTCCTCCTTCTTCATTCTGCCGGCGGCGTTGTTAAAGGCCCTTAAGTCTATTATGTGTCGCTTTCTCTGGAAGGGTCCATCTTTACTCAAGTACGATGCTAAAGTTGCTTGGGATAAAATTAACTTACCTTATTTGGAAGGGGGCCTTGCCATTAAACGCCTTGAGGATTGGAATAGAGCGATGATTGGAGAGTTGTCAATCCCTCTCTTTCTTCCCTTTGGGCTTCTTGGATCCGATCTAATTTGAAGACTAAAAGGTTTTGGTGTATGCCTATTCCATGTGATAGTTCATGGATTTGGAGGAAGGTTCTCCAGCTTAGATCTATTACTGCTAGCCACATCAAATTTTGAATTGGCAATGGTGCTGATACTAGCCTGTGGTTTGATCCTTGGCTTGGTGGAACTCCTCTTGTAAGTTCTGCCCATTCTTCTCTGGTTATTAACTCTGGCCTTGGTCCTACTGCTTCTGTGAGTAGTATCATAAGAAACTCTACTTGGGCTCTCCCATCTTCCAATCACCATGATTTTATCAAGTTCAGAGATGGGTTTGATATTAATAGGCACTGTGACTCTACCTCGCTGGATCAGATTTTTTGGGATGACACCATAGCTAGTGAAGTTAAAGCTGTTACGATATGGAACTCGATCAGGAAAGTTGGTACTGAGGTTCCTTGGGCAAAGATTGTGTGGCATAAACTTATTACTCCTCGGTTCTCTTTCATTTTATGGTTGGCTTTTCAAAAAGGGCTTCGTACGTCTGATAGGCTTGCTCAGTTTGGTATTCAAGTTAATCCTACTTGTGTCTTATGTCATAGGGACTTAGAATCCTTCGACACCTCTTCTTTCATTGTGATTTCTCCTTTAGGGTTATTGCTCCCATTATGAGAAGATGTGGGTGGAAAGGTAGGGGTAGGAACTGGGGTTCCCTGGCTGATTATCTCATCCATTTCTATAGGCCTAGTTTCCACAATAGTCTTATCCATCTCGGGTTTGCTGCTATGGTATATAGTTTATGGACCGAGAGAAACGCTCGAATTTTCTCAAGGAAAGAAACGCCCTCCCATTCTATTGTTCATAACATTATGCTCACCATTAAGTGTAATCTCCATAGTAGCCTTAAATTTCAGCGGGTTAAGGATAAGCCTTGCTTTAGGCACCTTGCGTTATGATGGTTGGTTTTTGCGGCTTTAATTGCTTCGCTTTAAGGTGCTGGTCTTGATGGCTTCTGTTGGGTTCAGATTTCTGGCTTTGCTTGCTTCAGCTGGGTTTGTGTTTTTTTTTGCTGGATCTGACAGGTTTTGGGTCGCTCCGGCTGTTGGGGGCCTAGTTTTCACTTTGGTCTTATCCATCTCGGGTTTGCTCATAGTAGTCTTAAATTCCAGTGGGTTAAGGATAAGCTTTGTTTTAGGCACCTTGCTTTATGATGGTTGGTTAATGAGGCTTTCTGTGCTAAGCTTTAAGGTGCTGGTTTTGATGGCTATGGAGAGCGGGTGGTTTCTTGGTCTTATAGGGTTGGGCCTTCCCCATTTCTTGGGCTTTTTCTGTTTTGGTCTGGGTTATTTCTGCTTAGGACATCGGACTTTGAAGGCATTCATTCGTGTCTGCAGGCAGGGATTGGGGTGACCAGCTGTTGGTTTGGGTTCTTTAGCTTCGGATATGGTTGGGTATCCTGTTCGATGCAGGTTCTGGCTAGGTGGGCTTCTGCAATTTTTGGGTTTTATGTTACTGTTTGATTTTGGTCTGCTCTTTTATGCTGCTTGGTTTATGGGCTGTTGATATTGCTGGAAAGATGTTAGACTTCTTGTATGCCATTACTGGTTTGATTCCTACTGCTTGTGTTCTGGTTGGTACGGCTGCATGGGACGCTGCTGGTCTGTCCTCATGCTGCTTCTTCTACTATTGTCGGGCTGCTGTGGGTTGCTGAGTTTGGTGCTTCGGCCTGCTTCTTTTGGATTGGCCAATGGGCTGCATTCTATGTTCAGAAGGCCTCCTTATTGTCTGCTATATTTTTTGCTCGTTTGTTGTTGCTGGCTTTCTGGTTGAGCTCTTCTTGGGTTGGTGCTTCATGGTTCAGTTGGGGTTGGAGGGCTAGTTCTGCTCTCCTTGGTTTGGATTAGGTGCAGCCATTTGTGAATGGGGTAGGAGGGATGGATGTTTGGCAGCTTATTAGGTTGTCTTGGCAATCTGTCTTGGTCTCCTCGCAATCTATTCTTCTGGAGTTTGCTTTATGGTTTATATTTGTCTTGTCTTAGCATTTTGCCATGTTTGTTGGGCGTATGCATTGTATTCACTTTATGTCTTAACATCACAGGGCATGTCCTATGATGTTCTCGCTTTCTGATTGGGTTTCTCACATGAGGCCTTGTATTCCTCCCTTCATTTTTTAATTCAGTCTAAACTTAGCAAAAATAAATAAAAAATTATGCGTACATCTCACACAAGTCTTCATTTAGAGAGACCTTCTTATTGTTTCATTAGTTCTCTTAAATTGTCAAAATATAGGTGATTATAAGTCCTATTACTTCGTTCTAGTTGAAATTAGCATCAAAAGGAGCAATCACATCAGTATCGCGCCCAAAACGATGCGTAGATCTCACACAAGTCTTCATTTAGGGAGACCTTTATATTGTTTCATTGGTTGTATCGAATTTACAAAGAAAGGGGTGATTAAGAGTTGTATTAATTCTTTCTAGTTTGATTAGCGTCAAAAGTAGAAACCCATGACTATCGCGTTCAAAATCATTCGTACATCTCACACAAGTCTTCATTTAGGGAGACCTTCTTAGTGTTTCATTGGTTGTCTAAAATTATCAAAGAAAGAGGTGATTAGGAGTCCAATTAATTCGTTCTAATTTGATTAGCATAAAAACGACCAAATCAACGACTATCGCGTTAAAAACGATGCGTACATCTCACACAAGTCTTGATTTAGGGAGACCTTCTTATTGTTTCATTGGTTCTCTCAAATTGTCAAAGAAAGAGGTGATTAGGAGTCCTATTCATTCATTATAATTTGATTAGCATCAAAAGGACCAAATCAATGACTATCGCGTTAAAACCGATGCGTACATCTCACACAAGTCTTGATTTAGGGAGACCTTCTTATTGTTTCATTTGTTCTCTCAAATTGTCAAAGAAAGAGGTGATTATGAGTCCTATGACTTCGTTCTAGTTTGATTAGCATCAAAATGAGCAATCCTATAACTAGTGCATTCAAAACGATCCATACATCTCACACAAGTCTTCATTTAGGAAGACCTTTTTATTGTTTGATTAGTTCTCTCAAATTATCAAAATATACATTATGAGTCCTATTACTTCATTCTAGTTGAAATTAGCATCAACAGGAGCAATCCCATCACTATCGCGTCCAAAACGATGCGTAGAGCTCACACAAGTCTTCATTTAGCAAGACCTTCATATTGTTTCATTGGTTGTTTTAAATTTACAAGAAAGAGGTGATTTAGAGACTGTGTTACTTTGTTCTAGTAAGATTAGCGTCCAAAACATTGCGTAGATCTCACACAAGTCTTCATTTAGAGAGACCTTCATATTGTTTCATTGGTTGTTTTGAATTTACAAAGAAAGATGTGATTAAGAGTTGTATTACTTTGTTCTAGTTTCATTATCGTCAAAAGGAGAAACCCATGACTATCGCATCCAAAACTATGTGTATATCTCACACAAGTCTTCATTTAGGGAGACCTTCTTATTGTTTCATTGGTTCTCTAAAATTGTCAAAATGTAGGTGATTATGAGTCCTATTACTTTGTTCATGTTGAAATTAGCATCAAAAGGAGCAATTCCATCACTATCGCGTCCAAAACGATGCGTAGATCTCACACAAGTCTTCATTTAGGGAGACCTTCATATTGTTTCATTGGTTGTTTCGAATTTACAAAGAAAGAGGTGATTAAGAGTTGTATTACTTCGTTATAGTTTGATTAGCGTTAAAAGGAGAAACCCATAACTATCGCGTCCAAAACCATGCGTACATCTCACACAAGTCTTCATTTAGAGAGACATTCTTATTGTTTCACTAGTTCTCTCAAATTGTCAAAATATAGGTAATTACGAGTTCTATTACTTCGTTCTAGTTGAAATTAGCATCAAAAGGAGCAATCGCATCACTATCGCGTCCAAAACGATGCGTAGATCTCACACAAGTCTTCATTTAGGGAGACCTTCATATTATTTCATTGGTTATTTCGAATTTACAAAGAAAGAGGTGATTAAGAGACTGTGTTACTTCGTTCTAGTTTTATTAGCGTTAAAAAGGAGAAACCCATGACTATCGCGTCCAAAACCATGCGTACATCTTACACAAGTCTTCATTTAGGGAGACATTCTTATTGTTTCATTAGTTCTCTTAAATTGTCAAAATATAGGTGATTATGAGTCCTATTACTTCGTTCTAATTTGATTAGCATCAAAAGGACCAAATCAATGACTATCGAGTTGAAAACGATGCGTACATCTCACACAAGTCTTGATTTAGGGAGACCTTCTTATTGTTTCATTGGTTCTCTAAAATTGTCAAAGAAAGAGGTGATTAGTAATCCTATTAATTCGTTCTAATTTGATTAGCATCAAAAGGACCAAATCAATGACCATCGCGTTAAAAATGATGCGTACATCTCACACAAGTTTTGATTTAAGGAGACCTTCTTATTGTTTCAATGGTTCTCTCAAATTGTCAAAAAAAGATGTGATTATGAATCCTATGACTTCGTTCTAGTTTGATTAGCATCAAAAGGAGCAATCCTATCACTAGTGCATTCAAAACGATCCGTACATCTCACACAAGTCTTCTTAGGGGGGCCTTCTTATTATTTGATTAGTTCTCTCAAATTGTTAAAATATAGGTGATTTTGAGTCCTATTATTTCATTCTAGTTGAAATTAGCATCAAAAGGAGCAATCCCATCACCATCGCGTCCAAAACGATGCGTAGATCTCACACAAGTCTTCTTTTAGGGAGACCTTCATATTGTTACATTGGTTGTTTCGAATTTACAAAGAAAGAGGTGATTAAGAGACTTTGTTACTTCGTTCTAGTTTGATTAACGTCAAAAAAGATAAATCCATGACTATCGCGTCCAAAACCATGCGTACATCTTACACAAGTCTTCATTTAGGGAGATATTCTTATTGTTTCATTAGTTCTCTTAAATTGTCAAAATATAGGTGATTATGAGTCCTATTACTTCGTTCTAATTTGATTAGCATCAAAAGGACCAAATCAATGACTATCGAGTTGAAAACGATGCGTACATCTCACACAAGTCTTGATTTAGGGAGACCTTCTTATTGTTTCATTGGTTCTCTAAAATTGTCAAAGAAAGAGGTGATTAGTAATCCTATTAATTCGTTCTAATTTGATTAGCATCAAAAGGACCAAATCAACGACCATCGCGTTAAAAACGATGCGTACATCTCACACAAGTTTTGATTTAAGGAGACCTTCTTATTGTTTCATTGGTTCTCTCAAATTGTCAAAAAAAGATGTGATTATGAATCCTATGACTTCGTTCTAGTTTGATTAGCATCAAAAGGAGCAATCCTATCACTAGTGCATTCAAAACGATCCGTACATCTCACACAAGTCTTCTTAGGGGGACCTTCTTATTATTTGATTAGTTCTCTCAAATTGTTAAATTATAGGTGATTTTGAGTCCTATTACTTCATTCTAGTTGAAATTAGCATCAAAAGGAGCAATCCCATCACCATCGCGTCCAAAACGATGCGTAGATCTCACACAAGTCTTCTTTTAGGGAGACCTTCATATTGTTTCATTGGTTGTTTCGAATTTACAAAGAAAGAGGTGATTAAGAGACTTTGTTACTTCGTTCTAGTTTGATTAACGTCAAAAAAGATAAATCCATGACTATCGCGTCCAAAACCATGCGTACATCTTACACAAGTCTTCATTTAGGGAGACATTCTTATTGTTTCATTAGTTCTCTTAAATTGTCAAAATATAGGTGATTATGAGTCCTATTACTTCGTTCTAATTTGATTAGCATCAAAAGGACCAAATCAATGACTATCGAGTTGAAAACGATGCGTACATCTCACACAAGTCTTGATTTAGGGAGACCTTCTTATTGTTTCATTGGTTCTCTAAAATTGTCAAAGAAAGAGGTGATTAGTAATCCTATTAATTCGTTCTAATTTGATTAGCATCAAAAGGACCAAATCAATGACCATCGCGTTAAAAACGATGCGTACATCTCACATAAGTTTTTATTTAAGGAGACCGTCTTATTGTTTCATTGGTTCTCTCAAATTGTCAAAAAAAGATGTGATTATGAATCCTATGACTTCGTTCTAGTTTGATTAGCATAAAAAGGAACAATCCTATCACTAGTGCATTCAAAACGATCCGTACATCTCACACAAGTCTTCTTAGAGGGACCTTCTTATTATTTGATTAGTTCTCTCAAATTGTTAAAATATAGGTGATTTTGAGTCCTATTACTTCATTCTAGTTGAAATTAGCCTCAAAAGGAGCAATCCCATCACCATCGCGTCCAAAACGATGCGTAGATCTCACACAAGTCTTCTTTTAGGGAGACCTTCATATTGTTTCATTGGTTGTTTCGAATTTACAAAGAAAGAGGTGATTAAGAGACTTTGTTACTTCGTTCTAGTTTGATTAACGTCAAAAAAGATAAATCCATGACTATCGCGTCCAAAACCATGCGTACATCTTACACAAGTCTTCATTTAGGGAGACATTCGTATTGTTTCATTAGTTCTCTCAAATTGTCAAAATATAGGTGATTATGAGTCCTATTACTTCGTTCTAGTTGAAATTAGCATCAAAAGGAGCAATCACATCACTATCACGTCCAAAACGATGCGTAGATCTCACACAAGTCATCATTTAGGGAGACCTTCATATTTTTTCATTGGTTGTTTTGAATTTACAAAGAAAGAGGTGATTAAGAGTTGTATTGCTTCGTTCTAGTTTGATTAGCATTAAAAGGAGAAACTCATGACTATCGCGTCCAAAACCATGCGTACATCTCACACAAGTCTTCATTTAGGGAGACCTTATTATTGTTTCATTGGTTCTCTAAAATTGTCAAAGAAAGTGGTGATTAGGAGTCCTATTAATTCGTTCTAATTTGATTAGCATCAAAAGGACCAAATCAATGACTATCGTGTTAAAAATGATGCGTACATCTCACACAAGTCTTTATTTTGGGAGACCTTCTTATTGTTTCATTTGTTCTCTCAAATTTTCAAAGAAAGAGGTGATTATGAGTCCTATGACTTCGTTCTAGTTTTATTAGCATCAAAAGGAGCAATCCTATCACTAGCGAATTCAAAACGATCCGTACATCTCACACAAGTCTTCTTAGGGAGACCTTCTTATTGTTTGATTAGTTCTCTCAAATTGTTAACATATAGGTGATTTTGAGTCCTATTACTTCATTCTAGTTGAAATTAGCATCAAAAGGAGCAATCCCATCACCATCGCGTCCAAAACGATGCGTAGATCTCACACAAGTCTTCTTTTAGGGAGACCTTCATATTGTTTCATTGGTTGTTTCGAATTTACAAAGAAAGAGGTGATTAAGAGACTTTGTTACTTCGTTCTAGTTTGATTAACATCAAAAAAGATAAACCCATGACTATCGCGTCCAAAACCATGCGTACATCTTACACAAGTCTTCATTTAGGGAGACATTCTTATTGTTTCATTAGTTCCCTCAAATTGTCAAAATATAGGTGATTATGAGTCCTATTACTTCGTTCTAGTTGAAATTAGCATCAAAAGGAACAATCACATCACTATCACGTCCAAAACGATGCGTATATCTCACACAAGTCTTCATTTAGGGAGACCTTCATATTTTTTCATTTGTTGTTTTGAATTTACAAAGAAAGAGGTGATTAAGAGTTGTATTGCTTCGTTCTAGTTTGATTAGCATTAAAAGGAGAAACTCATGACTATCGAGTCCAAAACCATGCGTACATCTCACACAAGTCTTCATTTAGGAAGACCTTCTTATTGTTTCATTGGTTCTCTAAAATTGTCAAAGAAAGAGGTGATTAGGAGTCCTATTAATTCGTTCTAATTTAATTAGCATCAAAAGGACCAAATCAATGACTATCGTGTTAAAAACGATGCGTACATCTTACACAAGTCTTTATTTTGGGAGACCTTCTTATTGTTTCATTGGTTCTCTCAAATTGTCAAAGAAAGAAGTAATTCTGAGTCCTATGACTTCGTTCTAGTTTTATTAGCATCAAAAGGAGCAATCCTATCACTAGTGCATTCAAAACGATCCGTACATCTCACACAAGTCTTATTCGGGAGACCTTCTTATTGTCTGATTAGTTCTCTCAAATTGTTAAAATATAGGTGCTTTTGAGTCCTATTACTTCATTCTAGTTGAAATTAGCATCAAAAGGAGCAATCCCATCACCATCGCGTCCAAAACGATGCGTAGATCTCACACAAGTCTTCTTTTAGGGAGACCTTCATATTGTTTCATTGGTTGTTTCGAATTTACAAAGAAATAGGTGATTAAGAGACTTTGTTACTTCGTTCTAGTTTGATTAACATCAAAAAAGATAAACCCATGACTATCGCGTCCAAAACCATACGTACATCTTACACAAGTCTTCATTTAGGGAGACATTCTTATTGTTTCATTAGTTCTCTCAAATTGTCAAAATATAGGTGATTATGAGTCCTATTACTTCGTTCTAGTTGAAATTAACATCAAAAGGAGAAATCACATCAATATCATGTCCAAAACGATGCGTAGATCTCACACAAGTCTTCATTTAGGGAGACCTTCATATTTTTTCATTGGTTGTTTTGAATTTACAAAGAAAGAGGTGATTAAGAGTTGTATTGCTTTGTTCTAGTTTGATTAGCATTAAAAGGAGAAACTCATGACTATCGCGTCCACAACCATGAGTACATCTCACACAAGTCTTCATTTAGGAAGACCTTCTTATTGTTTCATTGGTTCTCTAAAATTGTCAAAGAAAGAGGTGATTAGGAGTCCTATTAATTCGTTCTAATTTGATTAGCATCAAAAGGACCAAATCAATGACTATAATGTTAAAAACGATGCGTACATCTCACACAAGTCTTTATTTTGGTAGACCTTCTTATTGTTTCATTGGTTCTCTCAAATTGTTAAAGAAAGAGGTGATTATGAGTCCTATGACTTCGTTCTAGTTTTATTAGCATCAAAAGGAGCAATCCTATCACTAGTGCATTCAAAACGATCCGTACATCTCACACAAGTCTTCATTTAGGGAAACCATCTTATTGTTTGATTAGTTCTCTCAAATTGTTAAAATATAGGTGATTATGAGTCGTATTACTTCATTATAGTTGAAATTAGCATCAAAAGGAGCAATCCCATCACTATCGCATCCAAAACGATGCGTAGATCTCACACAAGTCTTCTTTTAGGGAGACCTTCATATTGTTTCATTGGTTGTTTCGAATTTACAAAGAAAGAGGTGATTAAGAGACTTTGTTACTTCGTTCTAGTTTGATTAACGTCAAAAAAGATAAATCCATGACTATCGCGTCCAAAACCATGCGTACATCTTACACAAGTCTTCATTTAGGGAGACATTCGTATTGTTTCATTAGTTCTCTCAAATTGTCAAAATATAGGTGATTATGAGTCCTATTACTTCGTTCTAGTTTAAATTAGCATCAAAAGGAGCAATCACATCACTATCACGTCCAAAACGATGCGTAGATCTCACACAAGTCATCATTTAGGGAGACCTTCATATTTTTTCATTGGTTGTTTTGAATTTACAAAGAAAGAGGTGATTAAGAGTTGTATTGCTTCGTTCTAGTTTGATTAGCATTAAAAGGAGAAACTCATGACTATCGCGTCCAAAACCATGCGTACATCTCACACAAGTCTTCATTTAGGGAGACCTTATTATTGTTTCATTGGTTCTCTAAAATTGTCAAAGAAAGAGGTGATTAGGAGTCCTATTAATTCGTTCTAATTTGATTAGCATCAAAAGGACCAAATCAATGACTATCGTGTTAAAAATGATGCGTACATCTCACACAAGTCTTTATTTTGGGAGACCTTCTTATTGTTTCATTTGTTCTCTCAAATTGTCAAAGAAAGAGGTGATTATGAGTCCTATGACTTCGTTCTAGTTTTATTAGCATCAAAAGGAGCAATCCTATCACTAGCGAATTCAAAACGATCCGTACATCTCACACAAGTCTTCTTAGGGAGACCTTCTTATTGTTTGATTAGTTCTCTCAAATTGTTAACATATAGGTGATTTTGAGTCCTATTACTTCATTCTAGTTGAAATTAGCATCTAAAGGAGCAATCCCATCACCATCGCGTCCAAAACGATGCGTAGATCTCACACAAGTCTTCTTTTAGGCAGACCTTCATATTGTTTCATTGGTTGTTTCGAATTTACAAAGAAAGAGGTGATTAAGAGACTTTGTTACTTCGTTCTAGTTTGATTAACATCAAAAAAGATAAACCCATGACTATCGCGTCCAAAACCATGCGTACATCTTACACAAGTCTTCATTTAGGGAGACATTCTTATTGTTTCATTAGTTCCCTCAAATTGTCAAAATATAGGTGATTATGAGTCCTATTACTTCGTTCTAGTTGAAATTAGCATCAAAAGGAACAATCACATCACTATCACGTCCAAAACGATGCGTATATCTCACACAAGTCTTCATTTAGGGAGACCTTCATATTTTTTCATTGGTTGTTTTGAATTTACAAAGAAAGAGGTGATTAAGAGTTGTATTGCTTCGTTCTAGTTTGATTAGCATTAAAAGGAGAAACTCATGACTATCGAGTCCAAAACCATGCGTACATCTCACACAAGTCTTCATTTAGGGAGACCTTCTTATTGTTTCATTGGTTCTCTAAAATTGTCAAAGAAAGAGGTGATTAGGAGTCCTATTAATTCGTTCTAATTTAATTAGCATCAAAAGGACCAAATCAATGACTATCGTGTTAAAAACGATGCGTACATCTTACACAAGTCTTTATTTTGGGAGACCTTCTTATTGTTTCATTGGTTCTCTCAAATTGTCAAAGAAAGAAGTAATTCTGAGTCCTATGACTTCGTTCTAGTTTTATTAGCATCAAAAGGAGCAATCCTATCACTAGTGCATTCAAAACGATCCGTACATCTCACACAAGTCTTATTCGGGAGACCTTCTTATTGTCTGATTAGTTCTCTCAAATTGTTAAAATATAGGTGCTTTTGAGTCCTATTACTTCATTCTAGTTGAAATTAGCATCAAAAGGAGCAATCCCATCACCATCGCGTCCAAAACGATGCGTAGATCTCACACAAGTCTTCTTTTAGGGAGACCTTCATATTGTTTCATTGGTTGTTTCGAATTTACAAAGAAATAGGTGATTAAGAGACTTTGTTACTTCGTTCTAGTTTGATTAACGTCAAAAAAGATAAACCCATGACTATCGCGTCCAAAACCATACGTACATCTTACACAAGTCTTCATTTAGGGAGACATTCTTATTGTTTCATTAGTTCTCTCAAATTGTCAAAATATAGGTGATTATGAGTCCTATTACTTCGTTCTAGTTGAAATTAACATCAAAAGGAGAAATCACATCAATATCATGTCCAAAACGATGCGTAGATCTCACACAAGTCTTCATTTAGGGAGACCTTCATATTTTTTCATTGGTTGTTTTGAATTTACA